>BLAL01000238.1:0-270278 GCA_015698045.1 Rhizophagus clarus | reverse complement strand
ATGATGATTAATTATGAAAATGAAGAAGAGACGGATGATAATACAGATCAGGAAGAAGAAAATGAAGGTGAAAATATTTTCACATCTCCCAAATTTGATAGCGATGAAGTGTTTGTGATGGAAAACTTAAATGATTCGTTAGAAACTGAAATAATTCTATGGCTATTTAAATTCCAACAAAGATTCGCCTTACTGACACGGCAATTGAAGCGGTTAATAAAATTCTTACATATTGTACTTACTCGTTTAAATAATTCACAATTCAAAAAATTTCCTAATTCCTTATTTAAGGCAAAAGGATATTTGAATATTTTGCAACCAAAAATGCAGTTAGCTGTATGCAATAATTGTCATAAAATGCATAATGTTGAAGATATGTCACATATAAGAAAGAAGGAAAAGTCACCATTAAGAATTGCCTACATGAAGAATTTCCAGATAATCCAACACCAAGTCGTCGTAACCAATGCAACAATCCGCTTACTGTTCTTAAAAAACGTAAAGAAGAAACAATTGCTGTGCCACGTAGTCTTTATCCTAAACCAAGCATTTGTCAGCAATTGAGTATGTTATATCAACGACCTGGTTTTGAAAATATGTTGAAACCATCAGGATTTCAAAGAAAAGGAGATATCTATTCAGATATTTATGATGGAAAAGTATGGAAAACATTTCCATTTGATGGCAGTACTTTTTACGCCAGAAACTGCCACAAGCCATCTAGGTCTTCTCTTTAATCTTGACTGGTTCCAGCCATTTACCTACACACAACACAGTACTGGTGCAATATATGCATCTATATGCAACCTTCCAAGATCGGAAAGAAATAAGCCTAAAAACATTATATATTTGGGTTTTTTACCAGGACCAAAAGAGGTAGGATTAGAACGTATCAATCATTATTTGGCCCCTATTGTAGACGAATTTTTAAAACTTTGGAAGGGTTGGAAAGTACCAAAGACATACCAGTGTCCTGGTGGTTTAAATATAAAGGTTGCATTGATTGTTGGATCATCTGATATACCAGCTACACGAAAGTTGTTTGGTCATGGATCTGCAGTAATGAAATGCCATAGATGTGAGAAACGTAGTATTTATAGTGGAGAATATAATAAAACTCACTATGGAGGGGATCACAACTATGAGATAAGTACCGCAGAATCACATAAGAAATATGCTCATGAATGGTTGCAATGTAATTCGAAGAATTCTAGAGATAATCATTTCAAAAAGCATGGTGTACGCTGGTCTGAATTGCTTCATCTTCCGTATATGGATCCTATACGTTTTGCTGCAGTGGATCCAATGCATTGCCTTTTCCTTGGTGTAGCAAAATGGATAATCAAATCAATTTTGTGAATCAGGGAAAATTAAGTATGGAACAACTTCGGGTAGCACAACAAAGAATGGATCACGTTGAATTACCTTCTGACATCGGTCGCATTCCTCCAAAAATTGCTATTGGAAACGATGGCTTTTCTAATTTGACTGCTGATCAATGGAAAACTTTCATCATGATCTATTCGACTAATATTCTATGGAATATGCTAGACAATAGCGATAGAAAGATTTTAGGCCATTTTGTTCGGGCATGTAATCTTTTGGCAGCAAGATTCATTACCGAAGATGATTTAAAAGAAGCACAAGAAAGGTTAAAAGACATGGCTCACCTCATAGAAAACACATATGGGCCAGAATTCATAACAAGTAACATACATTGGCGCTTCACATTCCTGATTGTTGTCGTGATTATGGTCCTATATATAGTTATTGGCTTTTTCCATTTGAGAGACTTAATGGATATATAGGTAAAGTCCTGACTTTACATCGATATCTCTTAAATTTTTTAATAAATGTATATTTCTTATTATTTAGGATCGTATCCTAACAGTAATCGACAAATAGAGCCTGAACTTATGAAAATCGTCCTCAAGAATACTCTTGTAGATTATCACTTAACATGCAAATGGACATCTGGTCTTCTTGATAAATCTCTTTGCCTTCTTATGGCAAGAAAGACTGTAGGTAGTTTGGCCCTCACAGAAGAAAGGGAAGATTGCAGCATTTTCTATCTATGAGACACAATATATCTACGTTTTCCAAGATATATGGTACTGAGACATTACCAGGTCAAATGCTTAAGCCTTCATATTTCAAAGTTATTATGCCTTTAGAATTGCGCAATTTTCTATGTGAATGGTATTCTATATTATATGAAAAAGAACAAGGAGAAATATTAGGATTTATGGACCTGGTAGTTAATCAGCACGCAAGATTGCAAATTGGCGCTGAAATATTTGGGTCTATGATATCAAGTCTACAAGAAAGAAATGCGACCATATTTGCAAAATGGAAAGCAGCTAATGATGAATCAATTGATGCATACCCGGGTGAAGTACAATATTACTTTGAGCATACGCTTAGATTTCCTGAAGGACCCAAAACACATCTTCTAGCATACGTGAAATGGTATAAATGTGCACCTTCCTCTGATATTCGATTTAAACATAACTTTATGAGACCAGACATATCAAATACGGAATTGTGGAGAACTGAATACTATGAGGAAGGCTGTGATTCATTGCTACCGGTTCATAGAATATTATGTAGAGCTACAAAATTTAAATATATTACAATTGGAAAACAAAATTACCTATCAATAATACCTTTAAATAGAAAATTTAATTTATAAATAAAATGCAGCCATGCAAATTACGTAACAGTGTAAAAAATTTCAAACTTGTTTTTAATAAAATGTGATTAGGACGATAAAATGTGGTGAAACATAGTACAATTTGATCATTTGATAGGAAAATTGTGACGAAATCTGATGGCGAAAACCGAAACCTTTTTATATAATGGATGACGATTCTGAAAATAACGATTACGAAAAATAATATTAATAATGATGAAAGTGAGGGAAAGAGAGGAAATTTCGACTAAGATGTAGAGGACTTGTTGAACGAATTCATCAATGTATATGAAAACGAATAAATTTTATTTATTTAAAGTTGTCGTAACTCAGAATAATTGATATTGTAATATTGTATTATTTGTAATAAGTTTTCACATTAAAATCTTCGAATATAAGCCTTCAACTGACCCACCCGCGACACACCCACGATATAACTCATTTTTTTATTAATAGTTTACCACGATACAACCGCGACAAGCCCGCGACATGTCTAGTTATTTCATTATATTAAATCGTGTTACAATTAATAGGGAATTTTTGATGTAACATTGTCTCCAAAGTATTATGTCATTCCATCCTTTTGTTTATTATAACGAATAAAGTAAGGTTGTAGGCGTAGTAATTTATTTTAAGACTAATGATTCATATGATTAAATCGCAAAACGAATAATGTCTCCAAAGTATTATGTCATTCCATCCTTTTGTTTATTATAACGAATATAGTAAGGTTGTAGGCGTAGTAATTTATTAGACTTTAATGATTCATATGATTAAATCGCAAAAGAATAGGACAAATTAATGAATACAACGAAGAAATGATATAGACCAGTAATAAATTCGATCAAATTCTTATAAAAGGATAACAAATTTTATCAACCTAACAATTGTTTTTTACGAGATTTTTTATCTTTTCTATTCTAAAAGGATAACAAATTTTATCAACCTAACAATTATTTTTTTACGAGTTTTTTATCTTTTCTACAATGTAGTCCAAAGATCAGTTAAATTACTTAATTGAAAAAAGAAAAAGTGAAAATGAAAATTATCATCAATTAAATAATAACATGAGATACAATTACTGGAAAACTCTTGCGAGTGAAATAAATATTAAATTTGGAACAGATTATTCAGGAAAAAAGTGTAAAGAAAAATTCTACGGATTAGTGCGTGCTTATAAGGTATATAAATAAAATATTTCATATCACTAATATAAATACTAAACATGACATGATTTTATCAGAAAATGAAAAAATATGTAGATGGCGATCCCAAGGGTAAGAAAACGATGTTAGGAGAAATGTTTTTCGAAGAATTTAAAGAACATTTCTGGGAAAACCAAGTAAATATCACAAATATAAATATTAAATATTTTTATATTTAAATTTTATTAATTAATTGTTCTTTATTATTAGGAACGAATTATGATATAATTCACGATATTAACGAAAGGTCGAGAGCGACGTCCCAGGTGACAACTCCCTTAAATTATTCTCCTCCCTCATCGCCGCCACCACCACCTCCTCCTTATTCACCACCTAATATTATCAATCTAACTTCGCCACCACCACCACCACCTCCTTCTTCACCACCACCTCCTTCTTCACCACCACCTCCTTCTTCACCACCACCTCCTTCTTCACTACCACCTCCTTCTTCACTACCACCTCCTTCTTCACCACCCAACATTATCAACATAGATTGATAACAACAATGTGTGTATATAAAATTCAATTATTCAAAATTTTAATTGATAACAACAATGTGTGTATATAAATTCAATTATTCAAAATTTTATTACAAATTTTTTTTTTTCAAATGTAGATGAATTTCCTCTTTGTATCCATTTGCTTTCTGATGAACATCAACAGCTTTCTAGCGAGGCATTAGAAGCTGGACGTATTTGTGCTAACAAATATATTTTAAAATTGGCCAAGGCAAATATTTTTGAGCTAGTATTATAATTAATCAATTATAAAAAAATATATATATAATATGAATATAAATAAACTATTTATTGCTTTATTATATAAGTAAGTTTTTAAATGGTTTGATATTTTCATTTGATATGATATTTTATAATTCATATAAATAAACTTTTCGATGGCTTTTTGAATGGAAAAAGAAATTTACAGAAATCGATAATGTTCTTCAAAAGAAATTTTTTATAAATCATTTAAATTACAGTTTGAAATTCAACATTACAGTCAACTTGATATATTTATTCCAGTTTGGAACCGTCATGTACTGTACTAGTCATGTTATACTAATATCAATTTAGTTTTCAAACACATTGTTGATCACCAATTAAGTTATTTTCCTTAAGATTATCATGAAATATCCCGAATTTTTGTCACGTTTTATCTTAAAAATATAAAATAACTTCTTTTCTCTCTTTTAACAAATATTTTTCTTCAAATATTATTTCTATTTTTTCCATAACTCTCTTACTCTTTTTCCGCTCTCTATTGCTTTCATATCCTTCTTGTATATCTTTGTTAAAGGTAAGCACGCGCTCCCTGAGTTTACGCTGGTCACTGCACGTATTATAAAGATTACGGTCTAACTAAAGATAAACTGTCTTAAATATTCCAATAATCTAATATACACGATATACCAGTATTGCTTCATAGTTTTAATGATACTGCTTACAAGATAGTTAGGAGTCTGTGGGGTTCAAGGAATAGTTGGCTTGGGGTCACATGAAATGCGAACCAGATGTCACCTCCTAACTTTTACGTCCTTTATTTATTTATATATTTTTTACAGACTTCAATAATCATGGCTTGTAGACGTTCCTTTACTTCTCGCCGTAAATCTACCCTCCATTTCAGACAAAAGTTAAAGAAGCCAACGTTTATTTGGATATTGCTAAAGGTGAGTGTGGTTCATATTTGGTCATAGCTGCTTGAGTTGATTTCTAAAGAGTGACTGCAGACGCGTTGTAAAGATAAATGTCTTACGCTCAGGATGGTTATTATCATCCAGTCCTGAAAGGATCCTGCAAAATACTTGTATGCGGTTGTTGAATATTGTGACGTTTATACTTGCTCATCTAGTACTCCTGGATGACCCTTTTATTTTCCTTTCTTTGTTATTATAAGTCGTGTTAAACGTATCACTCAACTGTCTTCGTCCCAATAAAAGAGAATGTCGTGAACTGGTTAATCTAAAGCGAGCCTTTCTTTCTTTAAAACGTTCCATTTCTTATGATCCTCGTCATCAACCTCCGCAAACTTCTTCAAATTTTGCCAGATTTTATAATTTTAATTTCTTTGTGTTGATATCATTAGGGCTCTATAAGGCAAGTGCGCTATTCAATGCTTCGCGCTGAATGGTTTTAATGTAAGGGGTAGGCCATCACACCTCGACAGATTGTAAGCAATATACGTATCGCGCGTTAGCAGTCGGGCGATCCCAGCCGCTTTTATGTTATTTCACTGTTTCATATTTGAAATACTTGGTATTTCCATTCTTCTGCTAACGCTTGCCAACCCTATTCTTTCCCTTTCTTCTTTTTAGGTTTTCTCTACTATCTTCTTCTACTGTCCTTCTACTGTCCTTCTTTCGTAACGTTTTCATATCTCACGTTGTTTTACTCTAAAATAGGGTAAGTAATTAATATCATTTATATCTTATTCCCTTCCTTCACCTTTCCTAAACATACGTACCTTCACTGGCAGGTCTATCTATATACCTTGTGTTATAGGTATATGCGCAAATAAAATACATATTCTTCTGTAGTGAGTTATTCACGATAGGCTAGCCTCCTAAGATATGTATGGGACTGAGTATCGTTACTTATCTATACACTATCTTATTATTTCATCATCAGTCAATACTTTGTCGCCTTTTATCCTTCGTCAGCAAATTCTTCGTCAGCAAATACTCTATTCGCCAACACTAACTATTAATTACTTACTTTAGTTATTCCTATAACTAATATATATATATATATACCTCACTTTTAGCACTTTTAGGTTTCCATCGGCATTGTTTTAACTTTCAAAAGTACCTAATACGGCAAATTTTCAATTTTTTTATTTCACTCGTTTCGCTAATAAATTTTTATCGTATAGTATAAACTGAAAAATTTGAATTTTATTAAAAGATATATTTATAATCTGTAAAATAAAAAATAGCAATACAAATTGATAAAAATTTTGCATTTTTGCATTTTACATATAATTTTGAAAAAGGTGTATGTACATGTTATCTGCTTCGCAAAGTCATCTATAAGCTCATTGTCGTTGCCATCATCTCTGTCAGAAAGGATAATGTCGTACTTATAAAAAAAAAATTAAAATAATAATATTTTAAGTGATAATTTAAATTTGATTAATAAAATTTTACCCATCATCGATATCATCATCGCCTTTACGACCACGACCTCCACGACCTCTATGACTACCACGACCACTACGATCACCACGATCACTATGACTTGCTGCTAAAAAAAAGATTAGTATTAATATTTTAAGAAATTCATTTTTAAGTCGTACAAGATCAAGAAAATAAATTTTTGCGCATGATACGGTTACAGACCAGAATAGTTCTGCTTCTTTATTGCAGATTGTACACTAAAAGGTGAAAGTAAGATTCGTGATATTAACGATGATAATATTATCGTAGCAAAAAATGATAAATAAAATATATAGATAACCGGTACACCCTTTTCAGAATTATATGTAAAATGCATAAAATGCAAAATTTTTATTAATTTTATTGCTATATTTTATATTCTTTCATTCGTTATTATACTGTACTATATGATAAAATATATTGTTTAAAATTTGTGTAACTGTTCAAATGTTGACCAATTATAATCAACTTATTATTTAATGATCACATGATTTAATTATTTGTTTATATTGTCATTTTCTTTTTTCTCTTTAATTTTTTCGCTTACTGTAAGTCTGTAACCGCTTTCTTTTTTTTACAATATTATCAAATTAACACGTAAAAACACACAAGGTATATTTTTTTATTAATGTTACACTTCTCTTTAACGACGTTTTTTTACATTTTTTTCTTTATTATATTCAGGAAAAGAACACATAAGGTATATTTTTTATTAACGCTACACTTCTCTTTTCATATGATTATAAATATTTTCTATTAACATCCTCTTGCTAACGTTTCTTTCTTCCTTTTACTAATACTTCTCTTATTAACATATCTGAATTTTCTATCATTTACTTTTCTTAAATTTTACTAACGTTTCCACTATCTAATATTTTTCTTCATTGCTATTGTATATATATAGTTATCTTTCATGTTTGCTGTGGTCTGGAACTACCTGAGATTTTTGACTACCTAGGGATGAAGTTGTAGGGTACTTGTACATTATTTTTCTATTTTCTTTCTTCTACTGTTTCTTTCTTCTATAATTTCTACTAATTATTTTCTTCTACTAATTTTTATTTATTTTATTTCTTTCCTACTAACATTTTTTACTACTAACTATTTCTTTTTCTTCTACTAATATTCTTTTTTTATTATTGTTACTTTTCTAACAACCTGTTACTAATAATGTTACTTTCGTTTAATGATCAAATTTGAATATAATGAAAATAAGTAAGCGAACAAGTGAAATCTAATTTCGTTAGTATGCCACTTACAGTATAATTGATTTATATAATATAGATTTATTCGCAATTTATTGAATTTAGATTTGATTTTACATAAATGTAGTATTGATTTTACATAGATTGTAATTCATATTTTTTGTTTTTAATTAAAAATAAATTTTGAGTTAAAATTATAAATTAATCTGAAAAAATATATATAAATTACAAATTATAATATAAATTCTATAATTTTTGCCTGAATTATTAAAAATATTATACTGCCCGGTATATGTACTTGAACTTTATCGTGTTCATATCGGGTACCAAAATATGTCCATATCGGACAGCTATAAAATAATTATCGGTGCTATCTGATAAATGTATGATTGGTATACGATATTTATACGATATTTATTACAATATATCGGGTATACAGTAAATAAATGATATGTGCCCGATATTATAACTACCCGATATGTGTGAATACTTGTGCGATAACTGTAATATGTATCACCGAATTTCCGCATAAACAATACACATATCGGGTACCCGATATGTGTATTATTATCGAATATCATACACATATCCTACAAATATATTACACATATCGGGTACCCGATATGTATCCGCTAGCATCGATTTTGACCAGTGGTGATAATAAGTTCGCGATAGCAATATATTAATGAGATAATAATAAAATATTGTTATGAAATAAATAAACCAAGCATATAAAAATTATTGATATGTTAACACTAAGGTGGCAGCTTAGTCGTTACATCGTTAGCATCCTGAAAAGTAACACCTTGAAAATTTTCTTCAAGTATCGACAAAACTCAAGTTTCAAAAGAGTGTAATAACGCCTATATATAAATGTGTTTCGCTTCATCCTATGATTGAGGTTGTTTATGTTTTGGTGTTGAAGTTTGCGGTATAGATAGTTGTTTATGTTGTTGTTTCTTAGCTTTCTTTCGCAGCTTTTTCTTTTGGTTTTTTGTCAAAACTGGCTGGAAAGTATTTTTTAACATTTTTTCACCTTCGTCAGAAGAATCACTATAGTCAGTGGAGCTATAAGCAGCTGCATAATTTGAGGGGTTTATTTTGGTAAACTCTACAACTTCCATTGTATTTAAAATAAAAAATAAAATTTTTTAAATTTTTGGTTTTGAATGGAATGAGAAAGAGTTTTTTCTAATCATTTGATTTATTTTATTTATTATGTATATATTATTTATTATATTTATTTTATTTTTATTATTATTATTTTATTATATATAGTAATTAAATAAGATGAAAGTAAGGAAGAGTCATAGTAATTGGTTATTTAATTTTTATCTTTATATTTTATTTCTTTAGTTATTACTAAAATTTTATCTGTAGTAAAAGATAATCTCTTTGGATTATTCTGATTAACAAAAGAATCAATCCATTAATTAAAATTATAACATATTTCTTTATTTCTTAATAAATTTCATTATTCTTATTTTATTTTTATTATAAATGTTTACCTTCAAATTTATCAAATTATGTATTAAAGTTCTTACTAAAGTTAAACTCCTGTTATTTTAAATATTATATAAAGTTTTAGTCCTTTATATTTGCCAAAATAATAATGTTTTTTTAAAAAAAATCTTAATAATTTAACAATTCATTTATATGAATTTAGAATCAATTGATATTTTCATATAAGATTTACAGGTCAATAGTACTTTTAAAAATAGAAAAATCTAATAAGGAATTACAACATAAGTAAAAAAAAAATAAATACAATTTTATATAAATTAAATATATTTGATTAATACTTTAACTGTTTTTAATATTTAAAACTTTTGCCTTTATTGTAATAGAATTTCTAAAAGACCTAGTAAAAAAGATCCACTTACTTCTAATAAAGATTTTCAAAATTATAAGATAAAATTTATATCAAAATTAAATTTTAGGTTACCATATCAGCTAATTGTTAAAATTGGGCCAAATTTTGTATTATGATTTTGATCAACATTATACAATTTTAATTAGTAAAAAAAAAACTTTTGTGATCAATTCAGTAAACGTACACTATAGATGCCACCCAAATTATTTTAAGTAAATCCCAAATTAATTTGTACATTTTGACAGCCATAATTCCCAAATCCTAAATGTACAAATTGCAAAATTTATATATGTAATTAGTAAATTAATTTGGATTTGTACATTTGAGCTGCCATAATCCTAAATTATTTTGGATTTGGATGGCATCTATAACGTACCCTAAAAAAATAAAACACTATTAAAAATACATGTCAAACTGATAAGCACATCCAGAAACTGATAAATCTGAGAAGTAAAAGAAGACAATTAGCAACTTATGAATTAAAATTTTAATTATTAATTATTATAAATTATAATATAATAAATATTTTTCATATTTATTATATTTATTTCAGATTTGGTTTTAATATGTCAAGCAATAATATTTCACTTAAAACACAAGTTTCTGTTTCTATAATAGAATTTTTTTGTTCTACTTGTCAAAAACAATTTAAGAAACAAAAGGACTTATATGATATTTAGCTATCATAAAAAAATATAATATTTCACGTAATAATTTAGATAATTTATCAGAGTTAAATAATAAAAAATTTAAAAATATTTTTATTTACTTAATTCATTGTAAGCTACCAAATGGATTTAAAAAAGGAGGTTGTCAGTTAGTATCTTTTGCTTATACTAAACATCAGTTTTTTGATATTTTCAAAGGTCATATTCATTATCATAATAATAGAAATATTTACAAATGCATTTTTCAAGGATCTACTGGATATCAAATATTAAGTGAAATTTTAAACAATTAATTATGAAGTCAAAAATTTTATGATGAAGAACAACAAACTGTTTTATTTAATGATCCACCTCAACATTTAAAAAACAATCCATTTGCTATTGCAACTCATCATGCTACTGAAGGTATTACTATCAAAAAGTGCAAATCCAAGTATAATCCTGAAGAAGGTATAATTGAATGAAAAATTAAAGATAAAAAAGATGAAAAAGAGAATTATTGTGAAGCAGGATTTATATATATACATTTTTAGGTGAAATAAATTTAAAGTTTTATTGTAATAGAAATATAATAAAATGTTAACCAAAAATAATATATTAGAAAAAATTATAAAACATGAATATATTAAAGTTTTGGGTATGAAAGAGAGATATTATTTTAAGTATAAAAAAAATATCAATTTTCATATTTCAAAATTTCATAAATAGCTGATGTTTTATTTTGAAATTTTCCACCATTCTTAAGAATTTTCTTAAAAAAATAACAAACATGATCATGATTTTTTTTTTCAACAACATTGCACAAAAAGAAATTTAATCCCTACCTTTTATGAATAAGTATAAATTCCCAAATATGTAACACTAAAACATGAATATAAGAGGTTACATCTAAAGAACAGTAAAATCCTTCACAGGTCAAATAAAAAAAGATCTCCAAAAATTAGCAATCTGATTTTTATCTGATTTTTGGATATATTTGTCTGATTTGTGATTTTTTGTTGCCGATTTTATAGCACGAATTGTTCATGAATGGCATTGCCAATTTGTGCCAAAAAATTGGCATTCCTATTTTTAAATAGTGCATGCAAATTGGCACTCCAATTTTTAAATAGTGCATGCAAATCGGCACTCTGATTTTTAAATAGTGCATACCAAATTAGCTAAATTTATTTTATTTATATTTACACATTATTTTTTCTCAAAAAATTTTATTCAAAGTAGTTTAATTTAAAAATTTACATGTTTTTATTAATTAAAAAATAAGAATTTATTTTAATAGAAAATTAATCTAAAAAAAAGAAATCTATAATGAAAGTAAAAAAATGAATTAAAGTAAAGAAATGTGTTTAAAAAAAAAGTGAAATAAAAAAAATGGAGAAAATGAAAAGAAGTAAGGGGAAGTAAAAAAAAATGAAAAGAATACAAAGGTAAAGAAAATAAAAGGAATGAAAAAGGAAATGTAAGAAAAAAGGATAGTGTAATATAAAAAAAAAAACAAAAAAAATAATAGGAAAACATAAAGAAACGAAAAGAAAGAAGAGAGATATAAAGAAGCAAAAAGAAAGGAGAGGGAAATATAAAGGAATAAAAAGAAAGAAGGAGGAAACGTAAAGAAATAAAAAGAAAAAAAGGAAATATAGAAGAACAAAAAAAAAGGAGAAAATGCAAAGGAACAAAACAAAAAGAAGGGGAAACATAAAGTAATGAAATAAAAAGGAAAGTGAAACGTAATAGAATGAAAAAAATGGAAGGCAAAACGTAAAAAAGAAAAAATAAAGGAAACATGAAGAAATAAAAGAGAAATGTGAATATATAAAAGAATTAAAGAGGAGATGAAAAGAATGGAGAGAAGTGAAAAGAAACAAAAAAAAACAAAAGAAATAAAATAAACTGAAAGGTGGGTGAAAAGAAAAGAATGAAGGGGGAAGTGAAAATAAATGAAAAGAATAGTAGAAAAACATAAAGAAATGAAAAGAATAAAAGAGAAACGTAAAGGAATAAAAAGAAAGAAGAGAGAAACATAAAAGAACAAAAAGAAAGGAAGGAAATGTAAAAGAACAAAAAAAAGAGAAAATGAAACAAAAAGAGAAAGAAACGAAATGAAAAGAAGGAAGAAGCGTAAAGGGTGAAATGAAAAGGAAGAAAAATATAAAAAATAAAATGAAAAGAGAAGGAACATAAAGAAACGAATGAAAAGGAGATGAAACGTAAAGGAATAAAGCAAAAACGAATACAAATATAAAATGATAAAACAAAAAGGAGAGTGAAATGTAATAGTCAAAAAAAAATAGAAATAAAAATGTAAAAAAAAGAAAAAAAGAAGAAATGAAAGAGAAATGTGAATATACAAAAAGAATTGAAGGGAGACGAAAAAAATGGAAAACAGACAAAAAGAATGAAAAACAAACAAAAAGAAACAAAGGGAATAAAAGAAAAAATAAAAGAAAAATTAATAAATAATGAAATGTAATCGATCATAATAAAAAGAAACGTATTTGTAAAGAAACCCAATTATTAAAAATGTCTGATCAGAACTTGCAAAAAAAAGATGGATTCGTTAGTAAAAATGTTTCCTAAAAAAAAAGAAAAATAAAGTTTCAAAAATTGAAACTTACATTAATTACGCTCATAGTCCAAGAATTGAAGACCGAAAGCTACAAAAAAAAAGATGAAAATATTAGTAAAAGTTTTCTAAAAAAAAAAAGAAAAAATAAAGTTTCAAAAATTTCAAAACTTACATTAATTACGCTCATTGTCTAAGGAGAGAAAAAAGGGATATTGGTACATTTCTAAAACCATTAATAATAAAACCTTTTGTTAATTCGCCTTTCTGAAGTCTTCAAGGCTACATTCTACAAAAATAGAGAAAAGAAAAAAATATTAGAATGTTTCTTTAATACAAAACTCACCATTTTTACAATAAAGCTAAAAAATTTTTTTTTAAGTTAAATAAAAAAAAATTCATTTTTTAAAAAAATTGTTTTTTTTTTAAACTAAATAAAAAAAATTCATTTTTTTAAATTAAATAAAAAAATGTTTATCTATTTAAATCAATAGAAAAAATTTGTTTTTTTAAATTAAAAAAAAAGATGGAAACATTAATAAAACATTTCCTAAAAAAAAAAGTTTTGAAAATTTTGAAACTTATATTAATTACACTTATCATCCAAGACTGGAACTTACAAAAAAAATGGAAATGTTAGTAAAACATTTCCTAAAAAAAAGAAAAAAAGAAATTCAAAAATTTGAAACTTACATAAAAAAAAGAAAAAAAAGGTTTGTTTGAAACTTACCTAAAGACTAAAAAAACTATGACATTCTGGAAACTAAATTATTTTAAACGTTTCTTTGTAGTTTTCGCTTGGAATTGCGGCATTCTGGTGTTTAAGGTACATCTTTTTTATTTAAGGAGATGCTTATTAACATTCATATATATTTTTTCTTATTTGTAGGTTTTACTTGACGGTTTCTTTGGATGACAGTATTTCAGTGATGTGTACCAATTTTTTGTTTGTTTGTTTTTTTATTTAAAGAGATGCATTCTAACAGTTACTTTTTTTTTATTTGTAAATAAGCAGAAGGAAAAAAATGAAGCAAAAATAAAAAAAAATTATCAATAAATCAATAAACAAATGATGTAATTATATAGCCAGCCAATTAAAGACAATCATTTTTGATTGAAAATCGGCAGAGCTATATAAAAATTGGCAAAATTATATAAAAATTGGCAGAATTATATAAAAATCAGCAGAATTACATAAAAATCAGCAGAACTATATAAAAATCAGCAGAATTACATAAAAATCAGCAGAATTATATAAAAATTGGCAAGAACATATTAAATAAAACAAATTCTGATTTTTTTTCATTTAAACTGTGCTTGTTCTAAGATAGTATTAGTTTTAGAATTTACTACAGTTTTTTTTAAAAATAATTTGTATCATGCTTTTACTTTTAAATAAAAGTATTGTTGATCTGTTTTTTTCTTCTAATAGATCATATAACTCAACAAATCTATCCCATAAACTTTAATTAATGCAGCATGTAGGGTTCTGCAAAAAATCTGATCTGACCAGATCTGATCTGTCAGATCTGGATCAGATTATAGTAATATAATTTGCAGATTGGATTCAGATTTGAAATTATATAATTCAAATTCATTGAATCAAATCCAGATCAAATCTGCCAGATTTGGATCAGATCATAGTAAGATTTGTTTATTTAATAAAAAAATGTTGTGAAATATTTTTTTTTAAAGTGTCTTTAATAAAAAAACATTTTGCAACATTTTTTTTTGATTAATTTAATAAATAAACATTGCAAAATATTTATTCAAGGTTGTTTTTAATAAAAAAAATGTTGCGAAATATTTTTTCTAATGTTTTTAATAAAAAAATGTTGTGAAATATTTTTTGATTTATTTGACAAATAAACATTGTGAAATGTTTATTCAAAGTGTTTTTAATAAAAAAATATTTTTGCAACATTATTTTTAATTAATTTAAAGGAGAAATTGGCACTTAACAAGAGAAATTTAATAATACCAGTTTATACAAATTATTATCAAAAATGGCTAATATGTAATTTTTGTTGCATTAACATCTTTTTTCATAATATTCAATTAAGATGCTAAATAGATTGATGGATAATACCAATCCTCATCAAACTACCTGCAAAATTTTATGTCATTAAAGCTTACACAGGTCAAATGAAAAAAAATTGGAATTTGCTTTATTTTAATATGCTCTTGCCGATTTTTATGTAATTCTGCCAATTTTTATATAATTCTGCCGATTTTTATATAATTCTGCCAATTTTTATATAACTCTGCCGATTTTTCAATCAAAAATGATCATCTTTAATTGGCTGACTATATAATTACATCATTTGTTTATTGATTTATTGATAATTTTTTTTTATTTTTGCTTATTACGTTTCATTTTTTTCCTTCTGCTCATTTACAAATAAAAAAAAGCAACCGTTAGAATGTATTTCTTTAAATAAAAAAACAAACAAACAAAAAGTTAGTACACACCAGTCATCCAAAGAAGCTGTATTTTTTTTATTTAATCTAAAAAACAAATTTTTTTTTTATTTAACATAAAAATGAATTTTTTTTTAACTTTATTTAATTTAAAAAATGAATTTTTTTTTATTTAATTTTAAAAAAAATTTTTTAGCTTTATTGTAAAAATGGAGAGTTTTGTGTTAAAGAAACATTCTAATGTTTCTTTCTTTTCTCCATTTTTGTAAAATGCAACCTTGAAAATTTCGGAAAGGCGAATTGACAATAGGTTTTATTATTAATGGTTTTAGAAACGTACCAATATCTCTTTTTTCTCTCCTTAGACGATGGGCATAATTAATGTAAGTTTCGAAATTTCATTTTCGAAACTTTATTTTTTCTTTTTTTTTTAGAAAACGTTTACTAACGTTTCCATCTTTTTTTTTGTAGCTTCCGGTCTTCGATTCTTGGACGATGGCCGTAATGAATGTAAGTTTCGAAATTTTTGAAACTTTTTTTTTCTTTGTTTTTTTTAGAAGACGTTTTTACTAACGTTTCCATCTTTTTTTTTTGTAGCTTTCAGTCTTCGATTCTTGGACGATGGCCGTAATGAATGTAAGTTTCGAAATTTTCAAAACTTTTTTCTTTTTTTTTTAGGAAACGTTTTACTAACATTTTCATCTTTTTTTGTAGCTTCCGGTCTTCGATTCTTGGACGATAGCCGTGGGCGTAATGAATGTAAGTTTCAAAATTTTTGAAATTTTTTTTTTCTTTGTTTTTTTTAGGAAACGTTTTACTAACATTTTCCGTCTTTTTTTTTTTGTAGCTTCTGGTCTTCGATTCTTGGATGATGGCCGTGGGCGTAATGAATATAAGTTTTGAAATTTTCAAAACTTATTTTTTCTTTGTTTTTTTTAGGAGACGTTTTTACTAACGTTTTCATTTTTTTTTTTTAATAGGTTCTGATCTTTGATTCTTGGATGATGGCCGTGGGCGTAATGAATGTAAGTTTCAAAATTTTTGAAACTTTATTTTTTCTTTTTTTTTTTAGGAAACGTTTTACTAATGTTTCCGTCTTTTTTTTTTGTAGCTTTCGGTCTTCGATTCTTGGACGATGGCCGTGGGCGTAATGAATGTAAGTTTCAAAATTTTTGAAACTTTATTTTTTCTTTATTTTTTTAGGAGATGTTTTTACTAACGTTTCCATCTTTTTTTTAGTAGGTTCTGGTCTTCGATTCTTGGACGATGGCCGTGAGCGTAATAAATATAAGTTTCGAAATTTTCGAAACTTTATTTTTTCTTTTTTTTTTAGGAAACGTTTTACTAACATTTCTGTTTTTTTTTTTTGTAGCTTCCGGTCTTCGATTCTTGGACGATGGCCGTGGACGTAATGAATGTAAGTTTCGAAATTTTAGAAACTTTTTTTTCTTTATTTTTTTAGAAGACGTTTTTACTAACGTTTCCATCTTTTTTTTTGTAGCTTCTGGTCTTCGATTATTAAACGATGGCTGTGGGCGTAATGAATGTAAGTTTTGAAATTTTCAAAACTTTATTTTTTCTTTTTTTTTTTAGAAAACATTTTACTAACGAATCCATCTTTTTTTTGCAGGTTCCGATCGAAAGTTTTTAGTAATTGGGCTTCTTTACAAGTATGTTTTTTTTTATTTCATTTTATTTTTTTTATGATCGATTACATTTCATTATTTACTAACTTTTCTTTCATTTTTTCTTTTATCCCCTGTGTTTCTTTTTGTTTGTTTTCCATTCTTTTCGTCTCCCTTCAATTATTTTTGTATATTCACATTTCTCTTTCATTTCTTCCTCTTTTTTTTCTTTTTTTTTTACATTTTTCCTTCTATTTTTTTTTTGACTATTATGTTTAACCCTCCTTTTCGTTTCATCACTTTACATTTGCCCTTATTTTTGCTTTATTCCTTTACGTTTCATCTTCTTTTCATTCGTCTCTTTACGTTCCTCCTCTTTTTATTTTATTTTTTATATTTTCCCTCCTTTTATTTCACCCTTTATGCTTCCCCCTTCTTTTCATTTCGTTCCTTTCCCTTTTCGTTTCATTTTCTCTTTTTTTGTTCTTTTACATTTCTTTCTTTTCTTTTTGTTCCTTTACGTTTCCCCCTTCTTTCTTTTCATCCCTTTACGTTTCTCTTCTTTTCTTTCCGTTTCTTTATGTTTTCCTACTATTCTTTTCGTTTATTTTCACTTCTCCCTCCATTCTTTTCTTTTCACCCACCTTTCGGTTTACTTTATTTCTTTTGTTTCCTTTTGTTTTTTTTCACTTCTCTTCATTCTTTTCATTTCCCCTTCAATTCTTTTGTATATTCACATTTCTCTTTCATTTCTTCATGTTTCCTCTATTTTTCTTTTTTTACGTTTTGCCTTCCATTTTTTTCGTTCTATTGCGTTTCACTCCTTTTTGTTTCATCACTTTATGTTTTCCCTTCTTTTCGTTTTGTTCCTTTGCATTTCCTCCTTTTTTTTTGTTCTTTTACATTTCTTTCCTTTCTTTTTGTTCCTTTACGTTTCCCCTTCATTCCTTTACATTTCCCTCTTCTTTCTTTTCGTTCCTTTACATTTTCCTTCGTTTCTTTATGTTTTCCTACTATTTATTTTGTTTATTTTCACTTCTCCCTTCATTCTTTTCTTTTCACCCACCTTTCGGTTTATTTTGTCTCTTTTGTTTCTTTTTGTTTCTTTTTACTTCTTTTCATTTTTTTCATCTCCCCTTCAATTCTTTTGTATATTCACATTTCTCTTTCATTTCTTCATATTTCCTCTATTTTTTCTTTTTTTACGTTTTGCCTTCCATTTTTTTCATTCTATTACGTTTCACTCTCCTTTTTGTTTCATCACTTTATGTTTCCCCTTCTTTTCGTTTTGTTCCTTTGCATTTTCTCCTTTTTTTTTGTTCTTCTACATTTCCTTCCTTTCTTTTTGTTTCTTTACGTTTTTCCCTCCTTTTTTTTCGCTCCTTTATATCTCCCTTCTCTCTTTTCGTTTCTTTATGTTTTCCTACTATTCTTTTTGTTTTTTTTTTTATATTACACTATCCTTTTTTCTTACATTTCCTTCTTCATTCCTTTCATTTTCTTTACCTTTGTATTCTTTTCATTTTTTTTTGTTTCCCCTTACTTCTTTTCATTTCCCTCCATTTCTTTTATTTCACTTTTTTTCTTTATTGTTATTCTTATTTTTTAACACATTTCTTTACTTTGATTCATTTTTTTACTTTCATTATAGATTTCTTTTTTTTAGATTAATTTCCTATTAAAATAAATTCTTATTAATAAAACATGTAAATTTTTAAATTAAACTACTTTGAATAAAATTTTTTGAGAAAAAATAAATTTTTGCATGTGTCGTACTTCATAAATATAAAGAAAATAAATTGGTTGAATTTGCATGCATTATTTAAAATCGGAGTGCCGATTTGCATGCACTATTTAAAAATCGGAGTGCCAATTTGTATGCACTATTTAAAAATCGGAATGCCGATTTTTTGTGACAAATCGGCAATGCCATTTGTTACCTTTTTGTGCCAAAAAATCGGCAAAAATTTGCAACAAATCGGACAAAAATATCCAAAAATCAGACAAAAATCAGACTGCCAATTTTTGGCAATTTTTTTTTATTTGACCTGTGTTAACCTTTTTGAGTTTACTATAGAAGAACATGGTATTCTGACTGTAAAATTTCATCCTGTTTAATATTAGTAAGATATTTTATAAGTATATTTGATAATATTTGCCTTTATTTAGGTATATTATTTTTTTTTTTATTTTTATAATAGAGAATATTGAAAGGATATCACTAATACTTTTTTTTTATTATTATAAGTTTCAGTGTCGTATCTGTTATAGATTATATAAAAATTAATAGTTTGCTTATATTTATTATAAATATAAAAAAAATCTATAGCACTGGTCAAAATTGATACTATCAGGTACATATCAGGTACCTGATATGTGTGAGATATGTGTGAGATATATATGAGATATGTGTATAATATTTAATAATCTCACACATATCAGGTACCTGATATGTACTCGTCAGATACAGAAAAATGGTAACACATAGTATACACATCTCATACATATCTCATACATATCAGGTAGTTAGATATCGGTCATATATCGGTCATATATCATAGATTTATTGGATACCCGATATTACTATAATAAATATTAGACACTTATCAAATACCGCTAATAAGTATCCTATATATATCCGATATGTATCCTATATATAACTGAAATATATCAGATATTTATAATTTATTAATTAAATCTGAATATTAATAGGCATATATCAGATATAATTTTTGTACATATCAGATAACAATTATAATATTAATATTAATAAATTTATAATTTAAATACACATAATTTAAAGTAATTTAATTCATTTAATTATATGAAAGTTTTATTTATTTTAATTAATAATAAAAAAACTATACAAAAAATATTATAAATAAAAATTCACTAAGTATTAGCAAAAGAAAAGAAACGTCAATAAAATTTTTTTTACATTATAGTATTAATATTAATATTAATATAAAGGTTAGTAAAAGTAGAAAAGAAATGTCAATAAAAAGATATAAAATATAAGTATTAATATTAGTGTTAATATTAGTAGAAGTATTAGTAAAAGTATTAGTAAAAGAAAAGGAATAAA
This sequence comes from Rhizophagus clarus, assembly GCA_015698045.1. Lineage (NCBI taxonomy): Eukaryota > Fungi > Glomeromycota > Glomeromycetes > Glomerales > Glomeraceae > Rhizophagus > Rhizophagus clarus. The sequence goes on along the minus strand of BLAL01000238.1, from coordinate 249,784 downwards.
ATGTTTAATAATAGAATATTGTTAGTAGAAATGTTAGTAAAAGAAAATACATTAGAAAAATATATTAATAAAAGTGATAAGAATAATATGATGAGAAAAAAAACTCCATACCTTTGTATTTATTTTTAGATAAACAATATATTTTTTATTTGTTTATACGGGCAAGTAAAAAAATCAATAGTAGAATGTTATTAGTTAGAACATTAGTGAAAAGAAGAAATACATTAAAAAAATATATTAATAAGAGTATTAAGAATAACATGATAATAGAAAAAAAAATTTCAATAAAAAATACCTTTATAAAATATTTAAAGAGAGAAAAAGCTTTTTGGTAAAAAAAAAAAAAATATGGAGATAAATAAATAATTTATGCAATCACATGATCAACAAAATTATCAAATTTTATTAGTTATTTGGTAATTATTCAGTTTTATATACTAATTATGCTGCAAATTTTTATCTTTCAGTTTTTTTTGCAAAATCAAAATCATCTTTCATATCACAGGTCGAAATATAATAAATTGGCCATCAGTCAGTCATATGACTGATTGGTGACTGATTGGTAACCGATTGGTTGCCAATTCTTTCAATCTGTTACCTATCGGTATTCAATCAGGCACTAATTTCGATCAGTTACCAATCAGTCATATAACCAATTGGTGACCGATTGATAGCAGATTAGTGTCAATTTAGCTATCAGTTATCAATCAGCTATATCAGATTGATGACTGATTGGTGTCAGATGAGATTTAGTAAGTAATCGGTCAGCAATCAGTCAGCAATCAGTTAGTAATCAATTATATTGCTGATTTATGATCGATTGATGATCATTTCAATCCAGAACTCCAGAATCTGTAATTGCAATCTTAAAAAAATTATTTCAGCTTCAGTGGTTTTGGCAAGATGGTGTATGCGAAACTGCAAAAACTGTTAAAACCCACGAAACTACTTTGACGTTTCAGCATAGTATATCATATGATATACATATAGTTTCGGCATTCACTATAATCTGCGATTTGCAGATTTTATTCCGATCGGTTTCAGTACATCATATGACTTACCAATCGTGAAGAATGGTGCCACAAATAAGCAATTGTCCGCAATTCCGCAAAGTACCGCAGAATAATTGCGGAATTGCGGCATATTTGCGGAATTGCGAATTATTTGCAATTTCGCAATATTTTTTATTAAAGCAATCCAAAAAAATGTTGTGAAACGTTTTTTTTTAATTAAAATATACTTTGAAAAAACATTTCACAACGTTTTTTCTTTAAATTAATTAAAAAACGTTGCGAAACATTTTTTTAATTAAAATACATTGAAAAAATGTTGCGAAACGTTTTTTATTAATTAAAATACTTTGAAAAACAGTTTGCAATGTTTTTTCGTTAAATTAATTAAAAAAATGTTGCGAAATGTTTTTTTTAATTAAATATACTTTGAAAAAACGTTTTGCGACATTTTTTCTTTAAATTAATGAAAAAAATGTTGCGAAACATTTTTTTTAATTAAAAATACTTTGAAAAAACGTTTTGCAATGTTTTTTCTTTAAATTAATAAAAAAACGTTGCGAAATGTTTTTTTTAATTAAAATACTTTGAAAAAACATTTCGCAACGTTTTTTCTTTAAATTAATGAAAAAAACGTTGTGAAATGTTTTTTATTAATTAAAATACTTTGAAAAAACGTTTTTTTTAATTAAATATACTTTGAAAAAACATTTCGCAACATTTTTTCATTAAATTAATTAAAAAAATGTTGCATAAACGTTTTTTTTATTAAATCAGTTTGGTAAACTGCCAAAACCGATTAGGTGAATTGCGGAATTGCAGGTCACTAGCCGCAATTCAACTCCAAAATCCACAATATTGCAGATTTGATCAATCAATTGTGGCACCATCCTTACCGATTGTACTAATTTACTGAACTGATAATCTTTTTTCTATTAAAAAAAAAGGTTAAAAAAAAACATTTTTATTGTTTATAGTTGGAAAAAATAAACCCGCCCTAAACATGAAAGGTTGGGTTTTTAATTTATTTATTTTTTTTGTAGGAATGTCACTAACATTCCTTTTCTCTTTTTTTACTTTAGAGCACCTTCCAGATCTGAAATTTGATGAAACGGTAGGTTGAAAAGGGGAAAGTGTTGTTTAACTTGTTTAATTTTAATTGTAGAAACGTACCTAACAGTCCTTTTTTTTACTTTAGGGTCATTCTTTCGGGACATGAATTCTGTTGAAATGAAATAAAAACAGCCTTCTGGACAAACCTGGACTTAGAATGTAAGGAATGGGGGAAGGGGAGTTTTTTTAAATATTAAAGAAATATACTGATGTTTCTTTATTTGTATTAGGTTGCCAGACTTCTTGGATGAACCCAGACTTTAGAATGTTATTAGTTGGAAAAGGGAGAGGTGATTTTTTTTTAATATTAAAGAAAAGTTACTAACGTTTCTTTCTCTCTTTTTTTATTGAAGACAGCTTAGTTTATTTTTTTTCATTATTGTAGGGTTGCCGGACGGAAAACATGATCGGATTTTTGAAATTGAAGTAAGGGGATCAAGGGAAAGAGCTTTGTTATTTTTTTTTAATAAATCTAACTAGTTTGTTTTTTTTCTTTTCTGTAGGGTTGCTAGACAAAAAACATGACTGGATTTTTGAAATTAAGGTAAGGGAAGACCGGAAGGGTCTATTATTATTATTATTATTATTAATAAATTTAATTAATTTTTTTTTTATAGGTATTGCCAGACGAATTATGAACCAGACTTTGGGCAAAAGGTAAATGGGGAGGGGCTTTTTCAAACTTTTTTTAGTAGCATTTTTAACGTTACTTTCTTTTTTTTTGTAGATATCGATATTGCTAGACAAATCATACGAACTGGACTTTGGGCGAAAGGTAAATGGGAAGGGAAGGGTTTTTTTTAATCTTTTTTAGTAACGTTTTTAACGTTACTTTTTTTTTGTAGATTGAATCAATATTGCTGGATGAATCATGAATCAGACTTTAGGCGAAAGGTAAATGGGAGGGGGCTTTTTTAAACTTTTTTTAGTAACGTTTTTAACGTTACTTTCTTTTTTTTTGTAGATATCGATATTGCTAGACGAATCATACGAACTGGACTTTGGATTAAAGGTAAATGGAGAGGGAAGGGTTTGTTTTTAATTTTTTTTAGTAACGTTTTTAACGTTACTTTTTTTTCTTTTTTTTTTGTAGGTATTGGCTTAGGTTCCTTGTATGTGGATTGCACTCTGATCAGTAAGTTTCAAAAATGAAAGCTTTGAAAACTACTTTTTTAAATCGTTTTTTAAAAATTTTAATTAATTTTTCTTTCTTTCTTTTGTAGGTGCTGGCTTCGATTACTTGTGGATATTGGACTGGTAAAAATATAATACCAAATGATTTATTATTTTTGTTTTTTTAAATTTTAACACAGTTTTTATAAAATAAGATTTATTAAATATATTAAATAAATAAAATTACAAATTAAAATATTGTTATAGTAAACGACTCTATTTATCTATTATTGACCAATCAAAATTTGACCTGATCTTTATGCACATGATCTGATCTTAACATGCATAAATTATTAAACGCGTTTTGTTTATTTTTTCAAATACACTCACTTTCTTTCTGCTTTCTCCTTACTCTTTTTACAAGTACATTTTATTTTTATGATTATTGTGTTTTTGGCATTATACGAACTATATTTTATTTTACTCTTTAGTATTACTAACACTATACTTCTTTTTTTTTTTAATATTTATTAATGTTATTTCTTTTATATTTACTAATATTATTTCTTTTATATTTACTAATATTATTTCTTTTATATTTACTAATGTTATTTCTTTTATATTTAGTATTTACTAATGTTATTTTTTTTATATTTACTAATGTTCCTTTATATTTATATTTTATTAACATTATCACGTATTTTTCTTTTTTTTATATATATATTCATATTACTAACTTTTTATATTTGTACTTTACTATACTAACTTTAAAAAATTATGAATGTTTTTTATTTTAGATATTAATTATTTAATAATATTACACTTGTAATAAATATTATATACTGTAATAAATATTATATACTGTAATAAATTTATTATTAGTTATATGATTAATAAAAGTTATCAATTGCCATCAATAAACTACCAATCAGTCATCATCAAATGACCATCAAATGACCATCAAATTAACCATAAAATAACCATAAAATGTAACCATCAAATTGACTATAAAATGACCATTGATTGACCATTGATTGATCATCAAATTGACCATAAAATGACCATCAAATGACCATCAAATTGACCTATAAAATGACCATCAATTGACCATTAAATTGACCATAAATGCCCATCAAATGACCATCAAATTGACCATAAAATGACCATTGACTGACTATCGATTGACCATTAAATTGACCATGAATGCCCATCAAATTGGCCTCAATTGACCATTAATTAACCATAAAATGACCATCGATTGACTATTAATTAACTATCAATCAACCATCAATCAACCATCAATCAGGCTAGCCAATTGGTAGCCGATTGGTGTCGAATTTTGGCAGAAATCGGCCATCAATTGGACAGGCCGATTGGTATCAAATTGAATAAATCAGATACCAATCAACCATCAATCAGATACCCGATTGATGACTGATTGATATTTGATTTGACATCTTTCGACCTGTGTATTATAACATTTTATGATCAATTATTTGTTGATAAAGCAATACAATGTAACATACTTCTAAGTTCTACTAATAATCACCTATCAGTTACCCAAATATTATTGATAAATAGGCTGAATAATAGTAGTTTTATTAATATTTTTATTTATAGCAATATACATATTATAATATTATATAAAATTTAATCTAATATTTATCTATCTATATATTATTATCACTTGTTATTATTCACATTAATCTATCTGCTATTTATCCACAACCATCACCTACACAATCATGCATCCTAAAAAAATCCTAAATTCGCATCATATGAAAGTCAAAAGGCAACCTAAAAAAAAATAAAAAACAAATTCATAAATTAACAATTCGTGAAAATAAAAAATTAAAATCAATAAAAAATACACCATAAATCTGTATATCCAAAAACATTAAAGAACAAACTGCTAAAAAAAGAAAAAATAGAGAAACGTTAGAAAAGTTTCTAATTAACTAAAAGTAAAAATAATCAGTTTCACAATAAATGAAACTTACCATTTTCATTTTCATGTTCACTTGAAACCTATAATATATTTTTAATTAGAAATGTTTAAAAAAATATATTAAGTTTTGCAACACAACTTTTGTGAAACTCACTATTTAAATTTCAAAAATCCAGTTATTAAAAAAAGTTTGAGTGAACTTTTCTTGGATCACATGAATTGTATATAATATTATTTTAAGAAAAGTTTGAGCAAACTTTTTTTGGATCACATGAATTGTATGTTATATTATTTTAAGAAAAGTTTGAATGAACTTTTCTTGGATCACATGAATTGTATGTTATATTATTTTAAGAAAACTTTTTTTAGATCACATGAATTGTATTAAAGTGAACTGAAAGACCCGCCTAAAAAAAGACAACAAACAAACTATTAGAAACAGTTTGTTAAAAAAACAAGTATTTTTAAAAAAAATCAGGTCTATACCTATTACATGTCAAGAACCTCCTTAAATAAAACAACCTGTCATTGTTCCGAAGTTTGAAAACAAATAGAAATACCTAAAAAGAAGAAAAAACAAATATTAGAAATCATTCGTAAAGTAAATAAATTTAAAAGAAAAAAAAATATTATAACAACTTACCTAAAGGTCACGCAAAAGACCAAAGTTGTCTGCCTAAAAAAAAGAAGTGAAAGTGAATATTAGAAATCGTTTGTTAAGTAAAAAAAAATTATATATATATAATATTAATTTTGACTACCAAAGTCCATCATCAAAGAGCCAAAAGACCGCATAAAAAAAGAAGAAAGGGAAAAGGAGACGAAAAAAGGAGGAAGCCAGGAAGGAAGTAGCAAAAAGAGTGAGAGAAGAAGAAAGACGAAAGGAAAGGAAAAAATGAAGGTTAAAAGGTTAAAAAAAAATTGTAATTTAATTTGATGATCATTGATTATCATGATCGATTGATTTTTACGATTTTAATTTTTTTTTATTTTTTTTTTAAGTTGCCAGACTCCTGGACTTGAAATGTAAATTGGAAGGGATGGAAGAATTTTTTTTTTAATATTAAAGAAACATTACTAACGTTTCTTTCTTTATTTTTTTTTAGGTTGCCAGACTTCTTGGACAAACCAGACTTGAGAAATGTAAATTAAAAAGGGAAGAGGATTTTTTTTAATATTAGAGAAATGTTACTAATGTTTCTTTTTTTATTTTTTTTAGGTTACTGGCCTTCTTGGACGAATCAGACTTGAAAATGTAAGTTAAAAAGGGCAGGGGATTTTTTTTTAATATTAAAGAAACATTACTAACGTTTCTTTCTTTATTTTTTTAGGTTGCCAGACTTCTTGGACAAACTGGACTTGAGAATGTAAGTTAAAAAGGGCAGAGGATTTTTTTTTAATATTAGAGAAATATTACTAACGTTTCTTTCTTTTTTTTTAGGTTGCCAGATTTCTTAGATGAATCAGACTTAGGATTGTAAGTTAAAAAGGGCGGGTTATTTTTTTTTAATATTAAAGAAACGCTACTAACATTTCTTTCTTTATTTTTTTTAGATTGCCAGCCTTTTTGGACAAACTGGACTTGGGAATGTAAGTTAGAAAGAGTAGGGAATTTTTTTTTAATATTAAAGAAATGTTACTAATGTTTCTTTCTTTATTTTTTTTAGGTTGCCAGTCTTCTTGGACGAAATGGACTTGGGAATGTAAGTTAGAAAGGGCGGGAATTTTCTTTTTAATATTAAAGAAATGTTACTAACGTTTCTTTCTTTATTTTTTTTAGGTTGCTGGCCTTCTTGAATGAACCAGACTTGGGAATGTAAGTTAGAAAGGGTGGAGGATTTTTTTTTTAATATTAAAGAAACATTACTAATGTTTCTTTCTTTATTTTTTTCAGATTGCCAGACTCCTTGGACAAATTGGACTTGAAATGTAAGGAGGGAGGAAGGGATATTTTTTGAATATTAAAGAAACAGTTTTAATATTTCTTTCTTTATTTTAGGTTGCAGTTTCCCTTATTTCTTTTGATCCTAATGTGATCATGATTAAGAAAAGTTTGAGCAAACTTTTCTTAAACTTGTATTATAAATGACTAACTTTTTTATTAATTTATTGTAATAAAATATAAAATACGTAATATTATAAAAATATTAATAATAATAATTATACTTTTAAACGCTTTACAAAAAATTTATAACTTGATAATGCATTCAACAAATAAAACAATAAAATTTTTTAACTACATTAAACGAATTAAAAATTTCTAAAAAAAAAATCTATAAAAAAAGTAAACTAAAAAATTTTTTAATACGTTATACAATATGAAATCTAACATATTAAAATTTGTATCACATATCGGATACCCGATATATGTAAAATAGAACTGTACCTGATATATATTAAATAACATATCGGTGACCAATAGTTTAGATATTAGGGTTTTAGTAATTAGGCATATTTTGAAGTGCAATAAATCGGGTACTCGATATGTAAAAATACCTGATATTTATCTGATTAGCTGCCAATATATAAGTCCCAATATGTACCTGATAGAATTGATTTTGACCAGTGTAATATAAACTTTGTAAAATATTTCTCTTATCCACTTGAATTGTATTATACTATTTTTTCTATTTGTTAAAAAATTTTAATAATAAAGAATACCGCATTCTAAAAAACAGTTTTTTTATTAATATAAACCCATAAAATTAATTATAGATTGTTATTCTATTGAGTTGCAATCTATCCCTTAATAAAAAAATATTACAAAATGTTTTTATTAAGTATTTTTAATAAAAAAATATTGTAAAATGTTTTTTTTGATTAATTTAACAAATAAAATATTATGCAATGTTTATTCAATGTGTCTTTAATAAAAAAAATATTTCACAACATTTTTTTAATTAATTTAACAAAAAAATGTTGCAAAATGTTTTTTTTTAAGTATTTTTAATAAAAAAATGTTCAAAACGTTATTTTTAATTAATTTAATGAATAAATATTATGAAATGATTATTTAAAGTGTTTTTAATAAAAAAACATTTTGCAACATTTTTTTTAATTAATTTAACAAAAAAATGTTGCGAACCATTTTTTTAAGTGTTTTTAATAAAAAAATGTTGCAAATATTTTTTTGATTAATTAAACAAATAAACGTTGCAAAATATTTATTTAAAGTGTTTTTAATAAAAAAATGTTGCAAAACGTTTTTAATTAGTTTAACAAATAAATATTATAAAATGTTTATCCAAAGTGTTTGTAATATAAAAACATTTCGTAACATTTTTTTCTAAATATTTTTAATAAAAAATATTTCATCACGTTTTTTGATTAATTTAATGAAAAAATGTTGCAAAATGTTTTTTTTGTGTTTTTAATTCTGAATTTGATTTAATCTGAAATTGGATTTAGATCAGATTTAGATCAGATTCAGATCAAATTCAAATCAGATTTAGATCTTAAATTTGGATCCATAGATAAGGATGGTGCCGCAATTGATTTATCAAATCCGCAATATTGCGGATTTTGGAGTTGAATTGCGGTTAGTGAACCGCAATTCCGCAATTCACCTGATCGGTTTTGGCAGTTTACTGAACCGATTTAATAAAAAAAACGTTTACGCAACGTTTTTTTTAATTAATTTAACGAAAAAATGTTGTGAAACGTTTTTTCAAAGTATTTTAATTAAAAAAAACGTTTCGCAACGTTTTTTTAATTAATTTAACGAAAAAACGTTGCGAAACATTTTTTCAAAGTATTTTAATTAATAAAAAGCGTTTCGCAACATTTTTTTAATTAATTTAAAGAAAAAACGTTGCGAAACGTTTTTTCAAAGTATTTTAATTAATAAAAAGCGTTTCGCAACGTTTTTTTAATTAATTTAAAGAAAAAACGTTGTGAAATGTTTTTTCAAAGTATATTTAATTAAAAAAAAACGTTTCGCAACGTTTTTTAATTAATTTAAAGAAAAAATGTTGCGAAACGTTTTTTCAAAGTATATTTAATTAAAAAAAACATTTCGCAACGTTTTTTTAATTAATTTAAAGAAAAAACGTTGCGAAACGTTTTTTTAAAGTATATTTTAATTAAAAAAAATGTTTCGCAACGTTTTTTTGGATTGCTTTAGCGAAATTGCAATTCCGCAAATGTATCGCAATTCTGCAAATGTGCCGCAATTCCGCAATTATTCCGCAATTGAATTGCGGTACTTTGCGGAATTGCGGAATATTTGCGGAATTGCGGACAATTGCGGATTGCGGAATTGCGGATATTTAGGTTTAAAAATCCGCAATGTTCCGCAATACCGTAAATCGCAATTATTCCGCAATTGCTTATTTGCAGCACCATCCTTATCCATAGATCAGTTTTGGATTTCAAATATAGATCTAAATATCAAATCCAGATTTAAAATTGATAAATCTGGATCTATCAGATCAGATTAAAATCTAATCTGATCTGATTCATGCAGAATCCTAGCAGCATATTCTGGATCAAAAAGTTTTGTTAAATTAAAATTTTAAAGGACACAAAGTTTATCATCACCCATTAAAGAGGTATAATTCCAATTATTTTTTTTTTTTTTTGGTGATGAAATCATATATACATTTATTAGATTAGATAGGACTACATATAATTCCAATTATCAGTATCATGAATTTTTCAAAATTCAAACTGTATTTTTAGATTTTCCATCTTCTTGATTATAATGTTTTAAGTTATATTATTAAATAATTCTTTATTTTTAATTTCTTGTAAAACTAATTTCTATAAGCGATCAGTAATACGTAACATAATATGAAGCTTGTCTGAAATATGATTTTTAAGTGAGATTATGTTAAAAAGTGAAAGTAATTTATGATCTGAATATGCTGTTAAATTTTCACTTAAAATACTCATTAATTTACTAATCATCCAGTCACTTTTCCCATTTTTATATTGGTTTTTAGTTATTTCACACTACGAACAAAAATGATTGGAATTTGCAGCATTTAAACCTAAACAGATAGAAAGAAATTTCCAGTTAGAGTTAAAAAAAACTCAACCCTCCAAAAAATATTGTTAATAACTATTTCTGTATTACTCAATTTTTATAATTTTTAAATAAGAGCAGTTGTTACTAAGGTTGCCTGCCAAAACTAAAAAGGAAATTCTGAAAAGTTTTGGCCAATCAAATCCATTCTAAAATTAAGGTCAAAACTATTTCTTAATTTTGGTTAAAATTAAAAATTGGTCAAAATTACGGTATTAAGTCATATAATATTACACAAAATTCCAAAAAAGAAAATTTTAATTTCCAGTAAAATTGAAAAATTAAGTTACACAGTAGTTATACAAGAGTCTAAAAAAGAAAATTTTATATCAATCCTTTATTTTGACCAGAATTATGATATTAAAGTCAACTTATAATTTTGGCCAAATTTTGGCATTTTGATAATAATTTTGGCATTATAATTTTAATAAATTTACTTTTAATTGCCTAAACTTTCAGTTACAAAAAAGTTTCAGCCTTGGCCTAAACTACCTAATTTCAGTAGGCAACTTTAGTTGCTACTACTTTTAAAGTTGAATAATTTTCAATCTCTGGAAATAAAACAATTGTATAATAATAATCAGACTTAAAAAGATTCATTGAATTATCTAATAGTACCACAGTAATTATAACATGCTTTACCTTTTGCCTAACATTTCTTTCATTACCAGATATTCGAAGATGAATAACTGGTATTTTAGAATCTAATTTTTCTTCTTTAATATATGATGATACAATATATTTAAGAATTTTTTTAATACTTTGATAAGCTCTCTTTCCAATTGCATTAACAACTTGTTCAATAATTGTTTGGTATATTATATCAGGTTCTTCTGACAGATCTTCTTGTATGATTGCAGAATTTAAATCAATAAAATTAATGGGTATTAATTTCTCCATGCATGTATTAATTTCTTGTCATGTTTAAGAAATAGCATATTCTTATGGTAATGTTGATTTTATAGTTGTGGGATGACAATATGTATCATAAGGTATATTTTCTACATCTTGTACATATGTCATTAAATGTAATTTTTGTTTTTTTTTAACATCATCATCTTTTCCAAATGATATATGATATTCTTTATTTTCAACAGTAAAATTCAAAGCCTTTAAAACTACATGATCTTTGAGATTGTAAAAGTTTTTAATTGAATCTTTAAAATGTATTTATTCTTTTTTTACAAGACCTTTGGTATACTTAATTTGTGTAGTTTTACTTGATTTTTTATTGAGTTTCAATTCACATGGTCTACTTTTATGATTTTTATCAATACATTTCAATTGAAGCCTAAAAAGATAAATTTTAGAAATAGCAGTTTTTTTATTTGGAATTATAATCTTACAAAAATAATATGTATGTTAAAGTATCTTTATTTATGATTTTGTTTTAAGATAATAAATATATAATAACTTACTTTATATAGTTTAACTAAAGCATTAAACAGTGATTAAACTGATACAACTTGATATTGTAAATTATCTCTGAAACAAATTAAATAACACAGCTCTTTTTCTATATAATATATAGAGCATTGAATAGTTCAACTGTTACTAAACCAAATCCAAGTAGTTTTAATAATATACTAGTAATCAGACATAGGAAAATAATTAGGTACTTCAGTATATCTCAATTATGTGACTGACAGGTAGATACCTTCTTGAACGATAATATAAATAAATTTTTAGTTACTGTAATATATTATTTCAGGTGAAATAGAGTAATTTTCATGTAGCCGTTTATGATTAAACGATATAATTATATTGTTTAGTCATAAACAGCTTAGACTAGGTTATTTAGTAATAAAATAATCTAAATATAACTAAATAATCTAAGTATGACTATAAATAATCTAAATATAACTAAATAATCTAAGTATGACTATAAATAATCTAAATATAACTAAATGGTCTAAATGTAACTAAATAATCTAAATATAACTAAATGGTCTAAATATAACTAAATAATCTAAATATAACTAAATGGTCTAAATATATCTAAATGATCTAAAGTTAATAACCTAAATATGATTAAATAATCTATCTAAATAACTTGTCTATGATGATTTCGTATACCTAGTTTTTTTTTCTTACTATATTCCTTCCCTTTGAATTTACTTTTCTTTAGCTTTTCCCATTTATTATTTGGGGATCATGTGATTAAATAACCTAAATATTACTATTACTAAATAATCAAAATGTACCTATTTTTATTTAGTTCTGTGCGCCGATAATTATTTTTTTAATATAATTTATGATATTGGGGTTCTATGGTTGATTGGCTGTTGAATTCTATGTTGGAGGTCTGGCTTGTCTGCAATTGTTTGGACCCTAAGTTTTATGACAAAGTTTCTGCCATTCTGTGCCTCTTTGGTTACCTATTAAGGTGTCGAGGGTGTTTTCCTTCTTTACCTATTTGGTTGCCTTTCTAGATCCCAAAATGTGGTAAAAAAATATCGTGTCGGGTGGCGCAGTAGATCGCAGTAGATTCGCGTCTAAATTTGGTTGGCACTATGGCATAATTTCTGGCCGATCTTTGGGACACATGATCTGAAGGATCCAAGTTGGCGCTATGATAGTAACCTGGTAGTGCCCGGAACTCTCCTGGAACTGTCATGGAACTGGCAGAGAACTGGCAGGGAACCAGAAAGGTTGATCACTTGAATGCTGAGTTATTGTATCCAAAGATCTGGCCAAAATTAAGCGAATTCATACTGCGCCTTACTGCGTCATGGTCACATGATCCTGTTACGGTACCGAACACCCTCTGTCATAATATAGCAAATTTAGTTAACCGGTTGTCACTAGTTCCGTATACTATGGTCGGCCCATTTAATTGCCAGAAGTGCGCCGATTTTGTAATCCTATTTGTTGCCGGTTTATGTATGCCAACTTCGTGTCCCTAGTAAAAGTAAAGTTGTGGCCGAATTTATGGAATATTACGTCATTAAAATTGAACAAAAATCTATTGCGCCAAAAATAATAATAACATTTGTCTAACTTTAATATCGATTTTGGGTATTCTATTGGGCGTGCAATTTGTATTAGCTTGGCCGGCCCATTTGTTTGCTAAGAAGTACACCATCTTGTGGTCTAACTATTGCGCCAGTATATGTATGCCGATTTCGTGTCCCGAGATTTGAATCATTAGAACGTATTTATATTATATTTTACCACATTTTCAGGCATATTAGGATATAAATTGGGACGATTTTTTGTTGTCATCAGCTGTCACTAGTGTCACTAGTTCCGAATACTAACTGGTGACAGAACTAGTGACAGCTTTGTTATCTTTCTTGAGATTATTAGGCTATTTTATTTCTTTCTTGATTAGTGTCACTAGTGTCACTAGTAAAAGAGTAATAAATTAGAAAAAAAAATCAAATTTTTTCTATGCTACCTACTTTACGCAAGATATATTATAATAAATGTATGCTATAAAAAATAAAAAAAGTTAAGGAACTCAGATTTTTTCCAGTGACACTAGTGACACTAGTGACATCCATCAAGAAAGGTTTCTTTCGGCCTAGAATTCTTAAAGAGCCTATCGTTCGCGTTACTAGTTCTGTCACTGGCTTTTTTTTCTAGTGACACGATCCCTTTGGAATCCACTAGTGACAAGTTGTATTATTTTTGTTTACCTCTAAATTACCTACCAATATCTCTGCCGAAGATAAGTCTACCATCCTTTTCTGATGGTATTGTTCATTTTTACGGTGCTTTCTAGCATGATCATCGCAATATCCATATCCAGAATAAGATAATTTTCCACATTCTTTGCAAAATACCTGAGAAGGAGAATTGCGATGAATAAAACATCCTTCCGGATGGTAGCATCCCCGATTGCAAATCTTACCACTCCTGTGGATATAAGTACATCGATAAAATACCATTTTTAATAACTGTGGATAGTTGATTTATGTATCGATCTATATAGTTCAGAATTAATTTTCATTTTAAACTTTTTTCTCCCGGAGTATATAGTTTCTCTCAAACTGTATATTCGCGATATAATATCATGACTGAACAATCCTCACTTTCAGAGTTCTTCGACGCCCCCGCCCTTTTTCACCCAGAGGCTGAAAAAGAAAAAACATCATCGGGTCAGGTAATCAGATATGGCGGTGAAAATTACTTGGCGGGTATCTCAACCCGTGATAAATTAGCCATGAGAAACGATAAGAGTTCGACTTCAATTCTCAAAGATGAGATAGCAAACCATCGAGATATTCCATTTATGTCAATCGATATAGAAGAAGCAAAAGAATATATTAATAAAACCCCCCATTATATTCTTCGCCTTTATGGATACCTCGTTAATGGTCAGAAAGCAGTTGTCACCATTACTGGTATTAAGGTATTTTTCGATATTCGTGTTCCCAATAATACAAGTATTCCTAAATTCTGGTCTAAAATAAAAGGTATTCTTGCTACTGGGGAAGACGGTAGTGGGAGCACTATGAACATGAATCTAATCCGGATGGAATGTATAAAAGCATATCCTATCTGTGGTTACCATGCAGAAAAAAAGCCGTATCTTCGCATTACTGCGCCAAATAAAGACCTAAGGTTTACCGCTTTCGATATTATCTCAAGATATAATTCGGAGACCGATCAAGAAAATAGGATAGAGACTGCTTCAGATGATACAGGCACATATTATCGTAAAGTTGCAAGAGAGTATAAGATACCACTTTCTGGGTGGGGCTTAGTGAGCGATTATAGATATAATTTCAGTGCACCTTATTATGCGAAATCCCAACATTGTCCACATGCATTTTATGTCCACATTGATAACTTTCGTCTCATAGATAATTTCGAACCACTTTACAAAATCTATCCATCTTCTCTCTTTGTTAACGATCGAGCACTAGTACTAACGTGGGACATAGAAACATACGATTCACGTGGGTTGGGGAACTTCCCAGAAGCGAAAAATGACACGTCCCAAGTTTTTACGATCTGTATGACTCTACACTGGAAAGACGACCCGAAACCACTAGAACAGATATGCCTTGTCGACGTTGAGACGGCACCAGACCCAGACTGGATTACTATTATATGTGAAAACTAAGCCAATGTATTAAAAGCTTTCGCTTTATGCTGGAAATCTTTTGCTCTAGACATCCAGCTCAGTTTTAATGACTCTGGTTATGATTGGCCCTTCATCGTAGAAAAAGCCACCAAGTTAAATGTTTTCGACTGGATGGTCCAACAAATGTCAGCAAATCCGTATAAGACAGCCAATACTCAATCCACTCTCACTTGGAATTATTTCGGTGGAACTGGAAAGCCACTAAGTAGTGGTTACTTTCATAGGGACCAATGGGCGAAGAAAACGGATAGGAATTTCAGAAAAACAGAAGGTCGCGAATCTATTAATATCAAAATCAATCCCTCTTTGACTTTCGAATCCTCCTTTCTTAAACTTCCGGGGTGTGTACTGATCGATGTTCGCGCAAGTTTTATGCAACTTCACCCCCGCTCTGAGAAAACATCACTAAAATACTTCTTAGAAAAATATGGTCTCGATGGTAAAGCCGATATGCCCATGAGCAAATTATGGAAGTATTATTCAGAAGCGAAAGACAGGGCTTCCGACTCTTCCAAAAAACATATGCATGAAATCGTAAATTATTGTGTTATAGATGCTTTATGTTGTCAGGAGCTCATGGTCAAATCTAATGTTATAAATGATTACAGAGAGGTGGCCTCAATCGCTCATATATCATTATTCAACTCACATTATTATGCTATAGGAACGAAAGTATCCAATCTCTTAGGCGCTGAAGCTTGAGCGCAGGACATTCTATATACCACGAAAATTTCCAATCAGAAAGCATCTGGGAAGTTTCCAGGAGCGTATGTGTTTCCGCCAGAAAAGGGTCTTGAAAATAAGCACCCTGTCACTGGTTTAGACTTTAGATCCTTGTATCCCAGCATAATTATGACTTACAACCTCTCACCCGAGAAGATGGTCTCAACACTTTCGGAAGTAGATAAGTTAAAGAGAGAGAATAAAGTGCTTCACAGTATCGAGTTCAAGTATGGCGGTAAACCTGTGCGAGCCTGGACCATACGGCATGGAAATAAATCTGATCAGGAAGGTCTATTTACAAAAATATTGAAAAATCTGCTCAATATACGGAATGAATTAAAGGCCCAACTTAAAGTTCTTGGAAAGAAAAAGGAATATATGGGGAAAGTTAAAAGTAAAATGGATTCAGCTGGCAGATCTTTCCTGGTAGTGGACGCAATCAAAGATGTTCTATTCTCTGTAAAAAATACTGAGAGGCACGCAGAGATGACCAAGATCCTAAGTTCCTTTATTGTTCCAGAGGAGCACTCTGATGGAGCTGATTTATCATATGATGATTTTATGAAAGAATATAGTTCTATTTGTTTTGAATACAATTCTTTAAATTCGAAGCAGAAGGTGATTAAATTATATATGAATTCGTTCTATGGTGTGACCGGCCAAAGTGATTCCCCGTTCTATACACTAGCACTTGCTGGGGTGTTACTTCAGCTGGGCGAGAGAATATCAAACTCATCGCAGAATTCGTGAAAAAGAAGGGCTTTGGGATAAAATACGGGGATACTGATTCCCTATATCTCACTTGCCCAGATTCTTGTTATGAGAAATGTGATCTGGCCTACAATGGCGGGAAAGGCACAATTTCGAAACTAGAGTACTGGACCGAAATGGTCACAATTACTATGGGCGTAATGGAGAAATTGTGTAATGAAGTAAACAGTTTTCTTAGGCTAAAAACCAGATCGGGTTATCTCGAAATGGCTTATGAAGAAGTGCTATTCCCAGTAGTCTTCACTGGGAAGAAAAAATATTTTGGCACCAAGTACGAAGATGCAGTAAATTTCAGTCTGGAGGACCCTTTCATAAGAGGAATTGATACTGTAAAACAAGGCAAATCCCAGCTTTTCAAAACCATAGGGGATCGGATTATGAATGAAGTTAGGGATATCAACAACGAGCACTCTCTCCATAAAATTGTTGAGGACGTTCTTAGGGACGCTATAATTAATACTGAGCAATGGAATTTCGAACAGTTTATAGAGACTGATGCATGGAAACCTGATGTAAATAATATTAGCGTCCAACGTTTTATAGGAAGAATGAGAGGAAAATATGATAGTAAAATTCTGATACCAGGTGAACGCTTTAGTTATGTAGTAACCCATCCCGATACTACCTTCGATTTACATGGTAGAAAGTTAAAACCAACTAAAGGCGAAAAAATGGAATTCGCCGATGTAGCTAAGGAATTGGGGAAGGAACTAGATTTATACCATTATTTCAAAAAAACTATTATTGGCCTCTGTGCCCGATTTATCATGTATGACAAGAAGTATGAGCCAGAACCCTCAAGTCGAATCATGCGGATCGAAGACCCGAATGAGAAATATAAGCAAATTGATGACTACGCTCAAAACAAGGCCAAGTCATGGCTTGAGGGATTCGTAAAAGAAAATATCATAGTCAATGGTGTTACTTCCAAGATGATGGAATCTCGTGGGATTGCTTATAAGCGTGCTTACAGAACTGCGGTCAAAAAGGCACAAGAAATGTTGTATCAAAAGATAGGGTACTTATATGAAATATTTCATGGCGAATGGCTTAGCTACGAGATTTTCATGGTAAGTAACCCTATCGAGGTATTATAGGAGAAATTTATGAAATGCGCTAGGAAAATTTCAAAAGATAAAAACCTCTCGGTAGATGACGAAATGAAGGAAAAAATATGCTCTGATTTTGCTCGATATCCTAGCGAGCTTGCAAAGTGTATTGAAGAGTATAATTTATTCTTTCACAAATTGATCTATCATATGCGTTACAAAGAGCATGTGTCAATTCCAGAAGAAATCAGACCAGTTTCATCCATGCGAAAAAATGAAATAATTGCTGACCTACCTTCCTTACCTCACATATTAGAAATTGGGGCACTAGATGAGATTAGTAATTTATGGTATTTCCATCTTGAGGATGTGACCGAGCCGGAGGCAGTAAAGCAAAGCACTTAAATAAATTATATTATTAAGTATTCTAGCGGAGGTATGGCAATTTCAGCTAAGAAAACTTATAATATTATTTATATATTTTTTCTCATGCAATAATACCGGCTAACTTCAATTTCAATCTTTGATCTTCTGGCCTCCGATCATACAGTCTGGCCTCGAAAATGCCCAGAGATAATCATTAGTATTTTGCATATCAAAGTTTACGATCAGCTGAAAGAAAAATCTACATATTTTAAAGATAAGCTTTATTGATATAATGGCTGAACTACGTGACCAAGTTTCCCAATATATAGGCTTCGAACCAAATGAAATCTGTCTTCCAATCACAGAAGAGGATAGACAGGAATTTTGTAAAATAATAGCTGATCAGGAGAAAATGACGGATATTGTAATGGAAGACTATCGATTTTTACAACACCATGGGCATAATGGTAAGGGAGGTAAGGTTGCTTGCCGAAACTAGTGAGTTTCGGCATGCCGAAACTGGCGAAACTGGCGAAACTAGGTTTCGGCAAGCAGCCAAAAATGCCGAAATGCCGAAACTGCCGAAACTGCCGAAATGCCGAAACAGTTTCGGCATTTTGGCATAGTTTCGGCATAATATATATTAATACTTTAATATAGTTTCGGCATAGTTTCATTTTTCTAATAATGTAATTAGTGTAACAAAATAAAATTCAGCCACCACATGACACACAACCAATCATATCTGACGGTCATTCAGGAAATGATCTGACATCATTAATATCAAAGATAATCAGTTACTTTTCGTCCTTTAACTCCTTTAACTCCTTTTTTTATTTATCATTTTACTGTTATAATCCCCAACTGTTACGGCTATACCTTGAAATTTGAACCAAATCATATGATTATCTGTTATGGATTTTTTAAATTACTTCGTGTTTGCCTTGCATTACTTTTTTTACTTAAACACGTACAAAATAAAAAAACTTTATACACATTTCAATATGACCAGCACTTTAGACTTAGAAAAAAATAAAAATAAAGGTGGTAGGCCTCCCAGCTCTACCTGGGAGGATGCTATTAGAGGAAATCCCGTTGGTTCAGGAAAATATCATGCCACTTGTAAATATTGTAATTTTTCATGGTCACGAGGTGATATATCAAAACTTGAAGAGCACTTTGCGAACCACTGCTCGGAAGCTCCAGGACCCATTGTTAGAAAATATTTGAATAAAATATTAGAGCGTGAAGATAAAGTTAATAAAAAAAGAAAAATTGTTGGGAGTAATCAGTTAAATATTACAGACTACCATGATTCCACAAAAATTCCTGATGGTAGAGTAACTAGGATTAATCGTGCCTTGGCTAAATTTTTCGTTGCATGTGGTATTTCATTCCGGATAGTCGAGCACCCTTTTTTTATTAACTTTGTAAAGGAGCTTAATTCTTCGTATGAGTTGCCAACCAGAGAATTTTTGTCAGATCAGTTACTTGAGCGGGAATTATCAATGGTGAACTCAACTGTCACATCCATCATTGAAAATGGAGCTAATTTGACTTTAGGTTTTTAATACTTTTTTTATACTTTTTTAAAACAATATTCTTAATGTGTTTTTAAGTAATAATATTAATATTAATATAATTTAGCGTTCGATGGTTGGACGTCCCCCACTCATCGTTCTATATGGAATTTTGTTATTATAACTCCGTCGAGAGAAGAGTATTTGTATAAACTTCAAGATTTGTCAGAACATTCGCATACAGGTAATTACGTAGCCGAAGTGATTGGAGAAATAATTGAAAGGATCGGCCCGAATAAAATATCGGCTATTGTGTCCGATAATGCCTCAAATGTTCAGAATGCACGCAAAATTATTGAAGAGAAATACCCTAACATCAAAAACGTACGATGTATAGCACATGCGGTCAATCTTATCGCGTGTGATATACTTAAAGAAAGTTTTGGAGATCGTTTATTACAAAAAGTTAATACATTAGCTTCATTTTTTAAAAATTCCCATCAAGCTGGAGCCAAACTCACACAACTCATCAAAGAGAATAGTATTCATGGAGGAGGCATTAAGTTATATTGTAAGACGCGATGGATAACAGCTAGCGAATCAGTAGATTCGGTAATTAGGTTGGAACCAGTACTAGAACAAATTATTACTAATGAAAGTAATTTGTTGAACGATAAGGTCAAACGTGTTATCCAAACACGGAATTTTTTTTCCGATTTACGAATTCTTTCATTCGTTTTAAATCCATTGAGAAAAGCCGTCTTGGCTTTAGAATCAAGATCAGTGACGCTTGGAAATTGTTTTTTAAGTTTGATAAGACTATCAGCAGTTTTGAAACAATTACCCAAATCATTTAATCAAAACTTCCGTAACCATTGTTTCAACGTGATGAACGAAAGATTCAAAGAGTTCGATGATGACAAATATATAACCTGCTTTTTCCTAGATCCCCGATTTAGGAGTAAGCCTCTCACAGCCAAAGCTTATTCAAGGATCGTGAGGTGCGCTACTACAATTGGTAAAAGGTTAGGATTTGATCTTAAAGAATCCAGGGCTCTATGCGAGCAAATTAAGGACTACCGTGATAATAAACCACCCTTTGATCTTGATGAATCTTGTTCTCTAGACGATCCTCTAAATTGGTGGAATTTGATCGATACTGACCCTCGACCGAACAGCCTCCCAAGAGTCGCTCGCCATCTATTAGCGATTTGTCCAAATTCTGCAAGTTGCGAACGAGGATTCTCAATACTTGGCTGGCTATTTAATGATCGGCGTTTAAATTTGAATATAAGTCGACTAGAATCCATGGCTAAAATGATCATGCATTGGAAGTCCAATGCTAAGAAAGAGCTTGGTTTTTATGGTATAGAAAAAAATGATACTCGTATTAGCGAAACTGAAATGAACATTCGAATTGCAGAGGCTCTGGCAGAAACTAATGATGATGATGATGAATGTGATGTTTTATCAAATGAAAGTTTACCTAATCAAATTACAGTTCCTTCAGATAATTGTGTTGTCCTAATAGAACATGTATGGATCGATAAATTTGTTGATTTGTCACACAAATTAATAATTGAAGAAATTGGAGAGATCCCGGACGACATTTTAGATGAATCTGAAGAAGAATACGAAAAAATTAATACAGATGATGACAATGATGATGAGCAAGAAAGCGAACAAGAAAGCGATGGGGGAGGAAATTTTGATTATAATGTAGAGGATTTATTGAATGAATTCATCGATGTAGATGATGTAGATGAAGAAGAATAATTTTTTCTTTATTTTTAGGAAATCATTATAACAATAATTCTTTTATTAATAAAGTAAATTTGTAAATAAGTTTATAATTATATTGATTTATTTAAGAGTTTAAATTAAAAAATTTTTGTGTGACGAAATTTAAACAACACCGACGTGATGCAAACGAACTCTTTCGATCTTGTTCAATTTGTGTTTGATTTGTGTTCGATTTGTGCTGATAATTCTGGTAAAATTTCGCTCGTTTTAGCCAAATTTTGTTAAATTTGTATTGATTCGTGTTCAATGTGTGCTCTAAAGAAAGAGAAAGAAGTTAACAATTAAATTTTATCACACAGGGATGATGATTAGTAATTTTATATCGGTATTTGTTTAACGATGCAAGATGACTTTTTTATACAAATCACATTGTATGTATTATGCACTGATTTTTTTATTTTTTTTTAAGGGATGTACAAAATATTCCGATTTTTTTTTAAAAAAAATGATTTTTTTTAAGAACAAAGAGAATAAACAAAGATTTATTATTTTAAGGATGATATTTAAATTTAATGATGCAAACTAATAAATCAGTATTTTGAAGAAAGGGAACAAAAAGGAATTGTCCAAATTTTATTTATAAAAGGATATTTTACGATTTACTCATCTCATTCTTTTTGCGTTTTTCCTCACATCTTAATTTTGTAAATATGCCCAATCGTCACTCTCATCGCCAGTCCCATCGTCACTCTCATCGCCAGCCCCATCGTCACTCTCATCGCCAGCCCCATCGCCAGCCTCGTCGCCACTCTCGTCCTATTCAATGGTTCGATGAATACACTGATTACTTGGTGGAAGAAAGAAGAAGAAGAAATGACGAATTTCATAACGAATACGGAAGAGATCGATCGAGATTCTGGAGGTCAATCGCAAGAAGGTTCATATGTATAATATTTAATATGTTAAAATATGTTAAAAATAGAATTATTATCTTTAATCCAACTAATTCGTTCGTTTGAATCAGACTAAATCGTCATTTTAGAACTTCGAGGTTCACGGCACAACGATGCCACCAAAAATGGAGGAATCTTCTCAGGGAATACCATATATGAAAAATATAATGGCAAAAAAAAATATTTGCTTAAAATTGAAAATATTTAATTAAATATTATTTCGTTTTTTGATATTTAGAGTTTTTGCCTTTATCGTAGCGGTGTCCCTGGAAGAAGATGGTCGCGTATCAGAGCAAGATATTATCGCACATTTAGATCGAGATTTTGGGAAAGACGAGGTAATTATAAAATTTCTATAATTAAAGTTTATTCACATCTTAAATTAACCAATTTATTTTAGATACGCGACACGATCGTAGAAGGGCAAGAAACCTACCTACGTATCGTCACCGAAGATAATTTATTAATTTTATTATATTATTTTATAGTGAGTAGCTAGGCCCAGTCCGTACCAAATATCGGCTGGAGACTCACATTTTTTTTGGGCTGTGAATTGATACTGATGTCCACGTCGTACAGCCTGGGTACTATTTTTTAAAATAGTAGCGAACAAGTATCAATATTTTTTTTTTTATCAAAATTAAATAAAATAAAAATAAAATGGTGAACTTTTTTAACTGGGATTTTATTTCTTTAGTAATAAATTTGAATTTAATTGCTAGTTTTTATCATTGGATTACGTATAATAAATACAATAAATAATTTAAATTTTAAAAAATAAATTTTTATCTGTCAGATACTATTAACATGACGAAAATATGCCGAAACTCTATTAAAATATTAGTATTACTTATGCCGAAACTATGTCAAAATGCCGAAACTGCCGAAACTACCGAAATGCCGAAATGCCGAAACAGTTTCGGCAGTTTCGGCAGTTTCGGCATTTCGGCATTTCGGCATTTCGGCACTATGTATGAGTTTCAGCGTTTCGCGTTAGGCCAGATGGGTTTCGGCAAGCAACCTTAAAGGGAGGTGACCGGATTCATATTGGATGGCTATTAGGATGTATGGTGGCCGACGCAGAAAAAGTCTTAATAAATCCGCCCGAGCGCCAAGCCGAAAGAGATTTATCAAAAAAAGTATTAGCCCGCATTCAAAAAAGATTTGAAGAAGTCCCACTAGCGCCAGTACTTACACAGTAGATGATTAGGTATTATACCCAGCCTATCTTCGTATTTTTCGTGAGAGAAATATTGGTCACTTTTTTTCCACGAATTCCACCATTTCCTAGCCATGAACCATATAATCGCAATAAGTACTAGGGTAAGTATAGAATATATTAATATGGGTGACATCAAGGGGCCCGCTTCTGCGCCACCTAATTGCTTCACACCCTCTTCCTTCGAAATATACTTTTCAGAATTGGTTGGTCAGCTATGAACGAATTGATTAGATAGGGATTCTACCTGGTTGATGGTGCCTATTGGGACCCCACTTTTCGAAACCATCTCATCTTGAGGTAATAACTCTTGCAAAGCCTCTAATATATTTTCTCTGGCAAATCTTTTATCGAATTCCATAACTTTATTTTCAAGACTGAGTTTATAGACGAGGGGTCTTAAATTGTTACTGAGCCAACCTGGTAGATTTTGTGATGAATCATTCACAGGCGGAAGTGGAAGATTAGAAAGAACTGCTATTTCATTATCTTTTTTTGAGATTATCCCACGAAGATGAGAATTTTCCTTCGTTAAATTTAATCGTGCTGAAAACAAATCATCTATTTCCCGTTTGTATACACTATCTGACGACTCTTTCCCTTTTTCCATACATTCTATTTCATATTCTTTTGAATTAAGGTCCTCCTTTACCCGTTCTAATTCAAGCCTGAGAGAATCGATCACTTTGGGGTCAGTTTGGGTCAGATCCTCTATTATCTCTCCACCGAATTATGGAATAACAGATCAGGTTTCAAGTCCTCTAATTTACCTTCCAATTCACGTACCTTAACTTCAAGAGAGATAATCTTGATTTTGTCAGCAAACGAAGCTTTCTGGGCCAAAGTTCCCTCTCTCTTCAATGTTTTAATCTGTGATTTGAGCGATTTGACTTCAGCAGAATATTTGGCTTCGAGCTCACGTTGACTCTCAGAATGAGACTTCTGTTCAGAAATAAGTTGGGATCTAACTTTAGCGCTAGACGCATTTGACTGGCTAATCTTATTTCCAACATCAGCATAAGTCTGCTGAAACTCCTTCTCCCGTTCCAAATACTCTGAATTTTTAGCCAACAACTTTTCACAAAGATCATTAATTTCGGCTTTAGAACTAAGAGTGGTATACAATTTTTTTTCGAGCTCTTGCTCATATGCACTACCAAGCTGATGACCTTTATTATTAATATCTTTCAAGGTATACACATTGGTCATAGCCTTTTTTTCGGCTTAGTTGCTAATATATTAAAAAAAACATGCGATTGAAAATTTTTTACTTGGCAAATTTTTTAGACCGAATATATCGAATACACCGAATACACCGAATCTACCGAAAATATATCGATAATACCGAACAGAAATTGAACGAATACCAAAAAAATATTGAAAATATACCGGTAATTTTTCAAAAGATTTTTTTTGTCTATTTGTAAAAAATGCTTCAGTATTTGCGTTCAGATGCAACCCCCCTATCTGCTGAAGATATCCAGGATATTATTAAAGCTAAAAATTCAACGAAGCGGGCATCAGAAGTCATGGCTAACAAATACAAAATATCAACACGGCGGGTGTATCAAATTTGGAGAGGAGCTCACCCACCAATAGACCCTAAAGATATAAAACCACTGTCAGAAGAACCTGGTTCATATCAGCAAGCAGATCCTGTGGAATGCAATGTTATTTCTGGGAGTAAAGATGTGTCCGCAATACCCTAATTGCGGATTAATTGCGATTTGCGAGATTGCGGAACATTGCGGATTTTGAAGAATAATTATTCGCAAATCCGCAATCGCAAATAATCCGCAAATCCGCAAATAATCCGCAAATCCGCAAATAATCCACAAATAATCTGAATAATCTCAAAAATTATGATTGACTGTAGATCATCTTCACATGATCATTTTTTTTAAAAAGTGGACAATTTTGTCCATTTTGTAAACTCATGAATCATGTTAATTTAATCTTCGCAATTAAATATAACCAAATTTATTTATATACTAAAAAGTGGACAATTTTGTCCATTTTGTAAACTCATGAATCATGTTAATTTAATCTTCGCAATAAAATATAACCAAATTTATTTATATACTAAAAAGTGGATAATTTTGTCCATTTTGTAAACTTATGAATCATGTTAATTTATTCTTCGCAATTAAATATAACCAAATTTATTTATATACTAAAAAGTGGACAATTTTGTCTGTTTTGTAAACTTATGAATCATGTTAATTTAATCTTCGCAATTAAATATAACCAAATTTATTTATATACTAAAAGTGGACAATTTTGTCCACTTATTCGCAAATTTGCGATAATGTAAATTATTTGCAGATTTGCGGATTATTTGCGATACTATACGGATTTGCGGATTATTTGCGGGTTTGCAGATTTGCGGGTTATTTGCAGTACTATAAATTATTTGCGGATTATTTGCGGTACTATAAATTATTTGCGGGTTATTTGCGGTACTATAAATTATTTGCGGGTTATTTGCGGTACTATAAATTATTTGCGGGTTATTTGCGGTACTATAAATTATTTGCGGGTTATTTGCGGTACTATAAATTATTTGCGGGTTATTTGCGGTACTATAAATTATTTGCGGGTTATTTGCGGGTTTGCGGATTATTTGCGGGTTTGCGAATTACTAAGCGCAATTGATTTCCAAAACCCGCAATATTGCGGATTTTGGAAATCAATTGAGGACCCATCTTTATCTGGGAGTAAGGTAAAAAAGACCGGAGGAAAGAAACCCAAGTCCAAATCCGTTAGAATCTCTGAACCATCTATTACTCAGAATCAGCCAACGTCTACAAGCCCAAAGGGTTCTGAAGGTTTAAATATTAGCAGAGAAGATCTGAATGCATTTTATGAAAAAAAAGCTAAGAGAGACGAAAAAAATAAAGCAGAGGTGAATAGACGTCTAGCTGTGTAGAAGATATTTCCCATTTAGTTTATCATAGCGTACTAATAATTTCTCACACAATTCGTTAAGATCCTCTTTAGACTTAAGAGCGCTAAATAACATTTTTTCGAGCTTTTCATAGCTCACTTTTTTTTTAATGTCTCATCCACACCCAAGTCCTGAGAAATCTTGTCTGGAGCTGGCAGATCATCACATTTGGGAGTAGTCCTCACACAATTCACCTCGAGCTTGTTCTTGACCTTATGCATAGTGACCGGAATAATATAATCTTTTCCGTTCAGAGAAATCTTTAGCTCGTTGGTATCCTAATCCATTGCGCATTTATATTTCTTCAAGAGTTAGTTAGAAAATATTAGGGTTGGCTTATGATAATCTACAACTATAAAATCTTCGTAAATAGTAAGCCCCGAAGTTAAAGTAATTGGTAAATTTTGGACAATACCAATAGATTCAATAGGGACAGTAGCGACACCGCTAAGGTCATGTTTTTCAGATTCATCTATTTTAGCGTTAACATGAACAACAATATTCTTTGTTATAATCGGAGACTCCGCCCCAGAGTCAAGAGTCATGGCTGGAATCTTTAAGCGTTTGATTTTGCACTTTACAGTAGCAACACTCGTTTTCGGCTCCTTCTTCTTGACGAAATCGATCTTCATAGGACCATTTAAAGACTCCTCTTCTTGACTAGACTCATCCGAAAATAAATTATTGGAAGATGCTGATGTGTCATTTTGACCGGAGGCACGCTCCATAGGAGCCACTATCTGTTTGGATGTAATGAGACTGGAATCTTGGAAAAAATGTGGGGGGAAAATTAGTTTAAGCTCATTATGAAGGACTTTACGAATAATCTCCTCTAGTGGTATTTCTCTCAGCTTGGCACTAGAGATCTCTTTAGAGGATAATTTCTCGGATTCACTCTCCTTCTTTACTTTTTTTTTTGACTTAGATATATGGACATCAAGAACGCCATCAGAATCGGAAGAATCAGAAGAACTTGTATCAGAATCGGAACTATCGCTAGATGAGATATCATCTGAAGAAGAATCTGAATCTGGTTCTATAGCGAGATTGACCTTACCTTTCTTCGACTTCTTGCTTTTCTTTTTCTTCTTTCGAGGGCACTTACAGGAAGTGTGTCCAAATCTACCGCACTTAGTACATTTCTTAAAAGCACTTCTAACCACAGATTTGATAGCATTTATTTTGGCACTATTTAGTGTCATGCCGGCCATACTATCAGTAATATCATCCACAGGATCATCCCCAGAATCATAATAATAATCATCATTGGCTCCTCTTGCTATATCTTTCAAAAAACGTATAACAGCACGTTCTTCTGCTTTCTTATTGACTGATTTTTTACTATTATTCAGAGTTTTAGATGCTCGAGTCAAAGTCTCTTGAAAGGATTTAGCTAAGGCCTGTAAATCAGCCTTAGTGATATTTTCCTGACTAGAAGATAACGGTGATTGATTTAGCGCCGATTGTTGTAACGCCTGGATCCTACTATTTACAATCCTATCAACATCTTCTGTAGTGATACTCTGATGGGAAGGTACTTTTAGCTTTGTTTTAGAAACTGGCTGGTTATAAATATCTTCACCCAAAAGCAAATTATTTCTTTTCGTTTCAATCTCTTCCAATGTTTCAATCAATTCATCATTTAAAGGTCTGTTTAAACCCAGTCGCTTCATTTTCAACTTGTTTTCAGGAGACAAATCACGTATAAATTGTATTCTTTTTTCACGATCAGATATTTGAGCCCAGCTAGCATATTTATTTATCTTTCTATAGTAATTTCTAACTGAATCAGATCCTTGAGTCAGGGTACCAAAGATTAACTCCTGTTGCTCTTGAACAACTGTAGGATAATTCCTTTTAAACCAATAGATGACCTGACTAATATTGATATCAGGAAAAACTATATGGTTATTATTATTTAAAACTCCATTCGGTGCATTAGTTGCTGTACCAGCGTCTACAGGACACCCCCCAGCAAGAGACCAATCCTCATCCGTATGAACATTATGTGCCGGGATAACTGTAGCGCCAGTAGCTCCAGCCGGCAATCCTGGTGGTGGAGTACCATCAGGCGCATTAATCATGGCGGCCGTTATGTTAGCATTATTTAGGACCACTACGGCGGCCATATTTGCTAAAGCATTCCCACATCTTACATGATTCAATCGCCATTTTTTACCTTTAAGCTTATCTTCAGCCTAACGTGATGCCTCATCTGTCAAGCAGGACCAGAATAGCTCTAAAGCTCTCTGTTTGCCAGCTGGATTACCAGTAGCAATGTTGGCCGCAGTAAGATAGAGTCTGTAGTCTTTTACGAATTCATCTATATCTTCATCCGCTCTACCTGAGAATCTTTTTGGTGCATATCCTGCCATCCCTAAATGTGGAAGATTGTTTTGTAATGCGAATATTTGTCCCTGCAAAATTAAATTATTCTGGCGTTCTGCTTGGGTCTTATTTTTCCATTTCTCATATCGCTCATAGAGCCTGTCCCGATTATACTCTAATAAAGCCACATCCCCTCTGCTTCGCTGTAGGTGATGAGCATTTCGCTGATATAATAATTGTAAGGCAAATTTTTCTTATACAAGTGTACCTATACGGGTTTGCTTTCTTGTCATCCTATCTAACAATCTGTTAACCTGATTTCGGCCATTAGTTCGCAACTGATGAAGGTCAGCAATAACCGTTTGTTTTACCCCTTCAGCATTTTGCCTTCGTATAATTTCATTATCCCGCTCAGCTTCTGCATCATATCGCCTCCGTTGCTCATTTATCAAGTCTCGTTGTAAATCAGCATATTTTTGGCGAATTTGACTTGTCGACCTTTTAACTTGATTCGCCAAGATTGCTCTAGTTGTTGTTGCATTATTTACAAATCCATCTATGGCATTCACTAGCTCTATTATTGTGGCCATATTTTCATCTGAATTATATAAATCTGGAGAATTCCCTCGCTCTGGAGAATTTTTCCGTGATGAGATGTTCTTGATCTGACATCTCAATTTCTCCACCTGCTCTTCGGATTCTACTATCTGTTTTTCTAAAGAAGAGATATATTTTTCCCTATCTCGTATATCCTTCCTTGCTTGATATAACTGATTCTTTAGGCTGGAGATTTCAGACTTTAGCTCTTTTATCTCTTCTTTTAAAGCATTCTCAAGACGCTCTATTTCTCTACTGAGATCGTAAATTTCTTGCTCACATCGGGAATAATCCCGCTCCAGCTCTCTGATCCTTCTTTCATTTTGGCGATTATTATCAACTTCTATTTACAATTCACTATGGAGATGATAGTTCTCCTCCTCCAGCTCAGCTTTATATTCTTCACATGCTCTTCTCTGCCTTGGATGAGGCCTCCGAAATGCCATTCTTTTTTGTGATTATAAAAGAGAATTGAATGAGCCAAACTCAAATTTTGATAGATCCCGATGAGGCTCAGAGAATTGAAAGAAATATTATATTACGTGAAATATATTATCACCCAACTGGCTATCATTCCAACCCTAAATCTTTGAGAGATGCATGTAAAAAAGAGGGGCACCGATTCTGCCTAAGTGAATGCAAAGATTTTTTAGAAAATCAAGAGTCATACCAGACTAATAAAACCTTTCCAAAATACATCCCTAGAGTCAGCTATGGGCGGATAACACGCCCCAACTGTGTACACCAGTGCGATATACTATTTCTCACTCATGATTACTTTATAGGTAAAAAATATAAAGCAGTACTTAACATTATAGACTGCGCTTCCCGATATAAAGCTTCTGTTCCGCTTACATCTAAAAATAGTTCAGAAGTTGCTAGAGCATTTAGGAGGGTATATGGTGCTCAAAATAATCCATTGACCTGACCAAAGCTTCTACAATGTGATGGAGATCGTGAATTTATGGGTGAAACCTCCAGATTATTGCAAGAGCATAATGTCACAATTCGAGTGGTCAGTCCATATTCCCATCAAGGTCTTGCATTTGTGGAGCGTTTCAATCAAACACTCTCGAAGATTCTATACAAGATCCAGTATACTATTGAATCAATATCTTCCGATCCTAAACTAATAAGAGCATGGGTTAGATTTCTACCAGTAGTTATTAATTATCTAAATAACTATCCCACGTGCCTTATTCGAGAACTGGGATCAGAAAAATGGGGACTTGAACCTGTGAAAGCAATTGCTTTAGAACGAGTCAAATCTAGACCATCTACAAAATATAAGCGCCCAGTTGGAAAAGATGAAATAACGTTAAAGAAAGGTGATACTGTCCGTTACTTACTTACCAATGCGGAATGGGAAGGGGGTATAGAGAATCAAAAGCGAGCAACTGATCCCACCTTTAGTCCAAGTCTTCATAAAATCCGAAAAGTGGTTATCATAAAGAATGAACCAGTTTTATATTATCTCGGGAGTGATGATGATGGATTTGTTCCAAAGCGAGGATTTGTAAGAGAGGAGCTCATGTTAATAGCTGATCCAGAAAGGGTTGGTCGTCCACCTCGAAGCATATTATCCGTACATATCGCATATGGTTCTGTTACTAATAGCGAGTTAGATCAAGCCTACCAATATGCCAGAAAGCGAGGTGGCCGATGTATAGGAACGACTGGACGAATAAATGGTCATAACATATATCTTTGGTCTTGTGAAAATGGAGTGCATCAATGGGAGTATCCGTTGAAATATATCATAAAAAAATTCGAGTGGTGCCCTTTATGTCATCATTCAAGCAGTGAACGCCAATGCAGATATATTTTTGAGGATCTGTTAGGGAAGAAATTTCCATCCTGCAGACCATCATTCTTAAATGGAATGCATCTCGATGGATATAACAAAGAGTTGCGTCTTGCTTTCGAATACCAGGGTCCCCAACACTATCATCACAATAGTTTCTATCATCAGAGAAGTGAAAGTCTAAAAACCCAAAGTCAGCACGATCAGAAGAAGCGGGACATATGCAAGAAACAAAAAATATGTCTCATTGAAGTTCCCTATACATGTGACCTTTTCCTTTTCATTAAGCATACTCTCATTGAGAAAGGATTCTTATCAAAGCAATAAGTCGCATGATTTGGGAAATAATGTTCAGACATTTTATAGTATATAGTAATTCAGTGGCCTATCAAAATGAGAAGAATGGAATATTATATTTATCATCTCGATGAGATTAAAAGTATGAAGAACATCAATCACCCTGCAAGTCCTGCATTTCCTTTTCGTCTATTAATCTGCGGTGGATCTGATAGTGGAAAGACCAATATGATCCTTAATCTTTTTCTTGGTAATAAAATCCAGCGATTACATAAGAAAAGAAAAGGAGAAAGATATGTTAAGAATGATGATCTGGTCCTTATCAGAAAGCATATTCATGAACCGAAATGGGCATTGGTCAAAAACTGTTATAAGATATTTGCAAATGCTCCAGAAGCGACTCGGGAGAATGTTACATTTCAGGCATTAAAGGCGAACGCTATTCCAGATGTAACTAAGTTTTCCTCAGATAGAAATACAGTTGTTGTATTTGAAGACCTTTGCGCTGAATCAAAAAAGATTCAGGATCAGATTGTCCCATATTTCATTAGCGGACGACATCAAGAAATATCGAGTATATATGTGAGTCAGAAGTATACGCAAACTCCTAAAATAATCTGTGAAAATATTACGCATTTAGCCCTATGTCGAGGGAGTGGTAGTCGGGACGATATTAGCCGTATTGTGCATCAATACACAGATAACCCCAAAAAAGCATCCAAGATTATTGACAAGCACCTGCGAGATCGAAATTTTGTGGTCTTCGATTTCACTAAACCAGTAGACGATCCATTAGCGATTAGACTGGGTTGGGATGCGCCATTAAAATTTTGAAGCTGAATGAATAGAATCCGACTTCATAGATGCCAGCTCTTTTTCTGCCTCCTGCACCTGCAACTTTAGGTCCCAAATTTCGCCTCGCAATTTCTTATTCGCATTATTCCGCTCCTTATATTCATTTTCTATATCTAGCATAAATTTCTCAAAAGTTTGTCTATAATCGAGCAGGTGCTGGGATAGTACTTTAAGCTCATTCACCACCCGACGATTATTCTCCTCTTCATGATTACAGGCACTATTGTCCGTTTGGACTCCGCTATCTACAACGTATAAAGCTGGTAATGCTGGGGAAACATTACATTCTGGCCAGCTTCGGGGATGCAATACTTTTTTCTGAGCCATATTTCTGCGTTTCCTATTTAATGAATTCTCATAAACCTCTAATGTATGCCTCAAATATCCTTCAATTCGTTCAGACTTCTCAGAAATAGCTTCTAATGGGACAGGATCTTTGGAGTGGTGTAGAAGTCTCTCACACGCTCTCTTGACAAGACTTTTGGGTAGTCTATCAATAATATGTTTATAGTCAGAATAGAACATTTTATTAGATATAATTTGTGCAAAAAAAGTTTGTATGCAAAATTCATCTATAGTTGATAGGTACTATTTTTACGCGCTTATATCACGGATTGCGTCATATCTGCAAGGAGATTGGTTAGGCTCTGATCGCGTGATCATTGGAGGTAGATCATGCAATAAGCATTTTACAATTTTACTAGGCGATCATGTATGTAAATTATATAGCTATTTATTTCGCAAAAAAATAAACTATAAGTTGTGTTTGGCTAAATATGGGGGGAGGTCAATAGAAGTAGAGTAAATCACCAATTTAAAACAGTTCTCGCCAAAGCTTCATACTATAGAAGATGTGGGCTGGACTCCTATATAATACTAATGATCGGTTGAAAGATATAAGTCTATTTTCTTCATGCATTTTTTCGTATATTATCGAAGTATGCTTTAACAAGATCATTCAAAGTAGTACTGCTAGAAATATTAGATATCTTTAATCGATCGTTCCAAAGATTTCTAAACTCAGGTGCAGTATATTTGGATTGTATTTGATTTCTTACTATGGCTAATCTATCAGATAATTGGCGTCTCTTATGCTTTGAATAACTTATATAATCATAAAATTGATCTAGCGGGACATTATAAGGTCTATATGATCCATTAATAGAATACCATATATCCAAGTTTACAGTGCAATAAATTTCTCTACTAGGCATGTCAAGAAACTTTTTTTTCCTAGGAGTATTATCATTTCTAACCGCCTCTCAAACTTGTTTTGCTAATGAAATGGGCCTCTTCCTATAATTTCTATAAGCTCTTTGGATAAGCTGAGCACTTCCATCTTCAGTTTTAGCTTTAGAACATTCGTTATCCCAATGATGTTTCATCAAGTCTTCAGGCTCAATCTCATACCCATATCTTTCCCATCCAGCAAAATATGTCTTTTTCGGCTTTACATCAGGGATCTTTGCCAATTTCCAACAATCGAAACAAATAGCCATTTTGCTATTATGAATATTAGGTCTATGATAACCAATGACAAGTTCTTTCACTTCATAGGTAGAATAATATGTCTTTGTTATTCCTTGCCTAGATGATCTGAAAAGGCAGAATAGATGATAATAGCTTTCATAGCCTTCAGCAATTAATACTTGCAAAGTGTTTCTTACACGAATAGCCCATTGCTGTGGAGTTTCATACAAACCAATAATAGATAAATTATCATATATTTTTTCAACCTCAATCATCTTTTCGAATTTATCGGGAAATTGATATCTATTTCTAATATACTCTATATCATATCCAGAGCGAAGATTGATGGGTTTAGGCACGGTTTTATTATAATATTTGTCTATAATTATCCCAATCCACTTATTAGGCCTTGGTCTGTTAATATAAGTTCCTGACATATTAAACGATTTATAACGATTTATAACGATTTATAGCAATTTAATGTTTTATAGTGTTTAAACGATTTTAAAAGACCAATAGTAATTTATAGCAATATTATACACTATAATAAATCCGAATTCATTTTTATTCCTCCCCAGTTCCCTGTCAGTTCCTCGATAGTTCTAGGAGAGTTCCAGGAACTATAGTAAGAAGAAAGGATTAGTTTGCGGATCCCTCATGATTTTATTTATTCGATAAGCACATTTATGAATTAAAAAAAGAGAAAAGCCCAGAACTTTATTATTATATATATATGCGGATCTCTTAAGGGTCTATTTACATATCAAATTTATTTCAGAGAATGTGAACCGAGTTCACAATGTCACGTGTATGGCACAGTAAATAATATTATTTCGCAAACTTGACCAAGATATGGTCAATATCATCCTGGCTTAATTTTGCTATAGTTGATACTGAGAAAGATTTAATCCTTTGAATCATATGCTCTCCTATTTCACTAAAAAGATCATAAATCTTTAGAGCCCATTCTTTTTTCTTCCGAAGTAAGTCATCACTAACTGAATCTGGAAGCTGTTTTCGAACTTCTTGATTGACTAGTGCTTGAGCTGTACGTTTGGGATTAGTTTTCAAGTAGTGGCTAAATTGATCATTAAGCGCTTTTCCAAAATTAAAATATGATTTGATGACAGCCCGTTTAGCGACCTCTTCCTGCCCCTCCATAACGTCGATTGCATTGTACAAATCAAAGAAAGTTCCGCTACCCGATTCCAAAGGGGGGATCCCCTCTTTCGCAATTTCTGGATCTTGTGATGTTTCAGAAATTAATTCTTCAATAAGTTTTTCTAACATGATCTTCCCACCATTTTTTTTGGCTTTTTTGCTAGAGGATTTTTCGGTTGAGTCATTAGATCATTTTTTCTGGGTGGTTCTCGAAGCCTGTTCTACTGGAAACATCACCAAATCTTCGCCTGAGCAGGTAGGACACTTTTTGTGAGGATTGCCAATGCAATCATAATGCATGGCGTGTTTGCAGGATAAAAAGACAGTATCTTTCGGGAAATCTGCAGTAATTTCTTCAAGACATTTTGCACATAATAGCTGATTTCGTGGAATTGCGGAATCCTCGATACCCTCCATTAGATCTTCGGGTATAGCTGGCGAATTCAGGACAAACTTTTCACTAATCACATTAGAAATGGCTGAAATTCCGCTTGATTGGGATGATTGTGAACCTCTCCTAATAAAACTTGGGTCCACAATAATATCGACATTCTTCCCACAATCAGGGAATGGACAGGTGCTTGGTTTGGTATGTAGAAGTTGCTTTTCAATACATGACCTGTGAAAAATATGTCCGCAAGAGAGGATTGTGAGCGCCTTTATGGGTAATGACAAAATATTCATCGTACATTCGGAACACAGTTCTAGTTCCGGAATTTCTTTATTCCCAACCATATCATCCTCGAGATACTTCAGGATACTATATGCGAAGTTTCTATAGTTGGTAAGAGATGGGTGGGGTCTCTCTGGGATTTGGTAAGATGAATCTTTGGTCGATTCTGTGCCCGTCATATTGGTTTAACTTACCAGACTTATAGCCAACTGTCCTGCTTTATATAACACTGGTAAATCCCGCAGGGTCAAGCGATCCACAGATCCTCATTGGCAATTACGCACCACATTTTAATCCTAAATCAATAATGATGACTTCATGATTAGCATAGATATCCCCAATCCCATATGCGAAATAATGATTGCTGGAAAAAATATTTATACCCTGTTTTATTGATATGATTATATTTTTCGCATGACGCATGTAATAAGTTTTTTATTACTACGTTCTCCAACTGCTTTTCTTCCAATTTCGCGACTCTTTCTATAAGCTCAGCTTTCTTGAACTCGAGCCCAGTTATCTTAGCCATAAGTCTGGCATTTTCTTCTCTATGTAAGGCAAGCTCAGATTCTATAACACTTTTTAAAAAAATAATGCACCTTACATGTCGCACAGCCCTTATTCTTTGGCAAGAATTTTCCTGGAGCATTTCAGGTGATCGGTCCACGTGACAAGGTCCAAGGGAATCGCTCTATCATCAGGCCAGAAGTCAGGTTTGTTAGGTAATAATGCACTCATCTTTACATCAGGTAATTTTTTCTTGCTAGATGTCTGAGGCAAAGTAATAGTATGGTTGAGACAGAAAATTTAGTCACATTCATGTTTTATTTGTATATGCCAATCACCTTTGCCAAAAGAAATTATTTGCGATCATGTTAAGTTAGTATTTTACATTGTGTGTATTTTTTCTGATATACAAAATTGTTCTACACATTAAAAAAATCATGAATTAGATATAGATAAAAATCTTTTATTTTTTAATAATTCGCAGTACAAAATGAAAACTATACATGCTAAATAATATGCATATTTGCACTTATTCTGTTCAGAAACAGATTTTGTTGATATTTTAACTATTTACGTTAACTACTTGAGTGTAACTAGGCTCTGATGGCAATGTAATTGTAAATTGTGTGCATGTAGTATTGTGTGCGACATTAATTAAAAAGATTTCTTTTGGAGCATGAACATAATTAAGGTAATAACCGCTTGGATAGAAGTTGACAAGGTTTATATCCATACCATAGTGATTAGCATAACTTAGAGCCTGCCTTAATGGGTCCTTGAAGTCAGATTCGGATGTTTTATTACTTTTAAATGAATAAGCTACCAAATTCTTGTCTCCATCAACTATCATCAAATCGAGCCGTTCTCTACCTTTGGCTCTCACCTCAAGTAAGCACATCTTTGGTCTAGGCAATAAGTCATTAAAGATACAAAAAAGTGATGCTTGCATAATCCTTTCCCCCACGCCTTCTTTATTCAGAACTCTGTTATCAGCAACAATAGTAGGTTCAATATAACTTAATCCAAGCATTAGTAAATCAACAGGGTCACATGAAATATCATCTTCTAATCCAGGAGAACTTGAAGGTTTAGAAAAAAGTGTATCAATACAAACACGCAAAATAATACAGCTTGTAAAACCAACTGAATTTGTGTCCATAATGTTAAGAATTCCGAAGTTAAGTAATTTTTTAACAGTGTCATCGAGTGCAGTTAAATCACTTAAATCCATGTACCAATGATCTGCCATGTATTCTACAAGACCGCGAAGATATTGTTTTTCATCATCATCCATACGATTTATTTCATGTTTTATCTTAATATGAGTTCCATTCATATACTCAGTAAGCCTTTCTTGCAACTTTATCCCCCACTTATTGACAGTTGGTCGCAAATCATGATAAAGCTTTAACAAAATCATGAAAGACGCCGGGTGACCACAAGACTCTTTTATAATTTCAGCTGTCAAACTAGATGGGACACCGGACTCACTTAAGTTTAATTGATATTGTTTAAAGATCTCACCCATTTCTCTACGGTCAAATAGATTCATTAATTTGAATGAAGCCTTGTTAAAAGGTGAAATGAGTTCTCCATCATCATTCAACAAATCCACAAGAATAAAGGTACCCACAGCAACATAACGTACTTTTGAGCTTGAAATGTTTTGGAAGAAGTCTTTAGTCACATTAAGGAGCTCATTATCTGTGAAGATATATTGAAATTCATCAATAAGAACATAATAAGGAATCTCTAGTTCTGAAATCTTGTCGATAGTTTCCGTTTCAGTGAGTACTTCCTTAAAGATCCTGTATGATATGAACTTGAAAAATCCCCGTCTTTTATTTTCTAATGTGTCACCCTTGATTTCTGGCATTGAGAAATATTTTAAATTTGAGCTTTGGCTCCTGATTGTTTCCTTGAGTTCTAGCAAAAAAGTTGTCTTTCCGCTTTGATATGGGCCATGAATAATGTATGATTTCCCTCCGTAAATTCCAGATGTTACTTCTTTAAAGATGTCTCTTGTGTATACGGGAAGCATCAGAGCACCCTCATGCGGGTGTAATGGTCCTTCTGTCGATATAATACTATTCTCGCGTGTTCTTTTAGCTATAAATTAAGAAATAAACAGTAAAAATCAAACAGACGCACGTCCACTCGCGTTGACCAAAATTATTACGACTCACTTACCACTAGCACCGGGTTGCTCTGCGATAACGCGAATGTGTTTTTTGGGCGGGTTTGACGATAAGAAGCAGGAAAGAAAAGCACAAGAATAAGTAAGTATTCGGTATTATTGGCGAATATGACAGAAGACGAAAAATGACACAGCACAAAAATAACGAAGTTATATTATGTGAAACATACCAGAATCTAATAACTTCCTCAGATATTTAACCTTAACTTTATCAGAGCCGTACTTGAGGTTTTCTTCAATATCAGGTATCTTGTTAGGGTTGTTTGTGATATAAGCCAGTAAATCACCAAATTCATCCTCCGTGATTCCAGATTCCACGAGGGAGAGGCGGTTAAATTCTTGACGAACATTAGTTGAAGCAGAGGTAGAAGCCAATGTCGAAGACATACTATTTGTGATTTTTTTGTGCAATAATTGGTTTCACAACTCGTACGAAAGAAAAAGAAAGGAAATTTTAGAACTGATTGGTATATACAGTATATAAGAAGAAATCGATTGTCGCACGGATTGATCCTCATCAGTTGATCAGCTACAGATATCTGCCACACCAGATTACAAAAATCATGCCTTACAATACTTCATATAAAAAAAGTGCTGAACTTAGAGATCGTGACGCGCGTCACAGTCTCGAGATATCAGGTGATAAGCGAGAAGAATATTCACGGTACTTTATTAATGAGCGATGAAAAAAATAAATACAATAGCTTGTTATACATGATAATAATAAGATTTATAAATTATGCTACTATTGCGAACTTGAGTTTATTGCTTGAAGTGTTGCAGGTAAGACAATATTCCAACTTATCTTGGGAATATAACCTTGCTAATTCAGGATCATAAGGGAGCCGATTCCCATTTTCGCAGTACCATGAGCCATGTAATCCATAATTCCCATGTATTCCATCACAAATAGGACATGGTGAACTCCACGGCTGAGGTGATGTAAAATCATAATTATCAATCCCTCTGAAACTATTTCCAAATTTCAAGTATGGGAAGTGCTCTAAGACAGATTTGGTAATTAATTCTGGATCAGGTCTGACTTCAAAAGTTATAGGCCCTTTTTCTTCACATTGCTCAGAAGAAGATAAATAGGATACTTTGTTTTCTGGTGAATTTATGACTTCTGATTTATGTACTTCTGATAGTTGCCATGGCTCATGCCCAGTTTCTTTTTTATATATTTTGTATAATTTGGTACGAAACTTATCTGTCAAAACGCTTGGTAACCCACTTAATTTGGCATGCCAATCCAGATATTCGGGGGTTAGTATTTTATCAGTCTCAGCCATTTTCCTTTTTATATAACTGCAAATCAATTTAAATCCTTTTTTTCTCATATAGACCTATTCATTCGAAAAAAAAAGATTAAAATTCCCAGATAGATTATCACCCCAAAAAGTTGCCCAGACTATTGTAAAGCAATGAGATTACGCAACTATCTCAATTTCGCGCTGTTCACATCTAACAAAATAGGATCCAGCCTTATATCTACCTTCTATACTTTCTTCATCATTATGATCTAACTTGCATAATGGACATGATGTCTCATCGGTAATGCCATAATAATCGAAATTTTCACTAATAAATTCTCTATATAGATTAGGATATTGATCCAATATCTTTTTGCGAAAATAGGATCGGTCATGGACTAGAGTCTCGGGTTGAGGAATAGGTGGCACCACCTTTACCTTGGTATCCAATTTTTTCGAGCTGGAGGAATCACCTGTAGAATTGGAGACATGAGTTAATGGAATAGGTGCAGTTGAAATGCTTACCTCAGCCCGCGTTGCTGAAACCAAGGGTTTTGCTTGCTCCTCCAATACATTATCCTGATCATTCGAAATATCCTCTTCGAAATCGATAATAGTGCCATCCCGATCATCTGGTAATTCAGTGTTTGGATTCTTGGAGAAATAATCAACAATAGTTTGAATTAGACTATCAGATAATTCCGATATAGAATTCGCACTATACGTTGTGATATACTTAATTTTATCAATTCCTATTTTCTCAAATAATTTGTATATGTCTCTTGCTCTCTGAGTTTGTTTTAGTAATGTGTTACGTTTAGTACCAGGACGAAGGAGTTTAATAAGATTGTCATAAATCATACCTTTCGCTTTTTTCTCGCCAATTTTATACTCGGTCATAAACTCTGTGGTCTTTTTATTGAATTCTACAATATAGGAACACCAACACAATAATTCTTTTTGGTTAGCTAGAATTGCTTCATCTTTCGCATCCCATGCTTCTTGGATTAAGCAGGCTAGATTTTGTAATATATTTGGGGGATTATCCATATCAGATTTTTCGTGACGGGCCGTCATGGAAATTTCAGTCATATGATTTTTCTCAGGTGCCGAAGTGGCTGTGAAATCAAACACATCCTGTACAATATTCTCCGCTTCCCTCTTCTTATGTGATTGAGATTTTTCGTCCTTTATTACAGAAGAGGTGGTCTCATTTGAAACACCAGATAAGTCCTGGGTAGCTGATTCATGCAACAATTTCTTTTCCCTATTCTTCTGCCTAAACCCATCACTAACGCTTTTCTTAAATGTCTCATCTAAGAAAGTGTCCATTGACTCGATGTCCGCGTTATCAGCTACACGCTGGTCTATTACAAGATCAGGTATATCATTCGAAGCGAAGCGTCTCTCGGGCTTAGCTGAAGATATATCTTCTTCAACAGAGCATGAGTTCTGCACATTAGTAACATGCTGGGGTTGCTGAGGCCTCGTGAGGTTGGAGGAATCGAAATCATGTCTTAATTTGGCTAATTCG
Source organism: Rhizophagus clarus (assembly GCA_015698045.1). Taxonomy (NCBI): domain Eukaryota; kingdom Fungi; phylum Glomeromycota; class Glomeromycetes; order Glomerales; family Glomeraceae; genus Rhizophagus; species Rhizophagus clarus. Next base: position 208,512 of record BLAL01000238.1, on the reverse strand, counting down.
GCTTTAAGCTCAGCATCACGCCTGGCATTCTCCTCAATAATCCGTTTCAATTTCGCATTCTCATTCTTAAGCTCATCATTCTCGCCCTTAAGCTCGTCTTTTTCAGCTTCAAGGTTGGCAATGCGTTGTTCCAATAATTCAAGGTTTGACGACATGATTGATAATACTTTTATAGAAGATATGTAATATTCAAAAGTCTGTTAGTATATATTTAATTCTGCTAAAAAATTTGAGTGACGGGCCGTCACGGAAAATTGCCAAGAAAAATTTTTATTAATAAGGGTTTACTAAAGTAAACGACCATCATACAAGTAGGCATCATCATTATGACAAACTTATTCGTTGTCTCTCTCTTTCGAGGCGACGATAAATTTTTTTGGCATGCTTGGAGCAATAGCCCGTATAAGATAATGTAGGTTTAAAGCATATTCTACATGGAGATTTTAGCATTTTATTTGAACCCGATTTCCAGTGGAGCGAGCATCCCGCTAAGCGAGTACAAACACGGCCACAAACACTTCCATCTTTTTTAATGTGGGAACAGGTAAGACGATCCATCTGAAGTATTTATATTGTAGAAATCCGATTTCAAATTACGTAAGAAAACCCGAATTGAACTGTGGTGGAAAAAGTATATCATAAACAATTGATCATATACCACAGCATAAATCATCAACTATGGACGCGGAAAAAACAGTACTCAACATTCTAACTGGCCGATGGATCGACCCAAACGGTAAGTTATTCCAGAAGTTGATTCGTGAAGGTTACAGATACGCTAATAGACTTTCGGATTATTTAGAAGATATTGGGACTATATATGTAGCTGAATTTGAGTTGGATCCCTTAGCTAACTTCTACTATCCGGCTCTAATTCCACCTTTATCTATCCTAGCTAATAGATCAGATATTCGTAAAAAGATTCCTATTAGTGTTGAATCTGCTGTTATGGGAGGAGTGAGTCTATTTACTCTAGAAAAAAATAAACGATCTTCACTCCAGAATCTAATCCAAATGAACTATTCCATTGATAACTTGACTACGTTAATAGGAATAACTTGGGAGCAAGAAGAGATGAAAACTTGGAGGAATGACACGCTCATGAAATTCCTCCATCATCCGGATTTAGTGCTTTCAAAATATAAACCGAACGCATTATACGATGCATTCACCAAGACGGATGTTTTAGGGCCAGGACATATACTAGCTCTAGCACGAATGTTTTATTAAAATGTTATTAGATACAGATGAATTTGTTTATAGCTTGGAATGGCGGTTCCATGACTATATATTTTTTCGCTTATTATATATACCCGAAAAATTCAATTTTTTTTATTAATATATACAAAAATAAATACAAATGTTCGGGACTTAGCCCGTGATACATGACGTCTATCTAATATACAAAGTGATTATTTTTTCGTTCGATAACCCTCTATCCTAACCCTCTTCCTTTCAGGCTCATCTTCCACACACGCCCTATCCATTATTATCCCTACCACCACACTTAAAACCTTTTTCACACCATTACATAGCGTTTGGTATTCCGGGGACTTCTTATCCAAAGCATCTTCGGAAAATTCGATGCTTAACGGTAGCTTGCTCCCTTGCGAAATTCTTCCGGGGGTATAGAGCAGGAAGTGCCAGTCTCGAGCTGTCGTCACAATACCATAGAGATAATCAAAGTCATCCCCATCATCCCGCTTTCGCTTTCTCTTGTTCGTTTCGTACGAACTCTCGAGCTGTTTGATATTCTGAGCGAAGCCTTCGATTACATTCCGCTGTGGTTTGTCCTCCGTAATGCAAATAAGGTTCTCAGCATCCTGACCGGAGGAAGAATAAAGTATGGCATTAGTACGGCCTATATATTATTAAAAAATGTGGCCATGCTTCACTCACCTTGATTGCATAATCAACCCGCCCAGAGCTTTCTTCACCTATTACTTCGTATTCAGGCCTCATACTTAATTCTTTCCCTGTGGCATCCCTGGTTATATTTATTGCAGAATGAAGAATGGCCACAGCGTACTCATTGCGCATGGCTTCCAAGCTATCCACAACCAAAGTTCCGTAATTTTTTAATCTAACTAAAATTTCCGCCATACAGTGCTCGAAGTGCTTGTCAGTCTCTTGAATTTCGTGGGTTTGTAGAGAAAATAGTGGAATGGTGTCCGTGCCATTGGAGTCAATGCCATATTTCGCTAACACCTCCTTCAAACTCTTGTACGAGGAGAACACACGCTTCGGCTTCTCTTTGAGGGTCTGGACCTCTTTTGCGAGAAGTGTTGCTGGTCCTATCTTCAAACCACATTCTTTAAAATCGTCCTTAGTCATGTCGAGAAAGGAAAGGCCGGTAATTTCTTCTTTGCGGAGAATATCATAGTGTTTTTCCTCAAGCTTGAGGTTCTGCTCCTTCAAAAAATCGATAAGGGTTTCTGTATCCCAGTTCTCAACCAAGTAAGAGTCGTGTTCAGCTGTTGAAGTGGACATAGTGTTACGTTTTATAGTGCTGAAATAGGCTCGGATAAAAAATAGTGTTACTTTCCGGAGTGAGATAAAAATTTATTTCTGGGATGGGAAAAACAAGCATTAATATATGTTTTTATGTCGCACAGGCATTGCACCATTTCACGTGACCCGCTTTCTCAATGTACTGGTAAAATAATAATACTTTATTTATGAAATAAAAACGTTGCCTAACAATACATGACATAGAAATTATTATTCGGGGGTAGGGGGTGGGTAGACAAAAATATGAATCATATCTTCATCCGGATTCTCAGGAAAATAAACCGAAATTATATTCTCTGGTTGCATACGTCTTCTTTCTATACTGGTTGGATGAATTTGTTGAAGATGGAAGTTATGCGGACGGACAGGAAGATGAGGCGCTAATATAGCCCTAACTCTATCCGTGATAACAGAGACAAGGTCGTTCTTGGAAACCTCGATCACGAAAATTACATTTCTATTTTGACTATTACGGAAACGGAGGTTGAGGCTTATAATATCGCTATTGTCGGCGGTAGACATCTTGCTTCTTGTTATCTATCAGTAATAAACCTATAGTGAGAAACCTTCGTTCCCATACATACATTACTCTGATATATACTCACCTTATAAATTTTGCGGAAAGTTGGCTGAACTTTCACATACCTCTACATGCTTTATATCTTGTTGGGAAAAAGATAAGGAGGTATGAGGCGTAATTAGTATTGTTATCTGATGCCAAGAGTTCTATGGAAGCACATGCAAATGGAATCTTCTTATCCTTTCACATGGAGATCTACCAGAAAGTCATATAGTTGGTCTTACGCCAATGGCGATTTCGGAATTGCGAAGTCCTCAGCCTTTCATAACATATGCTTTTGACGTTAATATTTATTTTTACGGTAGGTCCTGTATTGCGTGTATACTTTCTTTCACATTTTCTCATGTTTGTTTGAGGAAAAAAAAATAGAGGTATTGGTTAGTGTGGTTAGCTTCTTTTCGGTATATGCGAAAATTATTGTCGCACAGGCCCTACCTGGTGATCGGCTATTACATCATTGCGCAGAAATCTGTGGCTCAGCAAATTTTCCGCATTAAATATATTACTTTATTATAGCAATCATGGCAAATAATAATCTCGAAACGCTTGCCCAGTTATATAGACTGTTTTTATATAAGAAGAAGGATATAATAGCCATTCAGGAGAAACTCGGTATTGGTGGGGTGTTAGCAGAGCTAACCAATGCAAATGAATTAGTAGTGCCTCCAGATTCTGAGCTCATGGGAAAAACACTTGCTGATTCATATGAGTTATTGCTAGAATTGGTGGGGGATTTAATACCGATACAGGAGAAACTTGGTATAGATGTCAATCCTGTTCTAGAAGTGGAACTTAGAAGGGATAAAGCCTCTTCAGATAAACCAATTAGATTATTTGATTTACTTTCATCTTTAGAAGATGATATAGTGGTAATTCAGGATAAACTCGGTATTATTGGCTATACCAATCAAGCAAGGGCAGAAGAAGTCGATGAGAATGTAAGAACACGACTACGAAAGCTTGAGGAATTTCACGGTCCATTAGAAGATGATCCAGGTGTGATTTTACCAAAATATGGTGAAATGGGGGTAAAGAAAATTCGGTTTACTGGAGAGGGACTTCCTCTATTTCCAAATCTTACTCCTCAACAATTGCATGAAATTTTTGTAAAAAATTCGGCTGGCATAGACCAATGCCCATGCCTTGTATAGGTTAGATAATCTATATTTTTTGTCGCACAATCTGTGGCCCAGCAAATTCTTCCGAGCTGGTGATCACTGCTCTGGACTAACCAGCTTGGTCTGATCGGCTAGTAAGTTTTTAATAGTTCTCAACATTAAGGCGGAATTCAGATTATTAGCATCATTACGACGCCTTATCTTCTGCTCTAACTCAGCCAATCCACAAACATTATATTGACTAAGATATTTATCCATTAGACTAATATAATGAGGTGACACACCCACGATATTTTCAACATGGACATTTGGAATAAGCTGGCATATGGCTTCTTTGCTGATATTATAACAACCCTTTAGATCGATATATTTTAAATTAAGGCATGATCTGGCAATTGCATTGATAGTTATATCGGTAATCGCCGTGCGGTGGGAAATATTAAGATATTCTAATTTACGGCATCTCAGTACAACTATCGATAGACCATCATCAGTTATTTCAGTATCATAGCCAGAGTTGCTGGAGGAAGAAATATAGTTCTCATACATCAACCTTCTTATTTTTCCAAGATGAATATTTCGATATGTCTGATTCCAATTATGATCTACTTCCTCAGCCTTCTGCAAATTGAGATACTTCAAATTGGGATATGATTTTGCTATTCATTTTAGTGTCTTTTCGCTGAATCCCTTACTATAGTTAAAATCTAAATGTACTATATTTGGGAGCACGCCTGCGATTCTTTTGAATTTTTTATCCGAAAGTTGATAGTAATTTGAAATTTCTAGATAAGTTACATTCAAACAATAAACTGGCTTTTGCTCTCCACACAATATTTTCATAAAAATTTTTCGTGTGCTACTCCTCTTTAGTTCGATACACCTCCATAGAATAGGAGCACCGCATCTGTACCACAATCGGGAAACATATAGAGTGGGATAGAGGGATTTATCTATCGCTAAAAAATGTAAAATCTGTTCTAATAGTTCTGGTAAATAAAAGATGCTTGAATACGCCATAAATAGTCTGTATTATATGTTGTATCTTTAATCAAAAAATAAAATTACGTGATCATTGCTTCAGATAATCGTTATTCTGCATTAGATTCATATTTTACTTCTTTGAATGGAATCACAAAATTATCGTCTAATAATAGTTTTGAATCGCATATATCCAAAGTTGCACCACTTTCTCGGAATCAAGGACCCCCCAAAATTAAATCAGGAAAATGATCTGACCAATCTGGTCCAACAACTATAAATTCAGTGGGTATGCTTTTATGCTTCTTGTTATCATTAAAGCCGATATGTAGATCAACCTTCCCTAATGTAGAATAGGATACATCCGGAGTCTCAATACGATTGCTTTTACTGTGATATGTAATTCCTAATTCACCAATATGTTTTTGGCTAATGTAATTTACATCGGAGCCTGTATCAAGCACTGCCCAGGTGGGACTATTTTCTTTAATTGCGCAATTTACAAGAATCATTTTATTAAAGCATATAATATTCAAATAAAAAATTTTAACGCTTGGTAAGATAATCAAGTGATTATACAAAGCGCCTGATTCTTCGATCCCTCTGGCTCGGCCTACTTTAAACTACCAACCGCTTAACCTTCTTTGGTCGTGCCCTCATTCGTAGCCTATAAGGGACAGCCTTTTTTCCTCTTACCTCAATTATCTCAACTGAGTCAGAATCTTCGGAAGACTCAGACGGATAGGAGGGATCCTTATCTTTCTTGCCAATCAGCGAGGGAACTATTTTATGAATTAAGTTGATCACATATTCCCTATTCACATATTCCTCCGGATTATCAAAATCGTCTTTTAAGAAATGGACATCCTTTTCCAGTCCTTTTACCCTCTTTTCTAAAGTGTTATATTGGGAATGATAATCTTTCAATTGATTCTTTAATTCCTCCCCCATACTGAAAACCATATTATGCACTTCTGTATTTGGGATAACTTCCTGCTTGCTAGCTATACTATCGGATGGATGATTTCGATCAGCTACCATTTTCGTGATATTTTATATATGATATATATTACCTCGAACGAAAAAAATAAAATTAATAAATGGTATCAGATTAGCAGAGGTAACGCCCTCCCGATCCTCTATGCGATTAGTTTTCACCGGAGAGCTCGAATACCATTGCCTGATTATATGGTTCCCCTCTTAACCGATAATTTACTATAGTATAGTTTTTTGCAGGAGAGGTATGATTGTCTGGCGAATGTCGAAGAGCTTCACTGGCAATAGTCATGGCCTCTGATAAATTCTTTGCACCATGTGATACAACCGCATATACGGCCCCCAATTTGTGCAAAGAACTAGGGAGTAGTGGTTTACCTACTTCGGGGAGGAATTCATCCTTTTTTAGGAATGTATTGAACCATAATACACCTGGCTTTCCTGGGTCTTTTAACTGTCCAGAAGTAATGGCTTCCTGGATCCATATAAGCAATTGCTTCGCCCGTTCCTCATTCTTCTCTAGTGATCTGAATACCCGGGGAATGTCTTGTTGCCCCCAGTTTTTTCCATACCCAGTTACGTTTCCATTGGATATGCGCAAGTCTTTGATTTCAGCCGGGCAAATACAAAGCATTATCATTACATCGGCTAGGGCTTGTTTATCGGGTTTGTTAGATACATCATATGAATTCAGTCTTTCCTTAACCGATTCTAATGAGAAGTGGTCTGGATAATCGATTCCTTCATTTTCACGTAGCAATCTATTCCCCTTTTGAATTATATTAGCTGAACGAGTTGTGTCTGGAATAAATGTGGCTGAGATTATTTTTTTTGAGGCTCCGTGGTCTTTCAGCTCTCTTCGAAGTCTAGTGAGGTGCGATAGACCAGCGCTGTTATTAGGGGCCGTTCCAGCTAAGGCTTTTGCTATAGCTTTAACTTCTACTTCACTAAGATTATCCTGAATGATACGCAGGGCCAAATCTCTAATAGTCTTTTTCAGTGAAATTTGACATGTATTCACCATTTCTGGTTCTGCTTCTTGGGTGATATCGGAAGTATTGGGAGCATTGGGTAAGGCTCCTCCTTTTTTCCGACCAGCTGTCTGCTTAGGAATCAATGCAAATACCTGTTCTTTGGTGAAGTTGTATCCTTTTTTGAGACGTCGTCATGCCTGATCTCTCTTAACTTTATCTGTTAAAAGGATGTCCAATGCTGGGACGTACTTACTAAGCTCTTCGATACTCATTTTGGTATTGAGCTCATTTTCTGTTACATATCTAGTAGCGATACCAGCCATGTTGTTATTATTTGGTAATATGTAAGATATTTGGTTATACCTAGTTTATTTGGTATATACTATGCAGAGAAAGTTCAATTCGAAAAAAATAAATAATTATGCTGATAGGCAAAAAATAATAATTCCTTATACCATGCGCCTCTCAGCTTGATATCGAACCTACCAAAGCATACCATTCTCCTGGAGTATGCTTATATTTTTTTGCCATTCCTCATCATCGTAAATATACTCCCGGGGCTTTTCCACATCTTCGTACTCCTGGAGATATATTTCTTCGCTTATTAACCTTTCCCTTCTAGTCATGTAAAATAAATCGTTCGGGTTCATTTTGTTTTCTTTCGCAAAATCGATCACATCTGCGTCTGCCATCATCCTGTCTCGATATTCTCAGGATAGGTCAACATCTTTCTCTGTAATAGTCATGAATATATCTGGGTCTTCACCATGATCGATAGCCTATTTTCTGAGACGCTCTTCGCGCTGTTGTCTAGCCGGGAATGTGGAAGAAGCTTTTTTATTGCTAGGTTCAGGTTTATCTATTAGTGGCTCAGGTGATTCGGAAGTCTTAGAACTCTCAGATGTCCCAGATGTTGAGGCGATTGGGGATTTTGCTTTCTTATCTGGCTGAGGCAGGATTATTTTTGGAGGAATTATTTCTGGCATATTGAATATGGGTATGTCTGTGGCCTCGTTTGTGGGTAAGTCAGCTTGAGATATATCAGAAAATTCTTCGATATCACCTAGGCCGTGTTCACGAAGCTTGATTATGATTTTGGAGCGGTCGAGGATATACTGCCACTCTCTTTTTCCGCCTTTCACTCGTACTTGTTTATACTCAGTAATATTTTTCTCTGATAGCTTCTTACCAAAAATGTTATTAGGTAATGCCTTTTCACCATTATCCCCACACCATTCAAGATATTTTTGGTATAAAAATGCTTTGCTACTGGTCCTGATTCCACTACTCTCAGCCCAAGATGCAATATGGTCAATTATAAATCGAATGGGATTAGAAAGCTGATTTCGCATTGTTTCTACCTTCATTTTAGTTGGTGGAATCTTACGTGGCTTCCATCCTGAAAGATTAAGATTAAGCAAATATGTCATAAATGATCCTGGCGTATCAGGGTGCTTAAGAATTCCCCCCAACTGATCGAAATATGTAAAGTTACTTTTACAGCGGGGAGAAACATCTAAACATACAATACGTCCATCCCCCATTTCCACTCGAATTGGGGTATCATGATTACTTAAAACCATAAATCTGGGATAATGACCACACTCTTGAAATTCTAATCCCTTACACTCAATCGAGACGTAATCTTCTGTAATAAGGGACTTTAGATGGTCATTCGCTTTATGCCATTCACCACTGGCCATTCCCGCCTCATTTATAATTATAAGCTTGCGTCCTTGAATAGCACTGTTGAATTTTCCAAGAATTTTTCCAAGGTCGGAAGTTGAATATACGAGCTCTGGGCCAAATAAGCTTTTTCGAACGAAATCGGTAATAATGTTTTTCCCACAACGTGATGGGGAACGTAATACAAGAATAGTTTCAGGGATTATGCTAGGATGCTGGACTAAGAATGCGAACCATTTTAGAACATATTCAGAAAGATTTTTGTCCCCATTGCACCAGATATATTCTATATGCCAGATAATTGGATTTACGAGATCGTAATTAATATGGGAAGCTGGCTTTGCTTTGAATCCTAAGAAAAGATTGAAGAATTCGGTTTTCGGCGGAATAGTATTTGGAGGATATGGTAGGAAATCGATATCCGCATAAGCAATCAAACCAGTATTGAATGCATTTTCTATTAAAGATTGTAATTTTATCGCTTCCCCACCTAACTCGACGATATTAATCGTTAATTTACCGATATCTAACTTGAATCCCATATCAAAGTATAGGCCACCATCTGATTTTTTGTACTTGAGAATCCATGTCTTTGATTTTTTTTGAACGCAGGCGATCGTTGCTTGGATTGTATTATACACTTCATTACATGTAAATCTTTTCTTAGAGGTGCACATGGATATTAAATCCCACCATACGAAATGATCATTAGGGTCAGAAATTCTAGGCCGACCCTATTTCTCTGGAATTGGAAGCTTTTTTTCCCTATCTAAGGCTGTCTCGCCAATAGTAAGCTTTTTTGAAGGCTTTCTGGATCCAGGTTGCCTATCTTGGTTTGCTCGGTAGCAGAAAAAGCTGTAGGATTTTTTATTTTGGATAATATATGCATTATCACTGTCATGCTCTCGGTCACATATTGGGCAGTGTGATGGAGAGAGGCGAGATAATGGAAATCTATCAGGAAAATTTTCAGATGGATATGAAAGACTATACCCTTCGATGTTAGCTTCTTGAAGCAATCCTTCTACCAGTTCGAATTCAGCCACAGTGGTTTCGCTATTTGTATCATCAAATCTTTGGACTTTTAGCTCCGGAATATCTAAAAGAGAACTTTTTACGACTTCTGATTCATCATTGGGTGGGCGGATCATGAAGTCAAAGACAGATCCATCTTTTGGATGAATAGCCTTTTTCACACGAACGTGTTCTCCTATTTTTTCATTGTATTTGGGCGATCCAAGCATTCTCAATGAAAATGAAGATTTGTTTGCTATGTTATCAATAATACTATTTGCCTGTAGAGCCACCAGAAGTTTTTTACGAACAAGCTCGGTGAATATAGCGACTCGAGCAATATTTGGAAGTTTCATGCCAGTAGTAGAGATATGGAGAGACATTTTTTTTGCATCACTACTGCTGGCAATTGTTAAAGTTTTATGATTCCACTCCGGAAATACTTCATGACATGTCTTTATAAAAGCATGATATAGCAAATCACCTATCTCTTTGCGTGTTAGCTTAGGTTCAATAGTATCAAGTACTTCTTGTGGTAAATCGAAATCTACAATAGGCCGGAGTGGCTCATCCCCACTAATAAATTCGTGTAAGGAATGACCTTCGCGTTCTAAGAGTATGGCTTCTATTCCATCCTCATGGTCTGCGCCAAAAAAATGTCTTGGTCTGACACTATCGTCCCAAATTTTATAACAGTATTCGTCTACACCGGCGCTTTTAAACTCATACGGGGCAGGGGCGTCGAAGAACTCTGAAAGTGAGGATTGTTCGGTCATGATATTATATCGCAAATATACAGTTCGAGAGAAACTATATACTCCGGGAGAAAAAAGTTTAAAATGAAAATTAATTCTGAACTATATAGATCGATACATAAATCAACTATCCACAGTTATTAAAAATGGTATTTTATCGATGTACTTATATCCACAGGAGTGGTAAGATTTGCAATCGGGGATGCTACCATCCGGAAGGATGTTTTATTCATCGCAATTCTCCTTCTCAGGTATTTTGCAAAGAATGTGGAAAATTATCTTATTCCGGATATGGATATTGCGATGATCATGCTAGAAAGCACCGTAAAAGGGAACAATACCATCGGAAAAGGATGGTAGACTTAGCTTCGGCAGAGATATTGGTAGGTAATTTAGAGGTAAACAAAAATAATACAACTTGTCACTAGTGGATTCCAAAGGGATCGTATCACTAGAAAAAAAAGCCAGTGACAGAACTAGTGATGCGAACGATAGGCTCTTTAAGAATTCTAGGCCGAAAGAAACCTTTCTTGATGGATGTCACTAGTGTCACTAGTGTCACTGGAAAAAATCTGAGTTCCTTAACTTTTTTTATTTTTTATAGCATACATTTATTATAATATATCTTGCGTAAAGTAGGTAGCATAGAAAAAATTTGATTTTTTTTTCTAATTTATTACTCTTTTACTAGTGACACTAGTAACACTAATCAAGAAAGAAATAAAATAGCCTAATAATCTCAAGAAAGATAACAAAGCTGTCACTAGTTCTGTCACCAGTTAGTATTCGGAACTAGTGATACTAGTGACAGCCGATGACAACAAAAAATCGTCTCAATTTATATCCTAATATGCCTGAAAATGTGGTAAAATATAATATAAATGCGTTCTAATGATTCAAATCTCGGGACACGAAATCGGCATACATATACTGGCGCAATAGTTAGATCACAAGATGGTGTACTTCTTAGCAAACAAATGGGCCGGCCAAGCTAATACAAATTGCACGCCCAATAGAATACCCAAAATCGATATTAAAATTAGACAAATGTTATTATTATTTTTGGCGCAATAGATTTTTGTTCAATTTCGATGATGTAATATTCCATAAATTTGGCCACAACTTTACTTTTACTAGGGACACGAAGTTGGCATACATAAACTGGCAACAAATAGGATTACAAAATCGGCGCACTTCTGGCAATTAAATGGGCCGACCATAGTATACGGAACTAGTGACAACCGGTTAACTAAATTTGCTATATTATGACAGAGGGTGTTCGGTGCTGTAACAGGATCATGTGACCATGACGCAGTAAGGCGCAGTATGAATTCGCTTAATTTCGGCCAGATCTTTGGATACAATAACTCAGCATTCAAGTGATCAACCTTTCTAGTTCCCTGCCAGTTCTCTGCCAGTTCCATGACAGTTCCAGGAGAGTTCCGGGCACTACCAGGTTACTATCATAGCGCCAACTTGGATCCTTCAGATCATGTATCCCAAAGATCGGCCAGAAATTATGCCATAGTGCCAACTAAATTTAGACGCGAATCTACTGCGATCTACTGCGCCACCTGACACGATATTTTTTTACCACATTTTGGGATCTAGAAAGGCAACCAAATAGGTAAAGAAGGAAAACACCCTCGACACCTTAATAGGCAACCAAAGAGGCACAGAATGGCAGAAACTTTGTCATAAAACTTAGGGTCCAAACAATTGCAGACAAGCCAGACCTCCAACATAGAATTCAACAGCCAATCAACCATAGAACCCCAATATCATAAATTATATTAAAAAAACAATTATCGGCGCACAGAACTAAATAAAAATAGGTACATTTCGATTATTTAGTAATAGTAATATTTAGGTTATTTAATCACATGATCCCCAAATAATAAATGGGAAAAGCTAAAGAAAAGTAAATTCAAAGGGAAGGAATATAGTAAGAAAAAAAAACTAGGTATACGAAATCATTATAGACAAGTTATTTAGATAGATTATTTAATCATATTTAGGTTATTAACTTTAGATCATTTAGATATATTTAGACCATTTAGTTATATTTAGATTATTTAGTTATATTTAGACCATTTAATTATATTTAGATTATTTAGTTACATTTAGACCATTTAGTTATATTTAGATTATTTATAGTCATACTTAGATTATTTAGTTATATTTAGATTATTTATAGTCATACTTAGATTATTTAGTTATATTTAGATTATTTATAGTCATACTTAGATTATTTAGTTATATTTAGATTATTTTATTACTAAATAACCTAGTCTAAGCTGTTTATGACTAAACGATATAATTATATCGTTTAGTCATAAACGGCTCATGTTCACAAGGTCTTTACTGCTTAGAGTTCAACATTGAAGTAACATAATAACTAACAAAATCTTTTTACATATTAAATAAATAAGTTTGTATAGCAGATATACAATTCTAAATTAAATTAAAAAGATCTACCAATTAACTTGTAATTAAAAGTGAATTAAAAGTGAATTAAAAGCAAATTAATATTTAATTATGCAAAATTATAAAACAGATTATATTGTCATTGAAAAATTTTTCTGAAAATCACAATTTAAATATTCAGTAATTCAAAAAATTATTAAAATTATTATACATACAAAGCGCACATTATCCATAAAAATTATTAATGCAACCCATTAATTTCATACACGCTTTATATATTAAAATAAAACAAGAATAGTACAATTAAGAAAAATGCTGAAATTTGTAAAGAATTAAAAGTATGTATGCTACATATATCCAATTTACATACATCACTGATTATAAGAAATAAAAAAACAATTTATCATTAATTAATTATGTAATTATATTTGCGAAATATATTTAAATATCCATTCTAAAACTTTCTTACCATTCTAATAACATTTTTATTAAAAAAAAAATGGCAAATAATCAAGTAATCCAAGTACTAAATCTGCATGAACCAATTGCAGAGTGGTCTGATGATATTGCATTAATATTGATCGAACAAAGGTAAAGACACCATTAGCTATTTAAAAATAATACTTACTATTTAAACTTTTAAATTTGAATTGCTAATTATATCTATCATCACCATTAATATAAAATATCAGCTAGATAGTGCCAAGTGAAATGGTACTCTCTAAAATGTGGCTATGAAAATTTAAAATGGCTGCTAAACAGAGATCTAGATGCAGATAGATACAAATTAAGAAGTCCAAATTAGCACAATCATAAATTTTATGATGAACTTAGTGACAAATTTTGGCTTTAGAGTGATGACTATATTTATATTTAAATTTTTATAAAACTAGTTATTTATTTATTTTTAGATCATTTTAGGTATGTTTATAGAAGATATAGAAGATATAGAAAAAATAGGCATAATAGACAGAGTAATAAATAAGGTAAATTTTGATCTCGTTATCATAGACAAGATAGTTCCTATTCTATTTCAAAAAATTGTCATAGATGATCATATTCTTGATCTCGATCTCATTTACAAGATTATTGTAGATGATGATCACATTTTCGCTTTCATTCTTATTTAAGAGATTATCATAAATATCATAAATGATATTGCTCTCATTCAAAAAATAATCATTAAATTTATTTTTTTATTAATTATTATTTTTATCTTATTTTTCTTTTTTTTGCAAGATTTCATACATATAAAATAATTCTATTATAATAAAAATTATATTGTATATAATATATTTTATCAAATTTAATTTTCAATTGATAATGTTTATTCTGAGGCACAAGACATTAACCATTTTTTTGGAATGTGAATTGGTACTGTCGTTCATGTCATGCATCCTAAAAGTTATTTTCAAAAAAAATAGTTGCAAAACAAGTATCAAATTAGTAATAAAAAGTAAAGATATTAAAATATAGGCAGATCTGCAGCAAAAGGTGGGATTCGGCCAACCAATTAGATTTTGAGATTTTTTGACAATCAGATACCCATCGGTCTTACCTTTATAGGAGTATATTTTTCCATCAGATATATTTAATAAAAAAACTCATAATTTAAGTTTTTTTTATTATATTGTTATTAAAAATATCAGAAATATCGTAAAATTATTTTTAGTAAAAAATATGGAATATGGTATTAATTTTAACGATGATGATACAATTATAACCGCTTTAGAAAATTTAGACAATACTTTTTTTATTAAATATTCAAATTCTGACGATTCTGAAGACAAAAAAGAATCTAATATTATACCAAATAATGTTGATGATGAAATAACATTAGATTTTGATAATAATTCTAATTTAAATGATTTTGAATTTGAAGAAGTTCCTGATAATTATATTGAAGACAAGATATATGATAATTTGAAATTAAAAGTCAAAGAATTTTTTAAAAAAGGAAAGTGTTCATGTTGTTCTTCTAATCAACCCTGTTTTATGAAAATTGGTCATGAACGATTTCTTAAATGTCAAACTGAATTTGAAAGCCTGGATAAAAATATGCAGGATATGGTTGTTAAGGGACAGCTTATGGCTTTCCAAAAAGATAAAAATACTAGAAAAGTTAGTGAAAGTAATAGAAAAGTTGTGCGTTTTAATTATTATTATAATAATGATCTTCCAATTTGTCATGCAACATACAAAAATCTTATTGGAGCCAGTCACAAGTATTTAGATACAATTATACAACATTTACGAGAATATGGCATTGAAGAATGTATATATGGAAATACTGGAAGGGCTCCAAAAAACATGAATCGTATTAAAGTTAATTATGATATAGCATGTGATGTATTTTCATTTTTAAAAAACTATTCAAATGTATATGGTATGCCTTCACCTAGGCGATATTGCAATGAAATTTCCATGCCAGTTGTATTTCTTCCTACTAGTTTCAGCTATTCTTCAGTATATCGTGACTATGTACAAGCTTACAAGAAAAAGCATGAACCAGGAATTCATGTTATGAGTGAATCAACTTTTGTTAAAATCTGGAAATCTTTAATGCCATCACTACAATTTATGTCCCCAAAATCTGATTTATGTGAAAATTGGGAAACAATAAAAATGGAAATTCAATATATTATACAGCATGAAAAAAATTGGATCTTACAGAAAATTACTTGAATCATTTAAAATATGCGCAGCAAGAGTGAGATTATTACAATTCCAATATTGCACATGCAATTGAAGATAGCAAAAAAACCCTAATTATTTTGGATCTCAAACATTATACAAGACCTTTAAAGGAAGCGTTCATATTGCATATGACTGGACCCAAAATGTGCAAATTCCATATTCTTCATAATAAATAGGGTCTTTATTTTTTAAGAGTCCTCGAAAAGTACACATTTTCAGTGTTTGTAATACTGGCAATTTTCCTTATACTTAACAGACCAATTATATAATTGATAAAGGTAAAATGCCTAATGATGGAAAGCAAGAAAAGGGTGTAAATTACACGTTAAGTTTGGTTTTACATGCAATTCAAAAGTACAATCATGGAGAAAAAAAATTAATAGTTACCTGTGATAATTGTGTAGGACAAAATAAAAATAATTATACTTTATTTTTTTAAGTTATAAAGACGATTTTTGAAAAATTTAGAATAATTATATGAAAATCATGCGAAAACTTTAATTTCAATTTTCTCAAAATCACGTGATTGTTCAAACCCCACCTTTTGCTGTGAGACTGCCCATATGATACTTTATTTATTCGCTTAAATAAAATTAAACAAAAATTGGTTAAAAGAAATTTAAATTTATTTATTTTCTATATTTTTGCCATTTATTAATTTCATTATGTAATTTTTTTTCTTACGTTTATTATTTATTTTAATTTTTGTTGATATAAATCAACAGTAAATGATTTTTGTCATTTTAAATATGAAATTTCTAAAATAAATATTAGTAATAGTAAATTAAGAATAAAATTAAGTAATTTATTAAAATTTATACTTTTATTTTTATTTTCAACTATTTTATCAATTTAAACCAATTTTTTGAATTAAAAACTAGATATACAATTGAATACAATAATTTATAACAAAGCCTTTATAAAAAAACCCTTCAAAATAAATAAAAATAAAAATAATATATAAGAAATAAAAATTATAAAAAATTATCTATTTAAAAAAAATCTGAAAAACTATAGCCATACCAAGTAGTGTTCCGCACAAATCAAATTAGACCAAATCAGGTTAGATTTGAAATTTGATTTGATCAAATCAAATCTGAAAAGTTTGAATTCGGATTTGAATCAAACCATTCAAATCTGATTTGAAATTTGATTCAAATTTGATTTGATTTGATTTAAATTTGATTCGATTCAAATCAAATTTAAATTCAAATCAAATCAAATTCATTCAAATAGATTTGTGATTTGGTTTGATTTGTTGAATTTTAAATAAAAAAATGCGTTTTGCAACGCAATATTAATAAAAATGTTGCAAAACATTTTTTTTAAATTAAAAATGTGTTTCACAACACAATACTAATAAAAAAAACATTGCGAAATGTTTTTTTTTAATTATTTAAATAAAAAATGCATTTTGCAACGTATTATTAATAAAAAAATGTTGCGAAACATATTTTTTTAGTGTGTTTAAGGAGGGTTGGACATCATGTGGTTGCAGTAACTACCAATAACCAATATAACTCACATACGGGTTTGCGTAGAGTTTATATGAAATTACATTTTAAACCTACAAATTGAGTTTGCGTAGATCGGTCAATTTGGGATATTATGTTTGTATAGAGTTTATAATAGATATACGTGAATTTATTTTTAAAAAATACTAATTTCGGTAAATTAAATTACTCGGTATTTACCAAAATTTATTTTATTTTATTTATTTTTTAACTTTTTTTCAGTATTTTATACCAAATTTATTTATTTTTATTATTCTTTTTCAGGTTTTTCGGGTTTTAATACCCTAATTCCAAAAGTCTGATCATGTTTTTCGCCCGGCAACACTACAAAAAATAAAAAAAAAATAATTAATTTGTTAAAAAAAATACCGAAAAACACTTCCCCCACCCTCCCTTACCTTAATTTCAAAAGTCCGGTCATGCTTTTCGTCTGGCAACACTACAAAAAATAAAAAAAAATCAATACTTAATTAATTAAAAAAAAAACAATGAAACACCTCCCCCAACTCCTCTCTTACCTTAATTCCAAAAGTCTGGTAATGCTTTTCATCCGGCAACACTACAAAAAGTAAAAAAAAAGTTAATACTTAAATTAATTAAAAAAAAATAACGAAACACCTCCCCCAACCTCCCCCTTATCTTAATTCTAAAAGTCCAGTCGTGCCTTTCGTCCGGCAACACTACAAAAAATAAAAATAAAAAATAATTAATTAATTAGTTAAAAAAAACACTGAAAAACACTTCTCACCCTCCCTTATCTTAATTCCAAAAGTCCGGTCGTGCTTTTCGTCTGGCAACACTACAAAAAGTAAAAAAAAAGTTAATACTTAATTAATTAAAAAAAAAACAATGAAACACCTTCCCCAACTCCTCCCTTACCTTAATTCCAAAAGTCTGGTTGTGCATTTTGTCTGGCAACACTACAAAAAAATAAAAAAAAATAATTAATTAAATAGTTAAAAAAAACACCGAAAAACACTTCCCCACCCTCCCTTACCTTAATTCCAAAAGTCCGGTCATGCTTTTCGTCCGGCAACACTACAAAAAGTAAAAAAAAAGTTAATACTTAAATTAATTAAAAAAAAATAACGAAACACCTCCCCCAACCCTTCCCTTACCTTAATTCCAAAAGTCCGGTCATGCCTTTCGTCTGACAATACTACAAAAAATAAAAATAAAAAATAATTAATTAATTAGTTAAAAAAAACACCGAAAAACACTTCCCACCCTCCCTTACCTTAATTCCAAAAGTCCGGTCATACCTTTCGTCTGGCAACACTACAAAAATAAACTGATAAATGATTAAAAAAAAGATCAGATATTCAGATTATTTGATTAGATCGGCAAGTCACATGACCCTGCCTTTATACATTTGTGAGTTATATTAGTATTGTTCGGGGTCCTGTAATTACGTTTAACCAGGTCATGTACTGTATATTTAATTCAATTTGATTTGGATTTGATTTGGATTTGTCAGATTTGATTCGGATTTGATTGAATTAGTTTAAGCTAATTTGAATTTAATTTGAAATCGAATCAAATCTTTTTTTTTAATTTGGATTTGAACTCAAATCTTGTTTTGAAGTTTGGATTTGATTTGCAAATTAAAATTATCAAATCAAATCAAATCAAACTTCAAATCAAATCTGAATTGATTTGATTTAACTAAATCGTTTGCGGAACACTAATACCAAGTAACTACTCTAGATGGTTCGAATGTCCACTCACTTTTTTCTTTTTAAAAAGGATTTATCTTTTTACTCCTGTAATTTATTTTCACTTCTTTTATGAACCATTTTGATAAAATAAGAAGAGTTTTTTTTTTTTTTTCACAAGAAACATTTTATTTTTTACACGAAAAATGAAGGATTACATTCTAAATCCTAATATAATACTCAATATGTGCATCACTTCTTTTTTTATAATAATATTACACACCAAAGTTATAAGTTTAGCAAAAAACCATCACTGTATTACAATAGTGTCAAATGACTGATTGTTATTATAATTGGTCTGCAAAATTTGGGGTTATCTCAAAAAATTAGAGTTAGGGGTATAGATCGCATATGTTTAATAGCTAAGAATAAAATTATATATATAATAAATAAAGGTTTTTAGTTTTATAATAAGGTAAAACTATTTATAAATTTTAATATTTACCTTATATTTATATATATATTTAATAATATCAATTTTGCAATATTCAATTTATATAATATTTATAATAATTGTATCTAATAATTACTAACAACTTTTTTTTATTATAAAATAATTGTTTAATAAAAGTTTTTTATTTAAAATGTTTAAATAATAGGTTTAATAATTCATTTAAAATATTTTTTATTTAAAATAATAGTTTTAATAACTATTTTAAAATTCTTTTCAAATTTTTAAAAAATACTAAGAAGGAGAAAATACTCTAAAAGATTTATTTGAAATATTTAATAAATAATTTTTAAGGAATTTTTTAGGATTTTTCTTTAAAAAATTTTTAAGAATTCATATAGGATATTTTTAATAGAGATTTTTTTATAAAATTTTTTAAGAATCTGTATAAAAAGGATATTTTGATAAAGATTTTTTTTGTAAAATTTTTTAAAAGTTTATATAAGATATTTTAATAGAGATTTTGTGTGTAATTTTTCAAGATTTATATAAGATATTTTTAATAGAAAATTTTTTTTGAAAAGATTTTCTTAAAATTCATATGGAATATTATTGATAGAGATTTTAAAAAATAAAAATATATTAATAAAACGTCATAACATCAAATAAAAAAAAGGGTTTAATCATTTTCCACACCTGCGATACATCGCATCCTTTTTTTGTCACCTGTGTCACACCCCTTCTCTTTTCATTTTTTTATATGTATTCTGAGAACTTAAAATTTTTTAGTTGTAAAAAATCTATTTTTCATACCCTAGTTAAATGTTACATGTTCAATTTTGCCTGGCATTACCATAATTTTGCCTAAAGTATTCAGAGTGTGATGTATTATAGGTATGGAAAAAAACAAACCCTAAAAAAAAATATACTTTTATAATAATAATTAAATTTAATATTAAATAAATACAGTCGTACCTCCCTATAGTCACGCAGTCGGGCGCACATTTTTAGTGTGCTTATATTTAGTTGTGACTGTATAGAAATCCCTCCGTATAGTCAATCTCTATAGAAATCATATGAAATCGTGACTGTATAGAGGGTTTATAATTTTTTGTATCGCAAAAAAAAGAATCAAGGAATTTATTATTTGATATAAATGTAAAAATTTATTTATATTTAACACAAAACACACTAAGTTTTCCTGCATTTACATATTATCTGGGATAAAAAAACTCGTAATATTCTTCTGTGTTTTGCTTTCAAAAAGCTTACGATGCATAACTCCCATGTATTTTCTAAAAATTTTTATTTCTTTCATGTCAAATTCTTCACTTTCCTGCTCTTCAAAATATTGCACCCATGTTTTAAGACTATTAAAACCTTTCTGCATCGATATTACTAGATGTTCTTCTTTATCATTATCATTTATTTCGGGATTTTCATTTTCTTCTTCCAAAATTAATTGTATAATTTCAGCATCAGTTAATGGCTGTTCTGTCGGAATTGTCAAATCAATTATTTCTAAATATTGATTTATTTCTCCTAGAGACTCATCTGAAATATTTTCAAGAGATGAAAACTGTTGTAAAAGGAGTTCAACACCTCCCTGATCCTCTTGATTTGCCATTTCCTGTGCGATTAAAGCTTGTTGGATACCATTATCATCATCACTATTATTTGGTAAAATTCCAGTTTTTTGCCAACAATTAACAATTGTTTCTACTTTCACTGAATCCCAAGCTTGAGCAACGTATTCCATAGCCTCTTTGACATTAATTTTATTACTGTATTGATTTAAAAATAAGTAATATTTAAGCAAAAATGAAAATTAGAATAATTTGAATACCTTTTTAAATCCACATTCGCTTCAAATTGATGAATAATATGTCGTATGTAATGTTGTTTATAAATTGCCTTAAAACTTTTGATGATGCCTGCATCCATAGGTTGTAAATGAGCTGTTGTATTAGGGAAAAGAAAGTGTACTCTAACATGTGATAAATTCAAGCTATCATTAGTATGTTCAGTTATTTGATTATTATGTTCATCAGGGTTAAAATGAGATGATGCGTTGTCAATAAGTAACAAAATTTTTCGATTTTGTGCCCTAAACTTATTATTCATATACTCAAGCCATTCACCAAAAATATCATTTCGCATCCATGCTTTTGAATTGGCGTGATAAGTACATGGAAGAGAATTTCTGTTAACTCGATGAAGACATCTAGGGTTCTTTGAAGAACCAATTACAAGTGGTTTGAGTTTTTGAGTACCAATAGCATTTGTTGCTAAAAGAACAGTAATGCGAGTCTTGTCCTAAAAAACAATTTAATTAAATAATAATCCATAGAGAAATTTGAAATCTAATTGAAAAATTACCAGTTTGGTGCCTGGAGTAGGAGCTGATGCAAGAGTTTGATTAGGTGCCATACGAAAAAAGAGACCAGTTTCATCTGCATTAAATATGTTGTCAAGTATATAATCTTGCAAAATTATTTGCAATTTTCTTCTTTCCTCAAAAAGAGTTTCTAACGGTGCGCTATTTGCCTCACCATATAAGCGATAGCAACGAATATTATTGCGTCTTTTAAATTTTTCTATCCAACCATTTGAAAATAATATATTTTCGCGTGGAATGTTAAATTCCTGTGCAAAATAAAAAGCTTTTTCTTTAATCATTATTTCTGAAACTGGAAGATTATTAGCATTTGCATTTTCAACCCATAATCCTAATGCTTTTTCAACTTGTGGATATTTAACTTCTCTATGACGAAAGGTCTTTTTACTGGCTGATGTTGAGACTAATGCAAGCCACTTAGCTTTTTTTCCTAAAATCTTGGAGATTGTTGAACGGTCAATGTGAAGGCCTGGGTTTTGCTGGTTAAAGTAGTCCGCGACTTGTTGTTGTGTTTTATTTTTATTTTCAGGTTTGGTAGCATACACGCATATTTGTTGCTTTATGTCCTCACTTATTGCAGTACGCGTTCTTTTTGCACTTGGAACAACTGGCATCTTGAGAAAAAAAGTAAAATTCTTGAACGTGTTTATGGATCATTATTTAAACAACTATCGGGTGATCTCTCAACAAGTTGGTTGGAAAATAAAAGTTGAAAAAGTTGGTAAATTTATCATAATTTAATAGTTAAAGTGAAGAATAATGTTGAAGAAATTGGTAAATTTATCATTACAATAAATACGAAACGGTTTTTTTTAAAAAAAAATTCCCAACGATCGATATATATTTATAATAAAATCACGTGATATGACTATATAGAGGTCAAGTAAGGGGGTTTGGGCGCATGAATTTTATGTGATTGTAACTATAATCATATTGTGACTATATAGAGGTCGTTTTCTTAATTAAAAATTTGGGCGCAAAAATTGTATTGATTATATAGAGGGTGTGCTTATATAGGGGGTGACTATATAGAGGTACGACTGTATTATTAAACTATTTTACTTTAGTATTAAAAAAATTTAAATCTCTAAAAATACAAGGTAAAATTTAATGTATTTTTAAAAGGTCACTATATATACAGTATAAGATAAAATTATAAGATAAAAAAGATTGGTAAAATTATTAGCAAATTTGAAATTTTGTTCAAAGGTCTCTATTAGAAGTAAGCAAAGTCCTTGGTAGAAGGCTAAGAACATATACTAGAAAAAGAATATATAGGTAATTTAGAATAAGATTTTGGAAGAGATTGCATAATTATAACAATAATTTTTATCATTAATGTTTATATATAAATTTTTTAGGAAATTGTTATGATTGTAAAAAGTTAAGAAACATATCATATTAAATAATAGGTTTATTTTTAATATTGTTTATATATTTATATATATAAGTAGTTAGGCTTAAAAATTATTTTTATCTTTTTTTTATATTAAAAAGATATCTTTTTGAATAGTAAATGATCAAATAGTAAATTTAATTAATAATTTAAATATTTTTATTAAATTAATATTTAACTATTATTATTGTAATAGTATGTTAAGGTGGAGTATATATTAAATTTTACCTAATATTTTTTTTTGTTCAGAGCTCTAATGAATTTTTTTAATAACAAATCTTCAATTTTTTTTTATTTTAAACTAATAAAATGATAATTAAATAAAAATATTATTATTTGTTTATGATCTTAATTCTTTTGAATTCATAAATGCTTCAACTTTGTAAATTATTTTAGCTATCAATTTGTATTTTAGCTATATTTTTTGATTATTTTGATTTTGTTATTTTTATTTTGATTTTATGTATAAATTTATACATATCAGATATCTAATATATATTAGACAACATATTAGTAACTAATAATTTAGCTATTGGGTCTAGACTAAGGATGGTGCCGCAATTGATTTATCAAATCCGCAATATTGCGGATTTTGGAGTTGAATTGCGGTTAGTGAACTGCAATTCCGCAATTCACCTGATTGGTTTTGGCAGTTTACCGAACCGATTTAATAAAAAAAACGTTTATGCAACGTTTTTTTTAATTAATTTAACGAAAAAATGTTGCGAAACGTTTTTTCAAAGTATTTTAATTAATAAAAAACGTTTCGCAACATTTTTTTAATTAATTTAAAGAAAAAATGTTGCGAAACGTTTTTTCAAAGTATATTTAATTAAAAAAAAACGTTTCGCAACGTTTTTTAATTAATTTAAAGAAAAAACGTTGCGAAACGTTTTTTCAAAGTATATTTAATTAAAAAAAACGTTTCACAACGTTTTTTTGGATTGCTTTAGCGAAATTGCAATTCCGCAAATGTATCGCAATTCCGCAAATGTGCCGCAATTCCGCAATTATTCCGCAATTGAATTGCGGTACTTTGCGGAATTGCGGAATATTTGCGGAATTGCGGACAATTGCGGATTGCGGAATTGCGGATATTTAGGTTTAAAAATCCGCAATGTTCCGCAATACCGTAAATTGCAATTATTCCGCAATTGCTTATTTGCGGCACCATCCTTAGTCTAGACAATTTATAATTTTTAGGTATATTTTAAGATGTGACATATTAGATATCTGAAGTGTACTCAATATGTATAAATGCCTAATATATATCTAATTAGTTATCAATATATAAGTACTTGATATATACTTAATAATATTGATTTTAACTAATAAAAAAAAAAAAGAAAAAAACAAAAAAAGTAAAAAAAAAACCAAAGAAAATAAAAGTGATCAAAATAGTAAACCTTTTTTTTATATATTAATTTTACTCTTTTATTATATAATTAACAAATATTAATTTTTTTTTACTTCTAATATAATATAAAATAAATATAATATAATCTTTGAATTAAAAAAAATATATATATATAATATAAGATATTTCTTCTTAATTTAAGAAATAATTAATCAATTGGAAATACTTACAGCTATATCTATAATTTTTGGTAAAATTGGTATATAATTATTATATAAACCTAAAAAATTTTTTTAGATATTGAACTCCTTGTTTTACTATGGATGTTTCCAATTACAGATTTATAATTAATTAATCATTAATTCAAAAATATTAAATTTAACTAATGAAATACTTACTGTGAAATTGCAAAATATTGGAATTTTATTAATTTCAAAAAATGTATTTGATAATGCCAATAATATAATATTATATAAAAAAATTTATAACGATTAGCTAATAATATCATTTTAAATAAGAAAACAATTAATAATGTTATATTATTATATATTAATAGAATAATTATAAACTCTTTAATAAAAAGTTATTAAAGTACTTATTTTTATAAACTTAGTACTTTTTACATTCTGCTTTATAATAATTTATTTAATTATTTAAAAAAAAAACTAAAGTAAAAAGTTTATCAATTATTATAATAAGTTTAACAAAGCAATTGTATTATTTGTAAAAGATATGCAAAAAATAAATAGATTAATAATATAATAATATTATTATTATTTAAATTTATATTTTTTTATTATTTTAAGTTCTTTAATCATGAAGTTAATGAATATATTGTTAAGAAAGTAATCATTAAAAAAATACTAAAATAACAACTTGCTGTCATTAATATAAATAAATTAAAAAAAATTAATTAATTGGAAAAATTAATAAAATTTATATGCAAAAGTTTTAAAATCTATTGAAAATTTAAGGATCTTAAAATAATCAAAAAATTAAATTATATCAAAATATATATATTTTATTATAAAGTAGTTTTAACATTACAAATAATTTAATGGTATTATATATTTATTATTTATTATTTAATTTTGCTTATAATTAATATATTTTAATTTTTTTATTTTCAGTTATAAATAAATATAATTTAATTTAATAAACAAGTAATAATATTAATAAATATTTATTGTATTTAAATAATTATTTTAAGCAATAGATTTTAATAAAATTCTTGAATTATTATAATATTATACATTAAAATTTTTTTAATTTATATTGGATTTTCTATTTCAAGTAAATTATCTTTTAAAATCTGAATCATTTTATCCAGTATAAGCTAATATTCCAAAACTTTAATTTAAAAATGAATTTGTAAATTTATGTATTAAAATATGCATTATATATTGTATTTTAAATTTATTAAATTAAAAGATTAATTTGCTTATTTTTATATAATTTTAAAATTAGATATAAATTTTGCTTAGTAATTATAAGAAACTTTTACTTAAAGCTATTAGTAAAAAATATTTTTGGAATTTAATCTATATAAGAATTTTCTGGAATTCTTATTTATATCAATTTTTACTTTACTTTTTTAGGTCAGTTAAACTATAGATATATCAGAATACATTTTCTCCATTATGCTAGAGAATTTTAAGTGAAATTAATATATATTTTTTTATTACATCAGAGAATTTGAAATAATTTTTAAGCCATATGGATTTTTATATAGTTTCTCATTATGTTAGAGAATTTGAGCCAATATTTAAGTGAAGTTATGATAAATCTAAAAAACTGGAGCAGATTACGTTTTTAAAATTTCTTTCTCACTTGAGTATTAAATATCTTTATGTCTTATTTACCAGTAG
Organism: Rhizophagus clarus; assembly: GCA_015698045.1. Taxonomy (NCBI): domain Eukaryota; kingdom Fungi; phylum Glomeromycota; class Glomeromycetes; order Glomerales; family Glomeraceae; genus Rhizophagus; species Rhizophagus clarus. The sequence continues at coordinate 182,134 of BLAL01000238.1, read as the reverse complement.
GTAAATAAAGAATAGTAACTGATAAATAAAGAATAGTAATGATATAATACATATAACTTATAGAAATCAGCAATTTTAATGACCCTACAAGCTTAATTTACTAATTTACAAAATATTCTTTATTAATTATTGTCTATATATTTTAAATATTATTAAAAAAAAATTTCCTAAATTCTTTTCTCAAAATTGAGCCAATTCATCATTATATACCCTTTAATAACTTTTTTAACCATAACTTCGTTGGGAGTTCATCATGCAACTCATACTAGCTGTTGTTACAAAAATAATAATTAATTGTTTATTTCAGAACTAGGTGACCATTCTTAAGGACGGCTACGTTCTTGGTTATCTCAAGAAGGCGTTCTCTATTGCGCGCGTCCTCATGGATTCTTTTACGAAATGCCTTAATAATTGTAGTCACTGTAAGCTCACTATCCTTGCTGATTATTTGTCGAACTTCTTTCTCCGAAATCAATCTAGAGTTTGAGGAGTCAGTAACTTGAGCAGCTGTTGATGTTTGAGGACCAGATACTGGCTTATCAGTTCGGACTTTCTTGCCTGCGAAAATCGTAGAATCTTCTCCTTCACGAACACGTTTAACAGTCCCACCGTTGGATGTGCGGACAGTAGATGAAACATTCGCATTTGCTAGACGACTAATACTTGCAGTAGCTGTTGAGTGTGTAGTTTCAATTTGCTTAGTCCGTTTAATAGACTTATCATCATCAGATACAAAAGAATCGTGTGCGGTCGATTTCTTTCCAAAAGAGGTTGCCATTTCTGAGATAGGCTGTCGAACAGTAGAAGTTTTTTGTTTCTTAAGGGCAATTTGTGGTTGAGATGCGGCAGTTTTTGCAGGTAAACCACTCTTCACATTTTTAGGTTTTGAAGATGGCTTTTTCATCGAGTCTTCAGGGGTAGACGACATCGGAATTGCAGTCATATTTTTAACATGTGATTTTGAAGAGACTTTTGTCGCAACAGATATATCACTACTTTTTAATTTTGGTTTCAAAGATGCTTCTTCACTAGCTGACAAATTAGAAAGACTTTTGATTGGCTTAGCAGCTGTTGATTTTGTTTTAGACGTTGTAGCAATCTTTCCTTTTGGTTTTTCAGTGGTAGATTTGGGTTTAGGCGTCGTAAGTGTTTTACCTTTTACAGTGGCTTTTGTGGTCGCTTTTGGCTTAACAAGTGTTTTGCCTTTATCAATTTTTGCAGGGGTAGGTTTAGTACCAGCAGCTCCAATAACCGGTGTTCTTGCAGGAGATTCTGAACTCAATTCTTCTTCAGATTCCTCAATTTCACTTGCGTATGGATTTGATTCTTTATCACTGTCGTCATATGCTTCATTATCATCAAATTTTCTCACTAACTTCTTTAGCTGCATTCCCTCCTGAGTTAATTTAAAAGAATCTTCATTCTCATCTTCTCCTTCAAGAGATGTGGGTTTGTGGATAGCTCTTTTTTTAAGCTTAACAACTTCGGCATTTTCTTCATCAATAGGATTAGCATCATCAGGCAATTCTTCCTCGTCATCTTCAAATACCTGCTCAAATTCCATCTCTTCATCACTTTCAATTCCTCTCCTTGGTCTTCTTAAACCTTCATCATCAGAACCAAATAAATCTTCTTCGTTTTCAACAGTCTTCATGACTGATTTAAGTTCAACAATACCACCTTCTTCATCTGCTATTTTTTTCTCATTGTCATTTTGTTTACCCCATCTGCGCATCATCCAGCGATCATTATCTCTTTTTTTAGCTCTTGCCATCTATGAAATTTTCATATTTCATTTTAGCAAAATTTATATAAATAGAATTTTATAAATGAATAATAAATAACCTCTTCTTCTGCTTCTTCAATCGTAAGAGTCTTGTACTTAATTTGTGGGCGGAATGTATACCACCGATGTGATGGAAGAAATCTAAGCTTATTCTCCTAAGATAAAATTTATAATATTAATTTCGATTACTAATAAAAATTAATAAGCATTAAATCATTACATCTTGTTTATCCTTTATCAAGAATCCATATTTAGCATCAGTTTCTTCAAATTGGCCAACCCAGGTATTTGTACCATCATAGTCTTCCAAAACCCAGGGCAATCGTTCTTCAGCTTTTAACTGTCTTTGTCTATCATCAGCCAAATAGATTTGGGTGGTTCTTTTCTTGAATAAATTTTTCTTATTATGTCTAGCACCAGCAAATGGTGCAATCTTAGAGGTATCTGCTCCAGTAGTAGGACCTGTATGTTGTTGTGTCGTTTTTAAAGTTGGTGCAATAACAGCCTCATTTTGACGAGCATTTCCAGTGCCTGAGGAAGAAGCTTCGGGATCACGCCGATGAAGTTTTACTGGTGCTTGAAATTTATCCAAAACATTATTTCCTCGATGTAACCTCATAAGATTTACTTTCTTAACTGCATTTATCATCGAACCGGTTATAATAAATTCTCTAACAAGCTTTTTCTCTATTTGAGGTTTAACTGGCTTTTTAGGTGGAGGCCTAAAAGCAGGTCTTTTAGAAGAGTCAAGTGGTTTGCGAGGTATACCTCTTGGCACTAGATGCTTAGCTTCATACTCTTTATCTTGAATCGATTTATTTCTCGCTTCTTCTGCAGGAGACTTAAAATACTTGGGAAAATCAGGAGTAAACTGATTTGGGTTTATTGGACGAGATGCCCACGCAGATCCGCTCGAGTAAATTGAATTTATCATCGATGGTTGACTACTCTGTGGATTATTTAACGTTACGCTTTGATTTTCCATATTGGTCATATTATTTGGAACGGTATCGGCTTCTGGTTTAATATTTAAATTTACAGGTTGACCTGCTTGAGCCATTAGATTGTTTGTAGACTGATTATTACTTTGAATATTCATGTTATTTACAGCAGGACGGACTTGTAAAGTTGTATTGCTTGTGGATACTTCAACCTGTGAATTTATATTTTCTGCAGATTGGATCAACGAAGTCGGTCTTTGCATGGTTGTATAACTTGGAGTAAGCATTCCTTGAAGCCCAGTATTTGTATCTGATCTCATTTGTGTAAATGATATTGTAGGATCTAAGCCTCCAGTTTGAGAATGACCTATTATTCTAGTATTATTCATGACATTTGTATATGGGCCTCTGTATACAGTTCTGTTGTCTAAATTATTAATGGGAGTTCTTCCCATCAAATTTTGGTTTGTATTGCTAAAATTTTGTCTGGCTGTATTTGGAGGTTGTGTTTGAGATAAATTATTTTGAGTTGGATTTTGAGACATGTTAAAGGGTTAATTTACAGAAGGTTTGGTTCTGATTTTTGAATTAGTTTAAATAACTTACTGCGGTATTAACATTATTGATTAATCACGTGATTTAACTGTGGCACAATATTATTGTGGCGTACCAAAAATCAGGTTTTGTGGCAAATTGTGGCACAGGAAAAATGCAAAAAATCAAAATTTTTTCAACATATAGGTATAAAAGTTGTAATATTAGTCGATCTGCAAATTTACCTAGAGTGCTAAAGGAAGTTTTAAATGTCACTTTTGGTCTATTATTTTTTTCGCCAAATCCAATTTTAGAAATGATCGGCAAAGACGATAAAATCAATTGTTTATATGTAAAATCAAAAACGGCCTTTAAATCTGCCTTTCTAACTCTAAGTAAACTTGTAGAACGGGTAAACATACATCTATGATAAAATTTTAAAAGCTCGATGACAAAAGGAAGAATAGTTATTTCTCTTTTTCCAAATTGCCGCGTCACAAACCTGTCACAGATTCCAGATATGCTACACCGAGTGTGATGTGACGTCATGCTCATGATCACGCGCAAAATAACATTTTTTTGCTTTTTTGCTTTTTTCCTAAGTCCTATAACAGATAAAGCATATTATCTTCAGAAAATTTAATTTCAAACATGCAAATCTTCGTAAAGACTCTTACTGGTAAGACAATCACTCTTGAAGTTGAATCTTCTGATACCATTGACCAAGTCAAAGGAAAAATCCAAGACAAAGAAGGTATGTACATTTTTGTACATAAATAGAGAAAAAAGGACATTGCGTCGCAATAAATAAAAAAAAAAAAAAAATTCAATAAAAATACATTTTTTTTTTTAATCATATTATGACCCGTATCGCTTATATTTGACTTTTTTACAGGTATTCCTCCGGATCAGCAACGTTTGATCTTCGCTGGTAAACAACTGGAAGACGGACGTACCTTGTCTGACTATAATATCCAAAAAGAGTCAACTCTTCATCTTGTTCTCCGCCTTAGAGGTGGTATGCAAATTTTCGTTAAGACTCTTACTGGTAAGACTATTACTCTTGAAGTAGAGTCTTCAGATACTATTGACCAAGTTAAAGCGAAGATTCAAGACAAGGAAGGCATCCCCCCAGATCAACAACGCTTGATCTTTGCCGGTAAACAATTAGAAGATGGTCGTACCTTGTCAGATTACAATATTCAGAAAGAGTCAACTCTCCATCTCGTGCTTCGTTTAAGAGGTGGCATGCAGATTTTTGTAAAGACCCTTACCGGAAAAACTATTACTCTTGAGGTTGAATCTTCCGACACAATTGATCAAGTCAAGGCAAAGATCCAAGACAAAGAAGGTATCCCTCCGGATCAACAAAGATTGATTTTTGCTGGTAAACAGGTACATGTATATTAAGTAATGAATTAAATAAAAATATGTTTAGAATGACGTTGATTTAATTATATCCAATCAACTAACTATAGCTCGAAGATGGTCGTACTTTGAATGATTATAACATTCAAAAAGAATCTACTCTCCATCTTGTACTTCGTCTCCGGGGTGGTCAATAAACGAATCAGTTCTTTTCATAAATTTGCTTTGTATATAAAATATTTGATTATGTATCGCTCTATTAAGCTAGCAAATTATTCATGTAAAACTAAAGATTATGGGACAAGTTATCAATAAATAACCATGTTTCTGGGTTACCTTCCATAGTTTAACGCTAATATTATTGATTCGAATAGAAAATAAACAAAATATTCCTTTAATTCTATTATTTTCGTAGGAAATAAAAACCTTGTAAAGTATTGAGATTTAAAGACTGGCATGTATAACTATAAATCTTATAATTCTAAGCGAAGTTCAACTGATTATATTTACATACAATAACTCGATTTAAAATCAATTTATTTATTCGATAATATATTTTTTTAATCCTTACTTTCGCGTCAATTTATCCTTCAACGCGTAAAAAAAATAAAATATATTGTTCAAATTTTTATCGCTAATCAAGGATCTTATCCTCTTAATTTCAAAATATTAAAAATTGTTTCATTATAAATAAAAGTCATGCCATCAAAAAAAAAGAGCCCATCATATTCATTAAAAAATTACAAATATAATGTTTTATTTAAGTTTCAGCTTGTTGACGAGGTGGGCGATCACCGCCGCCACCACCTCCTCGGCCACCTCTTTGACTACGCCCTGGACGTTCAGCGAGTGTATTCAAAGCAACTGGAGCTGTAACAGTAACACCGGTCAAATTATCAAGGTTCATAGCTTTAAGAAGTTCCTGTAAGTTTAAATTTATTAGCCATTACTTTTCAAGAATAATATATATATGCATTTTTTTTTTTCTGAAAAGGCTATGTACCTTGGTATCAGGATCAATTTCAATAGCTTCTACAGATAAAGCAGATACTTCGGGAACATAATTATCCTTTCTCTCACGTTCTTCCTCTTGTAATTTGAAAGAAATACCACGTACGGGTCCACGTTGAATACGTTTCATTAAATGTGTAGTGAAACCTGCTATTTTGTTACGAAGCCTCTTGGATCTATAAATGATAAGAAAGATATTAACTCCAGAGATCAGAGATTCTCCCGATTATTTAAGTATCATAATTTAAATTGTACTTACGCAATAATTGCGACTTCATCACAAATCTACCGTAATTCAATTGATCAAAGTTAATTAATAAAATTGCATTAAGTACCTAAAATTACAAAAATTATACCTTTTTATTGGTTTGGAAATCGAGGGTTAGACGTGAATAATATTTCTCAATGATGACTTTGGACGCCTAATAATAAAAACAATATTTTGAGCTTATACATATAGGATTAAATAACACGGAATATTAAACTAAAACCTACCTTTTTTACTGTCTTTGTTCGGACACGACCCTATTTAACAGATGCATAAAGAAATACTCAAAATTAAAAAAAAAATAATCGTTCATCAATTACAATAAATTAATTAAATCGATGTTCGGCCTGGATCATTCAATAAATTATAAAGACTTAAATCATTATATAATCATTTTCGACTGATAGATACAACAACACAACATAACGGATGAATATAACAAATTCTAGTTTTTTTTATTATAGCCTCTAACTCCAGACATTAAAGGAAACTATCCCTTCTGATATATGAAATGCACAAACACCCTAATAGCCTGATTCCTTTTGATAATTCACGCAAACTATATTTCACTTACCATTGTTTACTGCTTTTGAGCCCAGAAAATTAAAAGGAAGAACAAATGATTTTTGTAAATTAAATTTTTAAAAATTTTTATGTATCACGTGACATAAATTTCTAGCCAATAAAATATGGTTTGATTCGACCGCGAGTAACAAAACTTTCTGTTCAGATCAAGAAAATTATCTAAACTGAAATCATTTTAAAAAAGAATATTATGGCATCAAAACAAGTATTACCAAATCGGACATACATTCTCCATCTTTATCGTTCACTTCTTAGAGCGAGTCAAAAATTTTCTAGTTATAATTTTAGAGATTATGCATATCGTAAAATAAGAGATTCTTATCATGTAAATAAGAATGAAACAGATTCTGATAGAATTATACAACTTGTAGGAAAAGCTGAGCGTGAATTAGGCGTGTTAAAACGTCAAGGTTATTTGAATAGTCTTTATTCCGTTGATCGTTTAGTAGTAGAAGAGGAAAGTTAAATGGAGGAATTCTAGGACATAATTAAGTAGGTTAGGTTTAAGGAATTTAAATGTCTTTTTTTTACTTGATGCTCGATTATTTGATAGAACTTTTAAAATATATATTAATATCTTTTCAAACATAAGCTCATTACAATGTGATGGAAACATTCAATCTTTTCCTTTATACAAGTTAGCAAATATCTGTAAGTTTTATAGTATTTCATGTAATATTGAGTAAAGCATAATTTGTTATAGATAATTTTTATAGTAGTATAAAGAATTTTAGTATAAAAATTAGTTAATCAGAAAGGATAATCTAAACTACTGCAATTTTCGTAGAGAAAAAATCATACTATCGCTATCAAATTTTTTCGTCTAACAAATTCTAATTGAAACATTAAAGATTTTAATAATAATAATAGTTTTGTAAGATATAGTTTATTGAAGGGTTTTTTTTATTGCATTCTTTAAGAATAACATTTTTTCAAAAAAAAAAAAAAAGTCCGTTCTTTTAATAAAATTAAAAAGAAAGATATTATAATAAAATTACGATCCTCATTCAAAAAAATAAAATAAAATAAAATAAAAATTAAATATGCAAAAAGCATGAAAAAATCTATTATTTTTCTATTAATCTCTGATATAAATACGTTCAGGTACCTAGGCACCACCGCTGAAAAATAAAAATTAAAAGTCAATTATGGTTACTATTAATAAATCCCAAGAATTTTAAAATTTTATACATACACAAGGATATTATTAATTGGAATATGAATCAGCTTCACAAAGAAACCAATGAATCCCATAACAAAAAATCCCATAGCAACAGCCTGTGAGATTTTAATGAATTCTACAAACAATATCAACAATTTAAATATATTAAATTTGAATAGTTCTTCCGACTAAATAATTTAAGATAACAAATACCTTTTCGATCAGGTTTTGTACACCGATTTACAAACAGTGAGCCTTCTTTCATAAACTGTTTCGGCATTTCAATGAATTCTTTAATCTGTTCAGACATTTTTATTAATTTATAAAGAAAAGATTCTTCTGAAAAAAAGAAGCAAGAAGTTATAACCGAAAATAATAATAATAAAAAAAAAACCTTTATATACTTTGAATATTAATTAGTAACATTTAAGAACCAATGAATCTTTGCCACGCTTTGTAATGTTTATTAATAACTGATAACTATTATTAGAGCTGAAATGAGCTGAAATGTAGGACAAGTCGGCTATGACAAAAATACTTCGTCCAGTTAGTAATCTTGAACGATATTTTATTATGAGACAAAATGTGAACTTTTATAATAATATTTTATTCTCTGTAAGATATAAGTGGGACGAATTATATAATTTAAATCCTATAATTGACCCAATTACAAATAACATAATTAACAAAGCTAAAGAATTCATTTTACAAATTCTTTACCCATCCCTGAAAAAATTAATCTTAAAACAACCTTCTCTTTCAATTTCCCTTAAAGATAGTAAATCATCACAGCCATTATTTATTCTTCTCTCTCAAATTGATTTATTTAATTTAGTTAAATTTATCGTAATTTCTAATGATGAAAAAGATTTAGTAAATGTCTTTGAACGAGAACATGATATTGCTCTTGATCAAGAAGATGAGACAAAACCACTATGGCGAATAACTGTCGGAATATACAATGCAACGAATTTGGATATGCGACCTAATTACGACTTGTGCGTAATATTTTGCTGGAATCATTGTATTGGAGATGGAAGAAGTGCTTATGCTATTCATAACGCATTTATTGAATCTGTAAATTCTACATTACAAGAAAAAAACAATTCTTTCATAGAACCGATAAATTCTTCTTCGAAATATATCATTTCCATTCCTGATACACAGATTTGTGAACCACTTGAAAGAAGAATTAATGTTAAGCCAACCATTCTTCACTTATTAAAAGAAGTATTCATTGAATTTTTATTACCATCAACTCTCAAAAAATCCTTGCTACCAAATTATTGGGCTGGTGATATTCATTCAAAAGATCTTTCAGATTACCACACAAAAGTTCAGTTGTATTCAATTGAAAAAGATGAATTTGAAAATTTGATGTTAATTACAAAACAGAACCAAACAACCATTCAAGCTGTTTTGCATACCGCGATTTTATTTTCCTCATCTCATTATCTTAGTAATAATAATAAATCTATTAGGGTAACTTCTCCATTAACACTTAGACCTTATGCTGTACCTCCAATTTCAAGCAATGATATGGGAAATTACGTAGCAGAATTTTTATTTGATTATGAATTTCCCATTAATAAATCAAATTTTGATGATATTTATTTTTGGGAATTATGCCATCAATACAAATCTCAATTAAAAAACAATATACCATCATCAATACAACATGTTGGTATGTTAGATTATCTTTCAAAAGATAACAAATCCTGGGAAGATTTTTTTAAGCAAAAAATGTTTGGATTACCTATGGGTAGAGGTTATTCTATTGAATTAAGCAATTTGGGAAAATATAATGAAGAAAATAATAATGTTTGCAATTGGGAAATTGTAGATATGTTTTTTTCTCAATCTGCTCAAGTTGTTGGTGCCGCTATAAATGTTAATAGTATTAGTTATAATAACAAGTTAAATATTAGTATTACTTATCAAAAAGGTGCTATTTCTAATGAAAAAGTAAAAGAATTCAGTAATGGTATTATAGAATATTTAAAGTTAATTTCAAATAAATAATTGTTACCGCAAATTAAGGACAATAAAATAAATATACAATGCTATTAAATATAATATTAGCGACGAGATTTGTGTAATACCTTGGTTTATTAAAAAAAAAACAAAATTTTTTTTAAACAAAATATTTTTTACTATAAAATAAAAAAACTTTTATTTAATTAATTAAAAAACGAAATTTATTTATTTTAAATAAACAAAAAAAAGAAAAAACAAAAAAAAAAATAATAATTTTTTTTGTAGATACTGTACCTACTCGGACGTGCTTTCGAACTTGAACTATGAAATAATAAGGTATGGAAGTGGAATTAGGTTTAAGGGACGTTAACCTAACATTCCTTTATCTTTCTTTCCTGTCTTGTAGGTACTTTCTTGGATGCGGATTTTGACTTTGAAGGTAGATTTTGAGAATTGGGATTAAATAATGTTAATAAACGAGATTTTACTAATATTCTTTTCATCTTTTTTTTTAATTATAGGTATTTGCTTGGATGCATAAACAAAAAAATCGGGATAGAAGATCCAATTGGGGTCTAGGGATCTCTTTGGATAATGGAGAGTTTATGTTCGTTTTTTTCTTCAATTTATTTTAACGAACCATATTTTTTTAGATGGCGAAAAAGAAAATATTAGCCCTGTAATTATTTTAAAAATAATTCTTATTTTGATATTTTACACCAACAATAATAGTATCTTATAAAAAAAAAATTCCTTTTACACTCTTGCAAAAATAACGGACGCGTTTTACCCTTAAAGTTATTTGTTTTGACAAGGCAATTATCCGAAACTGTATCTATCCTTTTATACTATAAAGTACAGAATCGTAATTTATAATTAACAAATATAATAAAATTTAAACAATTAAATGAATAAAAAAAAAAATATGAAAAATTATTGACTCGACTGACCTAGGTTGATTAGATTCGTTCGGAGCACTACAATTTTCTATTAATAATATTATTTTTACTTTTTTGTTTACTAATTTGGTACTTGTTTGCTACTATTTTTTTTTTTTTTTGAAAATAACACCGGCATTTGAACTTTAAATAAGCTTTAACTTTAATTTCTAAGCAGTATTAAGAAAAATTCGCGAGATTTTAATTTATTGCGGTATCACATTTTTTAAACTTTAATTATTTAAAAAAATTCGTGAAATTTTAACAAACTGACATAATATAAAAATTCTCATTAAGATACGAGTTGATGTAATATTAATAGTGGCGATAATTCAATTTTAAGGCTTTAATGCCGTCTCTTGTCTATTAAAAGTGTGGCTTTGGGTGTGGTATTAATCCGATTATGTGGTAGCAGTGGCAGCTCAATCTGTACAATATTAGTATGATACCTTGATTGTAATCTAACAGAACTAGTTCCTCTTTTACGTTAAAGTTTGGTATGTAAAAAGATTTTATACCAATTAACACGCTTTTCGTAACAAAATTGGTAAGTTCATTTAAAAATACTTGATTATTCTCAAAAGATTCTTTATATACACAAAAAGATGTGAGGCAAGAATCTGTCTGCAGTCATTTTCAGTAATAATATCATTTAACAAGCTTTCGAATTCTTCTAGCTTAATATCTCTAAAAAAAAAAAAAAAAAAAAAAAAAAAAAAAAAAAAAATTAGAAAATAAAATTATAATATATTACATTATAATTTCAAGTGAGTCTCAAATATGTGTTGGTGATATAGTGGAAATTGAAGAACTACTTCGTATGCAATAGTATAAGCAATTTTTTTTTGCATACTTATAATAATAAAAAGACATATCCTTTTTATTTTGTGGATTGGTTTGAAAAGATTAAAGGAAGAAATGGTTTTGATACTTTAATGAAGTGTCAAAAGTATAAAGTATGTACAGAAAGAGCCATTTCTCGGTACCAAAAATCATCAATGTGTTTAATACAGTAATAGGAAGTCATGTTTTATCACAGCCTTATTTGTTAAATGAGTTTTTCTACAATGTGATATGATTAAAAATTCTATATTATAAATTCATGTTCAATAATAAGTCTATACATTTTTATTATAGATAATGACCATCACAAAATTCTCTCCAAAAACTAAATATGATGTACTTTAATGGTATTAAAACTTAACTTTTAATAAAAAAAAATTAGAATCTTAAAACAATTTTAATTAAATAATTTCGAATAATATTATAATTTTGTAAAATAATATCACATAATATGAGAATTTTCGAAAAAAATCATATCACATATTTTAAATTTTACCACAAATAATTTATATATGGGGACACTCACGGAGAGAGTATTGGCAAGCCAAGGGACTACCTACACAGAGCACACATCATATGCGGAATGGTTACACGTGTTTCCAAATACGGAAATGAACTGTAGACACGTGACAATGGCATATGCGATAAATTTTAATTCTCGTAAAGAATTTCATCTCATTACGATGAAGTAAATCAGATGTTCCGGCAATTTTATCTAATAAAAAGTTTTTCTAAAAAAAAAAAAAAAATTTTCTTGCGCGATGCAATGAAATTCTAATCATGATCCTATGTTTTTTTTTTTTTGTATTAAACTATGCGGATAAATTTACATGAAATTTTATCAACGAATTTTTGGCCATTTTTAGCATTCTGTGGTAAAGAATTACTGTTTAAGAGACAGTGTGCAAATAAAAAAACATGCTTTTGCAATAAAAACGGGTTATTAATCATTTTTCCTGTTCATGCGACATTCTCCCGCATGGCTCAGGTTGTGATTATTGTTCGAAAGATGTGCGAGCTTTTTTCAGTACAAATGAATGGTGATCTGAAATTTACTTTTAATTAGTTATTTTGTAAAAAAAAAAAAAAAAAGCTTTTTTAAGACAAATGGGTTGTATGCTTTGCTTTACTACTAACTATATCTAATCAGGTTATCGTATGTAAGCAAGTTTTATCTTTCTGTATTGTACTTTTAAAATAGTGAAGCAACATTATTCTGATGCATCCTAGACTTTACTTTTCACTAGGATACATTTTCATCTTTTCCGGGACGTGAAAAAGATAGCTTGTCAATTGTTTCAAAAGATTTTTATATTGTTTAAATTATTTATGGAATTGTAATGAAATAAAATGTACTTATTTATATATAAATAATGAAATGAATTAAAAATAATTCTGCTGTAATATCGTTTTTTAAGTATACACAGTATATAACAATTTTCAATTGGATGAAGAGTCGCATACAGAACACTTGCAGCGGAACCCATAAGTTGTCTCGAGAAGTTGACGGGTTTTCTTAGTACTACCGGAAGATTTTACAGTGTTGCCAACAACTGATAAGACACTAAAGTCATGCCCTAATGTGTAATTAATAAATACTTGATCTCCTTTTTTTATATTACGGGCCGCTTCGATTCGTGTTGACAAGATCGGAACGAGCGAAAATGGTTCTCCACGTTGAATTGATTTAGATACATCGTCCGAACAACGGGCATTTGGATCGCAATGATGATTGAAAAGAGAGATTATAGGGTATAATTGTCCCGTTAAAGTCAAAGGATTTAAAAAAGTAGAATTAGGTTTGAGCTTCCTATAAATTGTCAAATAGATCCATGGTTCGTATCGTGAATCAAAAACGGGAATCTCCAATAATTTCATTAATTCAAAGTAGAAGTCGATGGCCATAAGGCCATGTTGAAACCACGCAGTCGAATGTTGGAAGGGAAAAAGGTGTTTGATCTCTTCAATGTCCAAGGGACAAATATTTCGTTGTTTGGCAATAGCAAAGATTTTGAAAACAAGTAGAAGAGAATTGCCAGAAGATTTAGATTCTTTATTCACTATTTCATACAGCGAATCAAGATTTTTTCCGCAGATAGCACGATGGTATAACTCCCAAGCTTTGTCGAAACAATCATGACTACAAAAGATTTCGGAACAATCCGCTTTCGGACAAGAGAATCTTTTCGAACTAGTTGATTTATTGCAAAAATCGCATCGCAGTTGACCAGGAGCGCGAACTGAAATAAAAGGTTTTTCATCAAGCAAGATGGTTCCTCTTTTTATATTCTTTGTTGCCACTATGCCGAATTCTTGTGTTTGCGAAACACCAGGAAAACTAACTAATGACACTTCGATATTCTTTCCGGAGATTTTTTCCAAGAGCTTCTGAACAGAAGCGGAACTCTCTGAGGTGCAACGCTCTTGACTACGAAAATCCCAAGGATAAGCTCCACGACTTGGAAATTTGCAAATTTTTCCAACTTGTTCGATCAATATGTGCCGATCCGAACCCAAACTACTCAAAAGCATCGTATCTTGGTAGTGTTTTTTAAAGTAACGATCCCTTTCACGCTCCCACACGTTCCAATCAACACCTGCTACTGGTCGTCTATTAACGATTTGAAATAGTCTTTCCAACGCTCTTGCTGCTAACTCGAATCCATCGCAATTCGCCAATGCCACCGCTTCTCTCCATCCACTTTTACAAAGTAACGCTAAATCAGCGTCCTCATATTCGCCACTAATGATCTTTTGTTCAATGAGAGAGCGAGCAGTAACGGCATCAACTACTGCAAGTTCAGGATACTCGAGTTTAATAAAGGTTTGCGCACGATTTGACCATAATCGTGGGTCTTCAGGTGTAACTTCAATTCCTTTAGTATACTCTTGTCGTGCAGTCTCGAATTCTCCATTAACAAATGCTTTATTGCCTTTTTCTCGGTAATTCATTACTTGAGTAATATGTAAAAAGATATGAAACGATTATACCAATAGTGTCGTTAATAATAAAATTAGGACAGAAACTGGTTTAGAACTCGAAATATTAAATCAAGCTGTTCTATTGTTACATTAGTATGGTTAAAAATACGAGTCAGTCGTGGCAAAAAAATTACAGTTACATAATATCGATCTGATCAGCCCGGGATCCCGGCATATAAACCGGATCCCATTCGCTGTAATTCCGACTTAAAAAGAGTATGTTTGTGTTTTAATGTTTTATAGTTGAAAAACATTTTTTTATATATATATGCATATAAATGAAAAGGTTCAAGAACATGCCTTAGCTTATAGAAGCTTATATAGATTCATTAGTTTGTTTTAATTGTAAAGGGGTATAAAACATAAATTTTGGTCTCTGACTAAAATTTGACTATAATTAACCAAAAATAAGCAACCTATATAAAATATGTACTGCCTATAGGAGTATATATTTTCACAATTAAGTTTATTGAAAATGCAGAGTATAGCCAGCCTACTGGTTAAAACTATATAATTATGCTAAGTTTATGCAATACTATAAAACTCTAGTATAATGATAAAATATAGTATTTTAATTATTTTGTGATTTGTATCAAGTTACTTAATCATAATTAAATTTAAATTATCTGAAATTAAGCAGATATTAGTCATGTATTGATGTAAAATATCTTCACAATAAAATTTTTCTTTGAACCAGCTTCTGACAATTTTATTTTCTTTACATTTTTATTTTTAAAATGCAACTTAATGGTATTTATGATATAATCAAAGAAAAATATTCTGAATTTTTATTATTTATAATTTTTTTTTAAAAAATTCTTAAAAATAATAACTATTTAAATAATATTAAGAAGTTAATATATAAATACTTTAATGTAAATACTATTAAAAGAGTTGAAGAAATTATTCAAGAATTAAAAAGATGATAACAATATATTTAGTATTTTAAAATTATCAAAACTTAAGGTAAAAGATAAGAAACACTTTGAAAATATATTTTAAAATTTCTTATATATTTCTTTATTTCTTTTTTAAGATAGTTTTTCTTTAATTAGATGTATAAGAAATTTGTGAAAAAGTAACTAATAAATTTTTTTCATTAATAACTAATCAAATATTAAACATTTATATTAGAAAAAAGTTAAATAGTAATCATAATTATAAAGAAATTTTATGTAAAATAAAAAATCTAGATTATATAACTAAAGATTTGGTATTAAAATTTCATCTTTATTCTGATATTATCAATAATATCTAATGTAATAAAAATTCAAAAATTGGAATTTACTCATATAGCTTATAATAATATTATAATGATTATAAAATATACAATTATTAAATAACTATTAATGGCATATTAAAAGTATTTTAAAATATTTTTATATAAATAATTTTATTTGCATTTAAGATGGTTTTAAAAGGTTAATTGTAAAAATCTTTTCTGATATTTTAAAAATATTATATTTTTAAAAATTAAATTTAAAGTATTATTATAAATTAGAATATATTTTGAGAATATTTTTATGATATTTTAAAAAAATTGACTTGTTCAGTAAAGAACATTACTTATCATAAATTATAATATACTTTTCTTATATTTCTATATTTAATCTTTTTTAAGTATATTTAATTTCATTAGAAATACTATTATTTCTCATTATCTTTCAAATTTGTTTACTAAAAGCTTAAATTTTCTTATAATTTCTATAAGTTTATTAAATTAAAAATTTTTAAACTAATAGTTATATTATTTTATAATTAAAAATCCTTAAAATCACTTATTAATTTTTCTAAATTTTTTAAAAAAATTTTGTTATAGATTAAAATATTTTTCAAAATCAATCAGTTAAATTATTGTGATTTCTGTCTCTTTTTACAGGTTAAAAGTTAATAAATCAGATATATATTTTATTGATAACTATTAGACTAATAGGTTAGCTAAAATTTAGTAATCAATAAAATATATATCTGATTAATAACTATATAAAAATTTGGATTATTTAAATTAATAATATTAAATTCTTATTAAATTTAATTAATTTTTTTTTTTTTTTGCAAGATAGTAGGATCCCGAACAATATATATATAGGTCAGATGAAAATTTCAAAATTTACTATAATCAATAAGCAAATTATTTTAAGTTCTGCTAAGCAAACTTTTATTATAACCTTTGAATTTTTTATTCTGCTAAGCAATTTTTTTTCTGACATATATAACTTTATTTAAGTATAAAAAGATAATTTAATTATAATAAATATATATATAGTAATAGAAAATTAATTTTTTATATCATTGCAAAAAAAATTGTGAAATTAATTCACTAAATATTAATAAATTAATAATATAAAATGATATACAACTTCAGAATTTTTAATTTTAATTAATATTAATACATTAATATACTATTGCTATTTTAAAAATAGTTTTAAAATTTGGAATTTTTTATAAATATTATTATATTTAGATTCATAAATTATTGCCAACCCTTATAAACAACTTCTTAAAGTTAACAACTTGATTTAAAATAAAAAAAATTACACTTTAAAATTAAAATCACTTAAACGATAAATAATTAAAAGTACAAAAGTTAGTCGCATTCCACAAATATTAATCCAATTATTCTAAAATTTTTACTGTAAGTAGATTCAACTTCGCTGAACAACTTTACTTAAGCGAAAAAGGTGATTTCATTTAACTAAAGTAATAAAATCATGCTCTGAAGTTATAAAACAGGGTTTTGCAAAAAAATTGATAATACAAAAATAGCTAATACTTTACAAATATTAGTCCAATCATTATAAAAATTTATACACAGGTAGATTTGATAACACTGAACAACTTTTTAAACATAAAAAAGTAATTTCATTTGACTAAAGTGATGTTATTACATCCTGAAATTAAAAGAGAAAAAATATTTTTTGGAGTTAGTACTATTTAAAAAATATAATTATCTTCACAAATATTATACTTAGAATCATAAAAATTGAAATACAAATACTTTTTCCAACTGTTGAACAATTTACTTAAACATAAAAAGGTAATTTTTTTTGTCTAAAATTCATTTTATATATGAGTAAAATTAGCAAACAAAAAATAAGAATATGAAAATATTATTATAAAAACATGATTTTTTTTTATAAATATTAAATACAATATTGTGTTTATAAAATTAAAATGTGTAAAATAATAGAAAAGAAGTATCAGTTTAAAAAAATTTTTTGTAAAAAAATTTTTTTGATATACATGTGAAATTAAAATTTTCTATCTCTATATATATATATGAAAATCTTTGTTATACGAATAAGAGGTTCGGCTACGCAAATATAATTACTGAGCTAAAATAAAATAAGTTCAACTACGCATTTAAATATCTAACCAACTAAAAATTTTATATTAAAATAAGCAAATAAAAGTCTTATATAGGGTTTTTTTTTATATGATCATTAAGCAAACTCAAATCTAACATATTTATATATTGTTCGAGATCCTAAGATAGTGCAATTCATGAGTTTATTAGTTATATAAATTACAAAGTTCTGTTATATATTACTAATCTATTAAAACTCTAGCCATTTATGACTAAATAATATGATCATATTATTTAGTTATAAACGGCTTAGATTAGGTTATTTAGTAATAAAATAATCTAACTATAACTAAATAATCTAAATATAACTATAAATAATTTAAATACAATCAACTCTCTTTATAGTCACCTTTGTTATAGTCACACTATATAGTTACTTTAGTTGAGTATTCCAAATTTTCATATATAAAAACTATTATTTATAGTCACAAACTACTTATAGTCACTATCATATCTTTTTTTAAAAATTTTATATATATGTGATTATAAAAAGATATTTAATAAAATATAATTGTTCTATAATCTAATGATCAGATTTCAACGATCTTTAGCTCATTAGGCTCATCTCATTGAAAAGAATCAGAAAATAGTAATTTTATAGTGTTTGGATTAATATTGACTGAGCAATTCAATTTTAAAGACCAGATCAGCATTTTTTATATGTAAAATTCACGTAATATTAAATATTTTGACTGTATTTTAATTATTACAGGTTCTAGTGATTGGATTTTGATGATTTTAAGCTCATTGGAATCATCTTACCAAGAGGAATCTAATGTTAATAATTATATAATGGTTGGATTAATATTGATCGAGTAATTTGACTTTAAAAATCAGATTAGCATTTTTTATATGTAAAATTCATGTAACATTAAATATTTTAACTGTATTTTAATTATTATGGGTTCTAGTGATTGGATTTTGATGATCTTAGGCTTATTAGAATCGTCCTATCAAGAAAAATCTAATGGTTATAAATTCATAATAATTGGAATAATATTGACAAAATTATTATGATGTGAATATTTAATCAAAATTATTACAATTTATAATTCTGGCTAAAATTACTGATTTAATTATAAGATTTTATTGCTTATAGTCACATCTCATCATAATCACCAAATATAGACTGTTCCAAATGTATGATTATAGAGAAAGTTGACTGTAACAAAATTCAATACATATGTGAAATATGTAAATATCAAAGCTTAATCAAGTTATCACTAATTTAGAAAATTTAAACTATCAAGCAATCATGAGCTTCTCAGTCAAAATCACAAATGAAATCAACTTAATCCTGTAAGATACAGTATATCACTTCCATCAAGAAGCCTTAACACCTTAGACACCATATCAAACTACTACTAACTCTAGTAATAACAGACATCAGAAATGTCACTTGAGTTGACAATCATTAATTAAAATGATTTTGTATAACCATTATCAAATATTTTACCCCATAGCTAAAAAAAGAAATTTCTTATACAATGCTTACACAAATTAAATAAATTGATAGTTCGTTATATGTATTATAAATTTCTATCATCATTTCCACTTTAGTAATATTTTTTTTTCTTTTGCATATACAAGAAAGTTTGCCTCAAAAATACAGTTTTCCTCCTGATTGAACTTAAAAGTAGATATAAAATACAATTTAAATAGCAAAAATATATGTAATTTTACGAGAGAAAGAAGTTTTATTAAGTTAAAAAAAACAGTTCGCTAGTTAGCTTTTGTGTAAACCACAAAAAACCACTTTTTATAATAAAAAAAAAATTTTTTATTCCTATAAAACTTTTAATGGAAGCTTTTTTAAACAGCAAATATTTTATTTTTAAGTGTAATTTAGCGAAATAAACAATTTTCATTAAGCTTAAAAAGGTGATTATTAAGCTAGATATTTGTTATTTATGAATTTAGTTAAAATTTTTTAATTAGAACGCTAATAAATTTTTTTTTATTTATCAAAATAATATCATTAGATCTATCTTGGTATTATAAATTGTTTTTTAATTGAAAAACTATAGTTAGATATAATAGTTTTTTTGTTTATTTAAATTAAACTTTTAATGCTAAATCATGGTATTGTGGTGATGATACTAATACTTACAATTTATTAAAAAAAATTTAATATTTTTTAAATTTTAATTTATTTGGCGTGAAAATAAAATAAAAACTATTTATTTATAAAAAAATTCATGTTGACTGTATTAGCTGTTAAATCACAAATACATATATAATAAATAAATAAAAATAAATAAGTAAAAATTTTTTTTATATCTAAATAGCGTTAAAATAAAAGATATTTATGAAATATTTCAAAAAAATAAGCAAAAGTAAAAGGTTGAAAAAGTTTTCTTAATATTTTATTAGTTTACTATGTTAAAATAGGTTAATAATAGGCAACCTTCTTCAGTTAGATTGAACTGAATAAAGCGAAGTTTTACTTTTTATTGTTTATAAATGTGTTCTTGAGAACTAGGCGAACATGCTCATAATTGTTAAAAATGATGTTACATTATGTAAATGCAGTATTACCTATAACCTGAAAATTTTGATTTTAGCCAAATTTAGGCTGGCATTATGAATTTGGCCAGAATTAAAAAAATTTTGGCCAAAATTATGATTTAAAGATCACCAATTTTAACCATTTATATTAATTTTGACCAATTTTGAATTTTACATATATACTATAAACTTGAAGACCATAATATACCAATAATTTATATTGTGATATCATAGTACAAAAAAATTCCCTTTCAATCTTGTGACATTTCCACTGACTAATAATGTAAGTTACATAATCAACTCATACAATCTACATAATAATCAAAAATATCTGTAGAAAAATGAACAAACTGAAGAAGTCTTTCATGAAATATTTCTTGATTACTAGAATCAATACCATATAAATATGAATACAGATCAATCCTGTAAGAATGTCGTTTAATCTTTTAAGTAATCCTAAGATTAAACTTTCAAATAATCAGGACTTAACAATGAGAAATCCAAATATTTTGCTTTGTAAAATTAAAATTAACTTTTGAAATAAAGTAAAGTAAATCTCCAATTAATTTGCTTAATAAAATTTGTTATAACTATTTAATTAATAATTGAGAAACAAATCCTTGTAAAAAGTAAAATTTAAATCATTATATTTTATACTTCATATATTCAACATGGTAATTTTAATCATATATTAAAAATATAATTTTATATTATTTATATAGAATAATAATATAAAATTTTAATTTTAATTTTTATATTCCAATTAATTAAAATTATGCTAATTAGCATATGATATTAATTATTTATATTAATGCTATATAACATTTATTTTTAAATATTTTTTCATTCTTTTTATTCTTTTTATTTTTTTATTTTTATTTTTATTTACAGTATATTTAAATATATATAATTTTATATGAATAAGTCTAATTGTAACAATTTGTTATAAATATTATTTATAACAATCTAATTAGTGTATTTTATTAATATATAATATTATATAAATTTAAAAAAAAAATTTTTATTTTTAGAAAAATTGAAATTTTTATTATATAAGATGATTATACAGATTTTTTAAAAAAGAAATTGCTTTACTGATTATTTAGTGAAAAAAAGTTTTTGTCAAATAAATCAAAAATAATATTTAAAATTATTTTTGTTATTTTAATTGATGATCCGGATAAGATCGGCACTCTTCGGCACTCTCATAAAATTAGATGATTGTACAATATAAACTTACTTTTTACAATAATAGTGTATAACTTTTTTTTTGCTTATTCCGTTTCCTTGAATTTATTTGCATATAGGATATTATTCTTACAGCTTAGAAATTGGATTTCATAATTTTAGTGTTTACCAATAGTGAAAAAAATGCAAAAAATTGTGGAATCTGACGTGCGTGCAAATGCAAACACTTTTTTTCAATAATAAATGTATAATTTTTTAGTTTATTCTTTTTACTTAAGTATTCATACATATGTGAAAAGATTTTTACTGCACATAAATGAGTTTTCGTGTTTACTAATTATACAAAAATTGTGAAATAGAGTGGAATCTGACGCGCGTGAAATATAAACTCTTTTTTCTCATTAATAAATGTATATTTTTTTTACCTTATTCTTCTTCCTTGAGATTTATTGCATGCATGACTTAATTTTTACTCTATAATAATAAATTTCGAAACTGTAGTGTTCATGTATTTCTCGTCAATTATTTGTGTAACATAAACGTTTTGCTATATGAAGCATAATTCTTTTGACAATAAATAAGCAAATATTTTAACTTATTATAATTTCTCAACGTTTATTACATATAGTGTACGACATTTATAACGCCCAAATAAGTTTACATTGTATATACTTCAATTTTTTCCTTATTTCTTACTTTTTACATGATTGGTAAACACTAAAATTATGAAAACACTTTTTGCAATACTCTACATATGATTTTTTTTAGCTTATTCTTTTTCCTTGAGTATTTTTTACATATATGACTTAATTTTTACCAATTCCAGATAAAATAAAATAATTTTAGTGTTTACTTATTTATTGCCAAACAGTTGCGAAATGTTGCCCCAAATTTTAATATGAAAATAGTGCCGATCTTATCCGGATCATCAATTAAGTAAATTTACTAAAAAACAAAAATATATCTACAGTCAGCCCTTCATATAATCACCAAGTTGGTTACACCCTTAACTGGTAATTGTATAGAAATGTGATTGTATATATAGTATATAATTTTTTTTATTAGAAATCAGAAATAAAAATTATTCTTAATTTTGGCCTGAATTATAAATTATAAAATTATAAATCATATGAATTGCATATTTTTGAGTGATAGCCATAAATAATTTTGAAAATTTCTTATAATCTATATTCTAAAAAAGGAAATTTATTTATAATTTTGGCTGAAATTTTGATCTGACTAAAAATATAGTGACTATAAAGAGGTTTAATTACTAGTAAAAATAATATATATGTTACAGATCATGTAGTGATAGTGATTATGATTGAATTGTAATTATAAAGAGGTAAATTAACTAAGTAAAAGTCAGTTTCATAAAATTGGATTCTTATGTAGAGGTGTAACTATATAGGGTGTGATTGTATGGAGGTCTGACTGTATTATAATATTTTTTAAAAAATTTATATATTATAAACTTTCTTATAATTTTTTTTTAAGATTATTACAAATGATATTTATAATATGTTATTACAAATATATTTATTTATTTATATATTTTTATAATTTAACATTATATTATTTAATAATTATATATAAAAATATTCATTCATTAATACTATTATACTAATATTAAATGCAATTCTACATTTCTTTTTACTTATAACTTATATTAATATTACTAATCATATTTTTTTTACTTTTTTATATTAATACTTATATTTTATAAATACTATTAATTATATTTTTTTTTAGTATTTTATAATAATATTTTTTTTATTTTTCTATATTAATACTTATATTTTATTAATACTATTAATTGCATTTTTTTATTTATATCACAGTTCCTAATCATTCATCCATGGCTTTTTTTACTAATATTTTTACGGGCCCAACAATTATTATATTTTTTTTTACTTACCTCAAGATCTGAACCCAATCCCTTCTTATATCATATTTCACAACCTAACCACTACACTACTTGATCTTTTTTATAATTAATTAATTATTTAATTTATACTTAAATTTGTAATAATTATACGTATAGTTAATTATTATAATAATAAAGGCTAATTAATTGATAATGTAAATTACTCTCACATAGTCTAATATTTTTAATTATGAGGTAAAATTCATAATACTCTCTTTAGATATGATTAAAATTTTATTTTAATTATATGAATTAAGCTTTATATTTAATATTGCATTAATTATTACATTATAATAATGAATTATTTTTGAATATTAAAAGTAACATTAGAAAAAGTACAATTGTGAAATATAGGTAATTCATTTAAAGAATTTAAAGAATTCAAGGATAAAGAAATTTCTTGAAGAGGAAGTTGTGAATTTGAATTATCATTATTAATTAAATTATTTTGTGAATTTTTTTGTATAAAGGTTGATGATTTATTATCAGTAATATTAATTAATGTATTCAAAGTATTAAGTTGTTGATTTTCATTAACCTTTTTATAAGCCCGAACACCTTGGACACTTTTATGACCAGTAAGTTGCATAATAGCTTGTTCTGGAACTTCTTGATCTTGTAGAATTTGAGTGGCAGTCTTATGTTCAGAATGATTAGAAAGTAATTCAATAGGAATATCAATTTGTGTTTCACGTCCAATTTTTTTCATAAAGTTACCCAATTTATTTTTTCCTATATGATCTGTCTTATACCAAATATTGGTTTCCAACCAGGATGTATTATTTGGCTGCAAATAAAAGTTTTCATCAGCTGAAGGTAAGGATGGTGCCGCAATTGATTTATCAAATCCGCAATATTGCGGATTTTGGAGTTGAATTGCGGTTAGTGAACTGCAATTCCGCAATTCACCTAATCAGTTTTGGCAGTTTACCGAACTGATTTAATAAAAAAAACGTTTACGCAACGTTTTTTTAATTAATTTAACGAAAAAACGTTGCGAAACGTTTTTTCAAAGTATTTTAATTAATAAAAAGCGTTTCGCAACGTTTTTTTAATTAATTTAAAGAAAAAACGTTGCGAAACGTTTTTTCAAAGTATATTTAATTAAAAAAAAATGTTTCGCAACGTTTTTTAATTAATTTAAAGAAAAAACGTTGCGAAACGTTTTTTCAAAGTATATTTAATTAAAAAAAACGTTTCACAACGTTTTTTTGGATTGCTTTAGCGAAATTGCAATTCCGCAAATGTATCGCAATTCCGCAAATGTGCTGCAATTCCGCAATTATTCTGCAATTGAATTGCGGTACTTTGCGGAATTGCGGAATATTTGCGGAATTGCGGACAATTGCGGATTGCGGAATTGCGGATATTTAGGTTTAAAAATCCGCAATGTTCCGCAATACCGTAAATCGCAATTATTCCGCAATTGCTTATTTGCGGCACTATCCTTAGCTGAAGGTGGACGTTTGGACAAATATAATTGAATATCTGAACATGGACCATTATCATTAGCCAGTATTAAAATAATATAAGCTTGTCTACCTTGAATCCCACGTTGATTGTTCTTAGATATATAACGAAAAAATTTCAATCCACCATTTTCATTAGATTTAAATTGACTAATTTTAAGCTGATAATGCTCTCCTTCTCGCATAGCAAGTATTATTGATAGACGAAAAAAAACGTGATACAAAAGTCCTTCAGGATTATCTGTAGTTATTTTAGGATGATGTAAAATTTGGTGAATTTGCTGAGAGTTAATAGCAACTGAACCCAATGTTTCACCAAAATCATGTTCTTGAAGATCACGCAATTTTCCATGTAAAACATCATGTAAATCAGGAAATATGTATTTGTCATATAAATTTATTTGTGAAATATAGGTGAAAGATGAAGGAGATATCTATTAAGTGTGTCAACAGATTGCTTAACTGATGTTGCTTTATATTTATTACCATTTTTCATTTTCATTGTAGAGATAAACTCTACAATTTGTTTTTGTTTTTGAAGCTGAGAAATATCTTTAAGATCAGTTAAAGAAATTGAATAACCAGCACAAGTACGAAATTCTTCAAACTTTGTGAACCAACTTTTAATAGATTTTTCAGTATTTTTGGCTTTTGCCTTCTCACGATAGTAAGATGTGCAGCATCTTGAATATTGTCAATATACTTAGAATTCTTAATAGAATTATTTGATGAACTAAGTAAATTTATTGCTGTTTGAAAATTTGGGAAATGAGACATGTTTTTTTCGCATTTTTTACCCATAATTTGATAAAAAATATGATAAGAAAAAAGGAGAAAAAAATTTTAAAAAATATGATAAGAAAAAAAACAAGAAAAAAATTTTTTTTTAATCAGTAACGAGGTTTAAGAATAGTTTATTAATAATAGTCTAAGCCATGGATGTTAGTTTCCATGATATAAAACAGTTATTCCACAGGATAACCATAAATATCAATTAATTTTCACGGTTGTGCCATGAAAATCATTGATATTCATGGTTACTTGTAGAATAACTATTACATATTCTATAGTCATCTTTTTTTATAATAAATTTTGATATAATAAATAATACAATATAATGAATTATCTGTATAATACAATCATCCTTCCTTACAGCAAATCTCAATATAATGAAGAATACTATATAATAAATTGTTAATATGAGACAAATACTATTAACATATAAAAAAACTCTTGATTAACTAAAGTTATAAAATAGCATATATAAAAATGACTTTTTATAATGAATTTTTTTATAATAATTTTTTTTTTCAGTAAAATAAAGATGATTATTATACTAATGGCTCTATGATCATTTAATAAAATGATAATTTTTTTTTAAATATACAATATATGAAGGGTACAAAATGCTTTTATAAAAATCATTTTAATAATATATAATTATTAGGCACTTAGTATTCAATATGGAGGTCAATGTGAAATGATTGACTGTCATTGTGCCACGTAATGGCACATGACAACAATCATGAAATATTGACCAAAATATTGAATAACAAAGTACTTAATAATGGTTATATCTCTGGTAGCCTTAATGATCATGATAAATTGGATACCACATCAACGTTAAAGCAAATTTGGAATTATTTAATAATTGCTCTATTTTATTCATCTAATTTTTTAATGTAATTATAAAGTAAAAACTGTGATCTCTATAATATGTAATGCATCTTATTGGCAATAAATGATATCTGACAATAAATAATATCACATGCCAAATATGAGCAAAATAATTGGCATCATGATGCTATGGGATACCGAATATTATATGTTAAAATATTAAGTTGTATTATCAATTTTATTAGCTTTATATTTGCACATCAGAGTTAATTTCATCTGCATGGTACTTATCTACTATCTATATTTCATTTAGCATTCTTATAAAAATAAAAGTAAGAAGTTTTTTAAAAAAAAATAATAATAACACTTTTTTCAGACTTTTTTTACCTTAATTCTAAAAGTTTGATCATGTTTTTTATCTAGTAACATTACAAAAAAGAAAAAAAATTAATAATTAAATTAATTAAAAAATAATGAAAAATATCTTTCCAATCCTTTCTTACCTTAATTTCAAAAATCTGATCATGTTATTTGTTTGACAATACTACAAAAAAGAAAAAAAAAAGTTAATAACTTAATTAATTAAAAAAACTAATAAAAAATACCTTCCCAACTCTCTTTTACCTTAATTCCAAAAGTCTGGTCATGTTTTTTATCTGGCAACACTACAAAAAAGAAAAAAAAAATTAATTAATTAAATAAAAAAATAATGAAAACACTTCCTCTAATTAGGAATATTAATGGTTTGGTCTAGTCCGTCTTGATCTAGTCTTTATTGGTCTACAGTTTAGGACTAGATTGAGGATTAAAATCATCAGTCCTATAGAACTGTGATCTGAACTGCAATTTTATGACTATTGATTATTAATAATTTTGGTTATTATAATTCTTGTCAGAATTATGCCGCCAGTTATAATGATCATTTCCTTTTTTAGTGATAGCTGTTCTGCAAAAATCTATTTATTTGAAAATAAAATTTTCCTTTTTAAAACTTTGTGTAATATTATTTTTCAAAAATGGAAATTATAATTCTGATAAAATTTATAATTTGGCTAAAATTACTCAAAAAATTTTAATTGGTTCTATTAGACCAATTAATTCTAATTGGTCCAATTCTAGAATCAGACTGATCCTATAACCAGATTACAGTTTAGTTAATCTAAATTAGACTGTTAACATCTCTACCCCTAACTTTTCCTTACCTTAATTCTGAAAGTTTAGTCATATTTTTCATCTAGCAACACTACAAAAAAGAAAAAATTAAATAAAAAAAAAAATAAAAAACACCTTCCCAATCTTTTTTTTATCTTAATTCCAAAAGTTTGATTATGCTTTTCATCTGGCAATATTACAAAAAAAAAATTTTTTTTTCTAAATTAAATATTTGAATTATCTAATTAGATTGGCAAGTTACATGACCTTGTTTTTATACTGAATAATTCATTATACTATATCAAATAATTTGTTATACTATTAGCAAATTTTTTATAATGAAGGTTTGATTAGTCCAGATACTAACTTTATTATATTAAGGTGTGAGTATATTAATTTTAAATATACAAATTTAAAGAAATTTACTATTTAGTTATTTATTATATAATATAATATAAAGTAAAATATATAAACTGTTATATATAAAATAAACCTTTTTATAATGAATTTTTTTATAACAAATTTTTTTTTAGTAAAATAAAGATTAATTTATTTAAAATAAATTTGTTTATATATAATCAGTTTATTTTTATTTTTAAATAATTTACTATAATACAATACATTAATTTTTTCCTATATACATTTTTAATTTAATAATAACAAACAATTGTTATATACTTTTTAATAAAAAATAAAAGTTAAAGAATATTAATAAAAAAATCAAAATCTGCTTTTAGAAATACTTATATATTTCATTTTAAATTTTAATTTTATTAAATCTACAAAAAAGAGAAATTAAAAAATATTAATAAATAAATGTTTGCATATAGAAAAACTAAATCCACTTTTAATCTCTTCCTTTAAAAATATTTATTTTATATTTCAGTCCAAAATTTATAAAAAAGAGAAGTTAAAAAATATTAGTAAATGTTTTTATATATAAAAATAAATTTTGCACTTTTTCTCTTTTAAAAATATTATTTAGTATTTATTAGTCTTTAAAGTTAAACTTTAGTTTGAAATCTACAAAAGTAAAAGATAGTAATAGTATTTTTATATGTGTAATTTTTACTTTTTCATTTTATTCTTTATAAACATTTATCATTTTAATTAGAAGTTGTATACTAAAATAGAGAAATTAAAAAATATTTGTAAATACATTTTATAAAAAAAATTAAGAGAGGGTCATCACTTAATCAAAGAAAATAATTAACATTCTATAATTAATTTAACAAGTTTTACGATTAATAAAAAAAAAATTTTGGAATTTTTTTTTTTTTTACTATAAATTTTTATTTCAATAAGTGAAAAAAACAGTATACAATAATTTTTCTGACCAAATAAATATTTATAAAATTTGTATTATAGGTATATATGTATGATATTGATAGAAACTGTACAAATCTAATAAAGAATATACATATTAAAATTATTTAAATAAAGCTAAATAAAGGGTTAAAAAACTAAATAAAAACCAAATATAACTTAATCATAATAAAAAATATTCAAAAATATTTTATCCAATATTTAAATTAATAGAAAATTTACTATTGAAATCTCATGTTTCTACATAGAAAAGTCAAAGGTGTAAAACTTTAGAAATTTTAAACTTTACAAGTGGCTTAGTTAAGATTGATACTATTAATTACCATCTTTAAAATTAGTATATCATATCATATGATGAGATGACAATCTAGTAAACAGAAAAGTATTAGCTATTTTTTGTAATAAATTGTATAAATCAGCATTATTAAAATTCACAAGTTGAGTGGCAATTTGTTCTTTAATTTTAAAAAAAAATGATTTATTTAAAGATAAAAAAAAAAAAATAAATAAAAATTTCAGTTTAAAAAACTAAAAAAAATAAAAAATAAATAATAAAAAATAATAAATTTCAGTTTAAGATTTTAAGAAACTATAAAAAAAAATATTTTTTTTTATGAAATTAATATATTTAAAAAAAATTTTTTTAAAAAAAAAAGTAAAAATAATTGATAAAATTTATTGATTTTTAAAAAAAAGTATTATAGCATTATCAGTTATAGTAATTATAATACTATATTAATCATAATATTATAGCATCAATCAATTAATTATGGCTAATATTTTTATAATATATTTATATCAAAAAATTTATTATGTACTTATATTATACTAAATAATTTATTATAGCATTAATAAATTTGCCTATAAAGAAACTCTAATCAACTAGAATATAGGATTTATTATATCAAGAAAAAACTGTATTAATACTACTAATTATATCAGTTTTTTTTTACTTTTCTATATTTTTTTTTTTTTTTGGTCAAAACAAGTACAAATTCTTTATTTATTAATTTGGTCTAAAAATACATATAATAAAAACAATAAGCTAACTCATCTAATAGTACTGTAACTACTGTTGACAAGAATATATCATAACCCATTATATTAGTCTATTCTTAAAGAGATAATAAGAAGTTTAGATATAGATTTAAGGAATAAGAGAAACAAAAATAAAATAAAAGAAATATACTAAAAAAATAAACAAGAAAAATAATTGTACAACTAAATTAAAAATTCTAATATATTAAATCATTAGACCTGTACTACAAAATTACATAAATTGTTCTAGAAGAGCCTTCAGTCTTGTAATTAAATGATTCACATCTAACCGTCTGAACTGATTAGACTTTATATAAGAGTTCTTCTTGTAAGTCAAATCAGAATTTGAATTATGTTTACCCTTCTTATTCTAGTTGTAGAATCTACGATTACCTAAAAATTAAGAATTAGTATTTTGATAATGAGAGGGCATTTGTTGTCTGGAGTTATTGTTAGTATTGCCAAATATAACTGAAAGATATTTTTTAAAGCTGAGTCTGGATGAAATAATGACACCATAAGAGATTAACATCATTCCAAAGTTGTAAAATACTTATACATTTTGAAGCTTGATCTCAAGTTGTGAAGTATCTAATTAACTTTCTATATCTTGAGACTTCTTTGATGATTTTAAAGGATTTTACTACACATGCAGTTAAAAACTGACTAGAAAGACAATCAGAAAATCTGTTATATAAGTCAGAATATCAGTTATGACAGCCTGGAATTTTTCCTGTTGTTTGCATTCTGCAAGATTCTATGATACTAGAAATTATCTAATAAAGATACCTCTTAGTCTAATAATCTATTCACCTCTATTATATACTTTAAGATACTCGTGATTTGGTATTAATCTAACTCCATACTGAAAGATATTTCTTGTGCACCTTTGTACTGATTAATATTATTTTTCTGCAAAAACTTAAATTTCTAAATAAAGTATAACTATCCCATTTTGCTAATATGTCATAAATTATTAATTCCAGTAACTATGCCTGTTCTTCTCTTACAAAACTATAACTAATTAGAATAAGGTTAGAATTTTCAAAATTGTCTGCTAAATAATCCTATTTCCTCTTTTTATCTTAAGATTTTGTTGGTTTTTCTAAAGGTTTATTGTCATCACTACTCTTTAAAGGAGTTATGAGTTCAGGAAGAATATTGTTAAAAGTAACTATTTTTGATCCAAAAGATATATACTCAGGTGACAGGTCACTAAGAACTATAAAGGGATTGTTGTCTGATGATTGTTGCTATTATTAGAGTTTCTTTAGTTTTTTCTTAACGCTTTTTTCTGAATCCTGAAAAGAGGTGTAGCAGGTTGTGTGATTGTAGTGAGATCCTTATTATTTGTGTCACCTTTTAAGTTATCAAGATTTACCAAATCTGATTAGTATTGTGAAGTTTGTGAAGTTGCCAAATCAGGAATGTTATTGTTATTGTACAGGAAGCTGAGTTTCTAAATTTGCTATACAGATCTTCCAGTAATGATAGTAATAGTTTTTGATAAAGGGACAGATAATAGTCACTATGAAAGAAGGTAAAAAAAGAGACTTTAGTACTATGTTAATATATTTTAAAGTTCATAACATCTTTATTTGAAGTAAAAAAATCTTTTAAAAGAGTCTCATCTATTTCTGCTTTTCTGAAGAAGTCCATATTCTGTATCATTATACTACGAATTGCAAAAAAATATATTGCTTTAGTTGTTCTTTACAATTTTTAAAAAACTACTTTGGATCACTATATGGGGTCTTTGCAATAGAAAGGTACGAAACTCAAAAAAAAATAAAAATTTAATTAATATTAAATTTACACTTATTTTAGTATAAAAAATATAATTAGCATATAAAGTAAATTTAAAAATTTTTTTGAGTTTCGTACCTTTCTATTGCAAAGACCCTATATAATGTTTTTTGGATTGAGGAGTTCATTTCTGTTGTTTATTTACAGGGTTTCTTAACAAAATAAACATCCTATAATCAAAATAAAAAATTTTTTCTTTTGTAAAAATTTGGTACACAGATTGACCAGAAAGAGTTTTTTCTATAATACAATTTTACCTATCTTTACTTTTCTATATTAATACTTATATTTTATAAATACTATTAATTGTATTTCTTTTTGCTAAATGATATTTTATTTGTATCCTCTCTTTATCTAATAAATGCAGGTATGCTTTCAATACCTAAAAAAAAAAAAAAAAAAGTATTTCTTTTTGCTTATATTCTAATTTTAACAATAGTATAATTTGTAAATTTATGATATATTATTTGTAACTTTGCAATTTGTAATATTTCAAAAAATTACATATTTGTATATACTTTGAAAGTATTATGGCATAATAGTTCATAAGCTTATAAATGTATTATTTTGTAATTCTACTATTTATAATATTTTAAAGGTTCTGTAAACCTATAAAATATTATTACATAATTATAAACTTATGCCATATTATGTCCAATTAAATTTGCTGATAAAGAATCAATAAATATTATAAGTTTTATTAATTACAAGTAAAGAAACAAGAAATTTGTATTAAGTTTAAAATAAAAGTTACTTATGGGATTAAGTATTCATTTAATTCATTTAATAATTTATATATGGTATTTTTACATTAATAATTACAAAAATATTAATTACCAGATTTATTGCAAATTAATTTACTGGTTCTTAAGCAAAATGGTAAGATCACCATAAATATCTTGTTTATATGAATCAATAGTAAAATTCAACAAAAAAATAGGTATAACTATCAATTCGTAACAACCATTTACTTTTGCATTATGACCTGATTATGTACTCAATGCTTAATGCAAGTGTTGAAAAGGCCAAAAGGTTAATTCGGAAAGCCAGAAGTTCAGAAGCTTGGAATAAAACAAGGTAAAGTATAGTAACTATGATTTTCGAATGGTGGTACGTTTGTAAAGGAAAATTTTTTTTTGGGAATTGCGGGAGTAAAAAAACAATTTTGGAATAAAGCAACTCGGTTGTGTTACTATGTGTTACTATCATCCCCCTGAGGATTAAAATTCTACATATGATTCAATTATGATGCATAAATGAATATATTAAATAAAAAGATATAAAATAAGAAATAAGATAAATATAAAATAAAGGAAAAAAAATAAATAGTACGATATTTACAAACAGATTATAAAGAATACAATATATAAAGAAAAATCAGGGATGAAATTTTAAAGGTAAATGATGTAGAAATATATATATATATAATTTAGAAAGAAGCGATATATGTAGCGAACTTTGTTGTATCGTAAATAATAAATTGAGAGAGCTAATAAAGGAAACACGTTAATTTATTTTGTGATTATTTGTTTACTATAATAAAATAATAAGAGAAAGAGAAATTATAAAATTTGAAAGAAAATCCAGAACACGAACTTTTTTTTTTTTTTTAAAAAAAAAAAATTAAATAAAGTATTTCGCTTTTTTTTTAAAAAAAACTTTCATGTTCCTTAAGAGCGCGGAACCGTTTTCCCTTAAAAAAAAAGAGGAAAAAAGTCATATCAATTGTTGTAATTTGGGTCTCATAAATTTCTCTTCTCCATTAATTAACTATTCCACCTATATTTCATTAAGAATAAATCTGTTAAATATGATTAAAAAAAAAGAAATTTATTTTCTTTTTCTTTAAAGAAAGAGGAAAGGAGGAAATCGATTAATTACCATTAATATAGAAAATAAAGAGAAAGAGAGAGTAGTAACAAAATAAATCATGTTTTATGTGAATTTGTTGGAGACATTGTTTGTTTGGGAACAATCAAATTGGATATTTGGATTCAAAAAAAAAATTAGAAAACTAATTCTTCTTTTTCCTTTTTTTTTTTTTTTAAAAAAAAAACACTTGCATTATTTAGTATAAACAGATAAGTTAGTTTTGTTTTTAATAGAAGTAATGTATAAAGAGAAAAAAAAGAAAAATTATTAAAGGATCCCCAACTCACTTCCTTCCAAAAAAAAAAAAGAAAAAAAAAATTACACAAAAAAAAGAAATATTTATTACATTTTTTTTATAGTTTTTTAATAAAAAAAGTTATATTTTTTGTTTAATGAAAAATAATTAATAGTAATAATAATAATTTACTAAAAATAAAAAAAAATTTTTGATTGGTAGTAAAAAAAAAAAAAAAGAAACGTTTATCTCAATGTTTTTTGTTTGTTTTCCAAGCTAGTTGGAAAATAAAGAATGAAAAAAAGTGAGTGGGTTGTAAATCAATACAATAAAAAGAAAGAGGCGTAAAAAAATTATCATAATATACATAGGGAAAGGGTGGAAATGACGGGTAATAACAAAAAGGAAATTTTTTTGTGATAAATGTCTATCGGCAGTCTAAATATAACTAAAACTATTTTTCGCTAAAAAAATTATATATATTTTTTTTTAAAAAAAAAAAAAAAATGTCGCCAAGCCGGCGGCTCTACAAATTCCACCACCAATAGAAGACACAAAAAACTAATCGAAATCTAAAAAGATAAATTTTATCATAGATGTAACTTATTACATCTTATAATACCTTAAAAACCCAAAAAAGAATGAAAGTTGTGAATTTATGAAAAAATTTTTTTTGTTTTTTTTAAAAAAAAAAAAATGAATGATCCCCGTGACCGATATTTTTTTTTTTTTTTTTTAGAATAAAGTTATAATATATATTTTAAAAATAATCCATATCTCTTAAGTTTTTCTTAGAAAACTTTATTTGTTTCAACCTCATAGAAAAAAAAAGGAAAAAAAAAGCATATCAGTTCACATGTGGTACATAATTAATTAGATGTAAATATCGGAATTTAGATTAATTAATATTTTGGAGAAAATAAAAATATTACGTTATTAAATTACTATTATTAATGTTCATTAAATGTACGTTTACAAACGTTCATTAGTTTCGTTATAAATTGTCTTCAATTGCAGTAAGCAACATCCCCGACCCAAGCAGAAGCATCAAGATTCATCATGTTGTTAGAAGAAAAATTGTCATTACCGGCGATATTTTCGTATGTATCATTAAAGGTCAAAAATTCGCTCACGTCTGAAGCGGTATCTGACCCGCTACTCACTGTGTTGAACATGTTTGCGAAATCTTCGCCGGATACATTTCCTGTCATTGATGGTGCAAATGTAACCATGGCAGCAGCAACTTGTTCATCGGACAATAAAGTCGAAGTAGAATCCATGGTAAGATTACTTAAATTATGTGAAGATAAAGAAAAAGGATCTTGATTTAAGAGTGGTGATGAATCCATTAAGGTTGGAGAATTGTCAAATACATCAAGAGGAGTAGATGGAGATGAAGAGTTTAGTTCCATTGGTGAAGAGCAGAATTCCGGAGAACTTTGAGTCATTTCGGCTTTGTTAAACATATTAAGGAAATTTGTTGAAGTATTAATTTGTAATGCATCATCTTGAGTTACTAACAAAGAATTCTTATTATCTTCCGACGGTGATAATGGAGCTGAGGCAGATCGGCGTGTGCAAGCCTGTCTTAAGAGATTCATATCAGGTTTGCTGTCCCCTTTTAGAGAATTTGAATATTGCAAATTATTAGCGATTGATCCACTAACTGGGAAGGATGAACGACGAGGGTGATTTTCCTCTTGACCATTATTGTTAATTATGACATTATTATTATCTTCGGTCATATCTGGGCTTAACGGATCAGCCGGTGCTGGAGTATCAAATATTGTTACAACTTTAGCAAGGTTTGGATCGTCTTGCATAAGTTTAATAAGTTGTGGTTTCATTACGGTGGAACGACCTTTCAACACATGTCTGGTGTGTCGAGATGCTTGTCGATCTTCAGTGAAATCTTTGCACA
Organism: Rhizophagus clarus; assembly: GCA_015698045.1. Classification (NCBI taxonomy): domain Eukaryota; kingdom Fungi; phylum Glomeromycota; class Glomeromycetes; order Glomerales; family Glomeraceae; genus Rhizophagus; species Rhizophagus clarus. The sequence continues at coordinate 146,313 of BLAL01000238.1, read as the reverse complement.
TATTCCATCCACCATGAGGTGACTCCATAAAGAAGGAAGGTGATTCTTTAACTTCAATTGCAATTTGTGAATGAACATCATCAATAGGTCGATATTCAACTGAAAAGATATCAGAAAGTGAAAACTCCATCTTGAATTGAGTGTTCTCATTAGTAATATGATAAGTGAATATATTCTGAGGTAAGGTATAATAGCACAAAAGATCTGTGGGTGATGACATTGTTAGAATGCGACGCCATGTTCCTATTGTAAGAGTCTCACATGAAATAACTGAAACTAATGTGTTGTTATTGTTATTAAAAGCTGGAGTGATGAATTCTTGAGGCGGTGTGAACTGTTGAGGTTGAGGTTGAGGTTGAGATACGGATGTTTGATCTAAATAATAATAATGATTAATTCATAAAATAAATAAATAAATAAATAAATATATATATATATATATATCATATCCTATATATGCGAATCATTTCACTTACCATTCATTTTAATTGGTATACCATTAGTAGGATTTACTACAAGACGTAGAGCTTGTGCAGTATTCATGGAATTAGAATTAGGACTAGCACTAGGAGAAATTGGGAAACGTTGTGTCTGAGATTGTTGTTGTGCAGCTACAAGTGGATTAGCCGAAAAAGGAAAACCATTCATTAAATGTTCATTTGTATTTAAAGAGGTAATTGGAGCTGTTAAAGGACCAGAAGGCCAAAATCCTTGAGGAACTTGAGGTACAGTAATACCAAGTCCTGTAGTATTTGGATTAGGACGCATTCCGAGTGCGACATTATTAAGATTAAGATCATTAGCACTATAAGATCTAGGTAAAGCTATACGTTGATGAATAGGCATACGGAAAGGATACAAATTATGAGGACCATAACCAGGTATACAAGCCATAAAATGATGACCAATCGTATCTTGATTAATCATTAAATGAGCACGTTTTTGCATTGCCTTCATTTTAGCACGGCGATTTTGGAACCAAATTTGAATTGATCGCTCGGACATGTTTACTTTTTCGGCTAAAGCTTCACGAACTTTACTATTTGGGGAGGTATTAGTTTTAAATGTATCTTCTAAGATCGCTAATTGTTCGGGGGTAGCACGAGTTCGCTTCTTATTATTCGTTGATGGTGGAGGTTGAGAGTTGTTGGTTGATGGTTGAGAGGAAGATGTGGTTGATGGTGATTTGACAGAGTTGGACTTGCCAATTTTATTAACATTATCAGTGGACTCCTTGCTGCTTGGCTCAGCCTTGCAGTTAACATTGGTGACGTCTGTTGTATTTGCACCAGTGCCCTTGTTATTACTATTATTAGAAGTATTCATTTTAACATCATCAATAGTAGCCATCGAATGATTATGAGAAACGTTATTTGAAATCGAGTTCGCTGAACTCGAGGAATCCATGACAGTGCCATCTTTACTATCACCAATAGTATGTTGAGATACATTTTGATGATTTGGCATGATAGATGAAGTATTTGTCACAACCATTGGGAAATCAGAAGATGCTTTACTGAAAGCAAAGTATTGTTCTTCATCTTCATCAAAAAAGTTGGAAGTATTGTTGGAACCTAAGAAGGCTCTTTTGGCGGGTCTTTCGTTCACTAAAAAATCAGTCATGATTTCGATTTTATGTGTGATGATGGGGTTTTTTAAAATAGAATACTACTAAAAGAAGGATTAAAGAAATGTTTTTTTTTTTTTTTTTTTTAAAAAAAAAAAGGATGGAATTTTTTTTAAAGAAACCCTGTTGCAAATAGCAAGGCTCGACTTTTTATCTTCTTCCTAATGGAGAATAAAGGAAGTATATTTTTGGTATTCCTGTTGTTAATGAAATAAATAAATAAATCAAGTTAAATTAGATACAATATATATATATATAATATATATAAAATTTTTTAGAATAAATAAGAATTAAATAATAAACATATGTACGTGTGTGTGTGAATTTTGTTTGTTGTAAATTAATGAATGAATAAATCTATTATCTATTTCTATTGTCTAAATAATATAAATCGAAGTTATAGAAGCCACTGGTGATAATGTGTGTGTATGGAAAAGGGAAAGGGGGAAGGGACTTATAGGTGAAGATGATATCAACAACAACACTTTTTTTTTTTTTTTTTTTTGTGAAAATATTTTGAGTCCGAAAAGTTTGACGAGGTATTTATAGATTTAAAATGATGTGTCGGTGTACTACAGTCAATATTACGACGATTAAAAAAAAAAAATTTTTTTTTTTTAAAGTGCGACGGATGAATGACTAAACTGATATATATAAAGGATAGCAAGTTTTAAGGTTATATAAGTGTTACTGTTACAAACTTCACCAACCCTATATGCAACAGCGCACCACTCGGAGCTGTCCTTTATATATTGCAGAAACTATAGACTATACGCCAAATATAAACGACCAAAGAAGTCGATAAAAAAATCAAGAGATCTTTTTTTGGCCAGCCTTATAGTTTATCGAGTTTCATGGTGACGTTTTGAATTGCTAAGGACGCTAGACTAAAAGGTAAAACTATTGTGTTTTTTTTTTCATTATACAAACACACACACACTCATATACGAATAAATAAATATATACAAAATATATATGTAATTTTTTTGTATATATTTATGTATTAGTCGAAGAGAAAAAGAAAATTTTGTTCCATACCTTTACAAAAGGCAAACACCTTTATGTTTTTTTTTTTTTAAAAAGAACTTCGGGAAGTAAAAAGATGGAGATAAAAAGAGGAAAAGGGAAAAGGAAAAATAAGATATAAGAAGGTTATTCGGGTGGTAAATGAGTATAGATGGTGAAAAGAAATATTCCCGTATTTATTTTTTTTATTTTAATATTTTTGTAAAAAACCAAGACTTGCAAGGTCTAAAGAAAGTCGAGCACTATTACTAAAGATGTTAATAAGGGTTATAAAGACCTATTAAAAAAAAAAGAGGAAAAGAGAGGATAAAAAATAGAGAGATTAAAGGAAAGTGTGGGGGCCAGCAAGGGCAGTATTGAAGAAAAAACTCAGACGTCAACCAAAGTAAAAGATGTTTGTTCAGGAAAACGTTGGTTAAAAAGCAGGCTCAAAAGGTCACAATTTGTTTGGGTGAACACGACTCAGGGTGAGAGCACAACCGAAATGTGTTGCTACACAAAACAAGCATGGTACATTTGTATATCAAACGAAGAACGTTCAGATTCAACCAATAAGAGACATTTTTCGTTGTATTTAGTTGATCATTAGGTTTTTAGTTTACCCAACATAGAATTTTATCCCGAAACGATAATCCCAGATGAAAATATTGACGTTTGAAACCATTTTTGGACATGGTAAATGAATATAACAAAGGGTATCGTTTTTTGTTTATTATTATATTGTTGCAAAAAAAGAATATATATATGACATGTATATAAATGTATATTTTATTATTTGAAACAGAGAAGAGAAAATTTCCATTTTTGGAAGGAAATTGAGGAAAAAGGTAAACTGGAGGAAAAAGATTTTGAGAGAATAAGGAAATTTTCTTCAAAAATTTAAATATTGAAATATAAATAGAAACTAATATCGGAATCAAAAAAAAAAAAAAAAAAAAAATGAATTACGTACAAATACGGGTTTAGTGAAAATCTCTTGATCCTCAAATAAACTAAAAATAACCAATTACAAAGAATTCCAAGTTGGGAGTATTGAATTATTTTTATTTAAATGAAACACCGTATGATTTATTGAAAAGATATTCGGTAAGTCCTTTGAGTAACACTTTTTTTTATGACCATAAATGGTAGAATAAATAAAAAATAAAAATAAAAAATACAAATACAAAACACTTATTTTTACAATCATGCAACCGCTATTCTTTAAGATTAATCTTCATTTGATTTAGAAAAGCCGTAACGCGTTTTATTTTATTTTATTTTATTTTTTATTTTTTTATTTTTTTTCCTCTTATTTTTTACGCGGATGCAAATCCGTTTGGTGATTAAACAGGTGATTAAAAAAAAGACTTTTTAAAGTAACAAAACAACAAAGGACACATAAAAAGTTTCGTACAAATTAAACACAAACATAAATTATAAACATACAAGCAAAGCATAACGAAAATTCTCACAATAAGAAATTTCGAAAAAGAAAAATGAAACAGTTATTAACTATATAACATTCCGCAGTTAACAATTATTCTTTCAAAGTAAACAATAAATGTAATTACTTAAATCATTACATGCATTCGATCATTCGCTTCCCATTTTTTTTTTTTTTTTTTTTTTTTAAAAAAAAGTTTCAACAAATAAATTTTAAGAATTAAATCGATTGGTATCTTAAAAAAGACCATTTAATTATCACAATCAAATCGAAATTCAAACCAAATACGGTAATAAAGAATATTCGTTAAATAGAAAAAATTTTCTCCGGCGGACTTCCTTTACAGAATAATTGTTTCAAAGTTGAGAACCAATCAATAAAAAGGAAACATTTTCCATACGAAATCAAAATCAAAATGGCGCAGCAAAAATAAATATTGTTTCAAATGTTTGTTGTATGTTTTTATAGATACCGATCATACACATATAATAAAGCCATGTGATCAATAACTAAAATTCCATTATTGGACAATAAATAGTCCGATAATTAAATTTGATTGGTACATTTTAAGACACATTGTTTTGGGTTTGGTATTTCCAACGCATATTAACAACATATAACCCTAAGTGTATGAGAATTTAAAAGAGATGACCAACCGAAAACACATTGTGATGATCTATTTAGGTTAAAATTTTCTTAATTTTCTTCCTTTTATAGAAAGATAATGTGTGTTATTTTGAGTTATATGCAATGAGAATCACTAATGAAAGGATTTTGATGGATTAACTCCGTGTTAAAATTATGTGTATGAATTCATCTTTGTAATGTTGCGTCATCCAATTCCATGTAAGTAATAATAATAATAATAATTAATAATTTAATATACTGTACTAGTATATTTTTATGTACAAAGAAAAAAAAATAATTTATTACATTATTTACGTTTTAAAATATATAAATATAATAAAAACAATTTAAATATAGAAATTTTCATTAACAATGAAATTTGTTAATTTTTTCTTTCTTTTGAAATATTATTAGATGTTTGGTTTTCGGAAAATTATTTAATTGTAACCTCATGTGGTATATATTTCTTAGTCAGGAGTGATTATAATCAAAGAAAATTTTCAATAAATGAGTCATCCAAAAAAAAAATGGTTTTTATATTTTTAGTTAAGCAATTTTTCAAACGTCATTTAGTTTCTAAGTTTTAGTATTTCCGATAATAAATTTATATGTAATGAATCTCCGAATAGTTGAATTCATCAGATCTTTCTTAATTTATACACTATGTACCTGTATATATTATTTTTCCGGCTATGCTTTATTTGCTGCGCATGTTTCTATTAATAAGTTTGTAGATCAAATCCATGTGGTAATTATGAATCAATAATGGATAAAATTCGGTCCTTACCGCATCATGATACTGCGTACTCATAAATACGTCATAAAAATAAACTGATTCTTTCAAATCATACGTTCGTATTCTCGGCTATTCAGTTTATATGTGATATTTTTAGTAATAACACTTTCGCTTATGTCCGTTTACTTTATTTGTTATGTACTATTATTATTATAGAACGGATTAAAGTTGAATATGTGATATTATTTATCTAATGTCGATCAGCTTATCTGTTGATTGTTAGTTTGAAACAACCGACTCACGCACGCACGCACGCACGCACACAGAGAGAAAATCCTCGATTTTCCGGAACGGAGATTACTCATCAACTTCTTCAATACGGGGCCGCATATCAAAAAATTGGCGGTCAAATTTTTTTGTATTATGTTATCTTGCCATTAAAATCGGGTTAAACAACATAATGACCTTCTAATACTGGTTCAAATTTGTTAAAATACGTTGATTTTCAAACAATTAAGAAGAATATAATTCGATCAAAGGAGGTAAGTCGTGGCTTAATAGCATTCATGAAATGTCCTTGTAATGGCTACTCAATTATTTACAAAAAAAAAAAAAAAAAAGGTTGTATAAATTTCAGGGTACAAAATTAATATTATAATAAAATAGTAAATTTACTTCATGTAAAAAATGAGAATACCCTACAGTCCTGCTTTCTAAGATTTTGATATAATCCGTCGTTTATCAATATCTTCCACTATATACCTTACTGACACAATAAATATTGATTCAAATCAAAATTTTGCTCAATTACTCGTCTTTTCATGTTAAAGTTCTAAAAAGGATAAAATTTTGAATACGGATTCTTTTGAATTGCGTGAGCAATGGTCTGATATAGGAAGAATTAGCAGATAATGACAAGAAGTGCCGATGACTGTGTCTCTTCTTTTTTATTTGCATTATTCGAATTTCCTATTGAAAAATGTTGTTATTGTAAAGGAAGCTTTTACGAATAATAAGTTGAAGTTAACGATCATAAAGACCAAAGAATTGATATATATATATGTGTGTGTGTGTGTAATCGAATGATAGTATTTCTTCAAGACCATATTTTTAACATAAAAATGAAACACAAGTCGCTCAACACCTTGGTCCTTCCTAGCAATTGATTATTACTTTCTAGAACTTGTGATTTAGATCTTGTTTTTGTCGGCAGAAGTAAATCACATATTTAGTTTGTCTCCAGATGCGGATTACCTCCAGACAGATGAAAGTAATACCGGTATTATGATCACTCTTCTTTAGCATTAAAGTTTTGTTCTTATATCCTTTGCAGTAAAATTGAATACTTTTGTCTCAGTTATGCAATTCAGAAAATGAAGACCAACAGAATAATCAATATCTAACCAGCCATTACTTGGTCATTGTATAATTTAATCTGTCAAGTGATGTACATACTAGCAAAGTTGTAGTTTCGAGTAATTTATCAATATAATTTCTTTTATTCGATGAAACTCTGCTCATTCGAGGGTTACTTTGTCTAAAAAAATCGAAATTGTGATCGTCAGGTGATAATCATTGAATCTATCATTCTATCGTTTTTTATACTTTTGTTGATATGGTCCGATTAAAGAATCGTTGGCTCCTATTCGAAGTTATATTTGAAGATAATTCTCACCTCCACTCTTCTTCCTCATTTTCTTCTTCACGAAAACAAGAAGCCTTATCTACTCGTGACGTTTATTCTGCTATAAAAGATTCAGTACAAATAAATTTTGGCGATTATGGTGTTGGATGCATTGCAGCTTCCATTAGTGGTATTCGAATTTTTCCAGTAGCCTTAACAATATACTTTTTTATGATTTTAATAAATATTGTCCATCATATATTCTAGTAAAATATTTTTCTCCGTTCACAAATATCGGTGTACTAAGAATATCAAGAGATCATTATCACATCGTTTGGGGAGCAATGACTTTTATTACCCAAATAAAAACGAGAAGGTGCCTTATACGCGTATTACATTTAGGAGGTACTATAAAGACCTTTTTTTGACTTTTTTTTAAAAAAAAAAAAGAAATAATAATAATTAATTAAATAATAATTTTAATTATAAATTACTCTTAAATTAGGAACAATAAAACAATGTCAATTGTCTGCTATTAATTATGATAGAGATCAAATATTGTTGTTAAAAAGACATGCTGAATTACATGGTAATAAATTATTCATATATTATTCTTTTAACATGATATGATTTAATATTAATTTTAATTTTAGATGATAATAAGTTTATTGATATTGATGAATTATTTAAACAGTCTAAAAGTCAAATTATGGCTATGGAACAATGAAGAATAATGAAATTAGATTTAATTTATTTGCAAATTAGGCTAATGCATGAGTTGATAAATCATAAAATGATGTTAAGTTGTTATCTATAACTTTAAACCTCATTATAAAATCATATTTTTATAGAATCATATTTATAATGCAATATACAGTAAGCATAATAATTATTATATGGTAAAAAATAATTAAACTAATTAATTTTCTATTTTTTTAATGAAAATTTCTTACTATACACTATCAATCAGTAGAAAGATCACACCTACTATAATTACTAATAAATTATGATTTTTAATTTTTATATAAAATAATTTTTCTTAAATTATATATTATAAAATTTAATATATTTTTATTCTTTAGGCTTTATTTTATTTATTTAAATGTCTTTTTTTTTAATATAATACTTATATAAAATTTTATATTGAACTAACTTTTATAACTACAGCCTTTTGATTAAACTTGTTAGTAAAATATAAGTATTACTTTTAAATAAATAAATATATGTAATTTTTTACAAGAAATCAGAAAACATATTGGATAAAAAGTAAGTTTTTTAATAAAATTTATGATAAATCTAAAATTTGTAATTTTTGTAAAATTAACCAATATTAAATTTATAAAATTTACATAAATAATTACTAATTTTTTTATTTAAATAAAATTTTAATTGTAAAGTACATATTATAGTAAAATAAAATTTTATATATTTATAATATTTATTAAATTTTATAATTTGACTAATTTAAAAAAGTTGCTAATAGTGGCCATCAACAGTTTATTATGTTTTATGATCAAGTTAGCACATAAAGCACTTCTCCTGGGTAATATTTTAGCTTAACACAAACTCAGATTATATGCTTCCTTTAAGTGTACTGGTTATAATGATGCACAAGAAACATGGAAATCACCTATTCAAATGCTACTGCTATTTGGACAAATGGGCCTTGATACACAATACTCTATTAAAAGACCTATGTCTCATAATCACGTCTTATTCAGATGAGAATGAGTTAAGCAATTGTGTAGTTTGTGAATATATTTACAAGATTTTAGGCACTTCACCAACTTCAACAGAATTTAAATACTTTCAACACATGACGATGCTAATCAGGGTGAATTACGCGTGGATAGACACACAGTATTCATAAGACAGCAAGATCTAACATGTTAACTTCATATGACCTCACCTTTTCCCTCACCTCTTTACATAGACGGATGCAACTTTTGGCTATATGCAGACTTAATAATGGTTTGCCTTTTATTATTATGCATGACCAGTGTTATCACGGGACAATGTTCAGGATAGGTTACACAAAAAAGAAATAATAACCCCTCAAAATTTTATTATGATAACCTATTTCGTTACTTAGCAAAAGTATTTTAATATCTATTACACATAAATACATATAATTTTTGTAGAGTTTTTCAAGTTACAAAAGAATACAGACAGTGCGCAGACATGTCCAGAACAGCCAAAAAAGCTGCAAACATTGAAAATGTACAACACTGTGCATGACGACTGCAAAATATATGATGATCCTTAAGTTTCTATATTTGACCCACTGCCTATTTACTAAAATAGTAGAACTGAATGTGAAATGATCACGGTTCCTTTAATATAGTTCTTGACTATAGGCTACATTAAAACTTTTAAGACAGATCTTTAGATCCTAAGTATGCAGATGCTTCTATAGATCAAATTATTTTTCTAATAAATATTATCATAATTTTATATTGTTTATAAGGATATTTTTATAATATGGTATTGAATTTAAACATGATTTTATTTAGAAGATTTTAGATTTAATTGAAAATTTAATGATATTTTCGATTGTTTAATTTTATATTATTTTTGCTTATTTTTTATTTTTTTTAGGTTTATAATGTAGATTTAGTCAGTTTATTGATTAGTTTATTTTATATAATTTATTTTATTATATAATTTATTATTTATTAACATTGGTAAATGATTAGACCAGTTTATAACTGGAAGTACTTCTAATTAATTAGATGCGATTATAAATTGTAATCCTCTATATATTTAATAAAGGATTGTATGATTTTAACATCTAAAAAAAAAAAGTTGCTAATAGTAAAATTATTTCAATAATTATTTAATTTTAATAAAATTTAATATATAATCATTTTAAAAATTATAAAATAATATAAAAATTTTTAGTATATATTATTATATAATAAATCTAAATTTTATATACTCCCATATATAAATGTATTTCTCTTAATTATATGATTTAATTAATTTTGATTGGCTAAATAAATTATTAAATTTAAAAATTTACATATCTCCTTATAATATAAATTTATATGCCTCCTATAATATAAATTTACGTGTATCTTATATTTTTGTAAAGGTTTAAAATATTGATATTTTTTACTAATATAATTATAAAAATTATGAAAGATTTATAAACAAAGAAATTTACATTACAATTATAAAGATATACAACTATATATAAAGTTAAATTAAAATCTAAAAGTTAAAATATTTTAACTTGAAAAGGTCAAAAATTAAAATTAAAGTCAAAATAATCAAAATTACGTTATAGTCATGTGATTTTTATAATTATAATTTAATACTAAATTTAAACGTGAATAATATTGATATTACAGATACATAATACATATCATTGGAATCCTCTTAATGAGCTGAATCCAACTATATAAAAATCATAAAAATTAGATTACTAAATGCAGAAATCATTAACTTTAAATTTTAATATTATTGTTTATTATAAGAGTAATAAGACTATTTAATACCAAATTTTAAACGTGAATATCTCTATTAATATTAAAGTTACAAATATGCAACATACATCATTAGAATCCTCTCGATAAGCTGAATTTAACCATATAAAGATTATAAAAATCAAATTACTAGATGCAAAGATCATTAATTTTGAATTTAATATTATTGTTTACTATAAAAATCATATGATTATAATGTAATTTTAACTATTTCAACTTTTGGAAAGGTCCAAGTCAAAATCATTTTAACTATTTTAATTATTTCAGAAGTCAAAATTAACCAATTTTGGTTTTATATATATATACTACACTACCTACTCAAAAGTTTAGGACCACCCTAATGATTTTCAAAATGTGCGACAAAAATGGATTTTGTGTAATAAAAATAAGGGATTTTGTATTACAATAATGATAAATAAATAGTAATCATCATGCGTAATGTTTATTTTTTCTTCATTTCTTTGTTAAGTGTAATAAAATGGCCAAAACAAAAGAATTATCAACTTTCGAACGTGGGAGAGTTATTGGTTTTCATGATGCTGGAGATTCAGAAAGAACGATTTCAAGAAAAACTGGCTATGGAAAGACTACTATCCATAATATTATAACAAAATATCATAAAACAGGTGCTTTAACTGTTGCTTCACGAAGCGGACGCCCCAAAAAATTAAATGAACGTGATAAGCGACATCTTAAAGTTGTTCTTACCCAAAACCGTCGTATTTCGGCAGAAAAAATGCAAAAAGATTTTATTGAATCAACTGGAAAAGAAGTAAGCAAAAGCACAGTAAGGCGTACACTGTATGAAATGGGATATCATAGTCGTACTGCTCTCAGAAAACCTCTCATAAGTGAGCCTAACCGGAAAATTCGTTTATCTTGGGCTCGTGAAAGACGTTTTTGGACAATAAATGACTGGAAAAAGGTTGTGTGGAGTGACGAATCTAGGTTCACTTTGTTTCAAAGTGATAAAAAAATTCATGTATGGCGTCTCCCGAAGGAAAGTCATGATGTAAATTGCCTTGTTCCGACCATAAAACATGGTGGAGGTGGTGTAATGATATGGGGGTGTTTTAGCTGGTATGGGTTGGACCCTTTAGTAAGAATTGATGGTCGGGTTGATAGTGAAAGATACGTACAAGAGATCCTTGGCTAACATGTAATACCATTTTTAGAGCAATTTGAGGAAGAAAATGGTGAGTATTTTTTTCAGCAAGACAATACACCAATTCATACAAGTTTAAGGACACGGACTTTTATGGAAGAAGTGGCAATAACTCAACTTCCATGGGCAGGACAAAGTCCCGATTTTAATCCGATCAAACATATGTGGGATGAGCTTGAACGCTATATTCGAGCAAGAACAAATAGTCCGAAGAATTTAGGAGAATTAGAGTCACTTCTTCAGGAATGTTGGTTACAAATTCAACGTGAGGTTTATCAAAAACTCGTTGAGAGCATGAATCGTTGAATAGATGCAGTAATAAAGGCTCGTGGCTATACTACAAGGTATTGATGAATAATTTTAATAAATTTTTAATAAAATTTTTTTTATAAAATTAATTTTTATTTTCGTTTTTCTTTAAAAAAAAATGATTTTTTTATTAAGCAACTTCAGTAATAAGCTTAATTCTTAAATCTGTAAAATTATGAGCTGGGTTTTTTTTATTAAGCTATATGTGACAATAGTTTTTCAATAAATATAATTTATATAATACAACTTGTAAAAAAAAATTTCATTATTAAACTTAATAATTTTTATTTATTTCATTAAAAAACGATTAAAAAAATAGTTAATATAATAAATTGTCTAATAATTTTGTAAATTTATGATTTAATTACGAAAAATTATAATTTGTTTAGTAAAATTATCATATATGATTTTTCAGTATTATAATAAAATACTGAATGATAAAAGAATCATGATTTTTGTTAATTTGCCGGGTGGTCCTAAACTTTTGAGTAGGTAGTGTACATTATAAAAATAATTTATAGTAAAATAAACAAAATAAAATATTATCACAAAAATATATTATTTTAAAAGAAATAAATAATAAATTATTACAAAAGTAATATAGTCATTCCTGTTTATAGCAAATTTCAATATAATGAAAAATACTATATAACAAATTGTTAATGTGAGACAGATATTAACATATGAAAAAGTCTCAATTAACTAAATTTTATTAATTATAGACTGTATATTATTATATGAAGTAAAGTTACAAAGTAGTATATATAACCTTATGAAAAGTAATTGTACTTAAAATATACTTAAATTATTATTAAAATATATTTAAAATAAGTATCAATTTTAATTTATGGTATACTTATAATATACTTTAAATATACTTAAATAATCTTAAAATGTATTTTAAATGTACTTGTTTTTTTTAGCCAAATATTTAAATTATACTTAAATTGAATTTTAAGTATAATTTAAATGTATAAAAAATATATTTATATAATACTTATTTTTAATTTAAGTATATTTTAAGAATATTTTAAATATATAAAAAATACATTTAAATTATATTTAAAATTCACTTTAAGTATAATTTAAGTATTTAAATATAAACAAGTTTATTTAAATTATATTTTAAATTTTTTTTTTTTTTGGTTTAAAGGTATTGGACAGTTTAATAGGTTAGCCAAAATTTAGTAATCAATAAGGTACATACCTGATTGATAACTATATAAAAAATTAGGTTAGCTGAATTAATCATATTTTTTAATTTGAATAAATTAGGTAATAATTCAATAGTTATTATTCAGTTTGATATATAATTATTATTATTTATAAAACTGAATTCAATCAACATATACTAATTGATGATTATTAGACTGATTTGTTTATTAATCTAATAATATTAATATAAAAATTAAACTATTTTAGAGTTATTTGTCAATTAATTACCAAAAAAAACCTAGAATGATATACTAGTAAATTAATAATAATTGTTTATAATAAGGTTTATCACCTGACTACTAATTGGTATTTAGGATTTTTTCCACCAGTTATAAACTGGCAAACCAATTAGTATATCCAGGATGATAAAAAAATTATTTACTATACTATATGTAGTAATCAATGAGTTATTATCCTTCAGATGATAATCCATTTATTTACTACTAGTATAGTAAATAACAATTATTTATTTATTGTTAAATTATGTTATATTAAATAGTACTGATTATTTTATTGTATTATTTATATATTAAAATATAATGTTTAATCTGTACTAAAGTTTACTTTCAATTACATGACCACAATTACTTGCTAAAGGATTAATAATAAATAAATACTTGTGAAATATTTACATGAAACAGGTGAACATTCTGATAAAAAAAATATTACTTCCATTCATCTTGAAATGTATATAAGAAAAGAATTAAACATAACTTTTTACTACTTCTTATTATTAATAAAAATACTCTAAATAAGTATCATTTCTGTTAAAATAAGTAAGTTTTGAAACTTATTATTTTTAAATCAAATATTTCTGATTGAGCCTATAAGAGACGAAAAAAAATTTTACATTAGCATTTTCATTTAAAAAACAAATATATGGTATATAGATGCCACCCAAATTATTTTAAGTAAATCCCAAATTAATTTGTACATTTTGACAGCCATAATTCCCAAATCCCAAATGTACAAATTGCAAAATTTATATATATAATTTGTAAATTAATTTGGATTTGTATATTTGGGCTACCATAATCCCAAATTATTTTGAATTTGGTGGTATCTATAATATGGTAGTATTGCAAAGAAACTTATCATTTACGCTTTATATAATCTCTTGTCTAAAAAGCCAATAGTTTAACCATACATGATATTATGCCTCGAAATATAATATGAGTTTTGGACTTAAAATAAAAAATGAAACTGTTAGCCTGTTAGCAAAATATTTTATTAAAAAAGTAAAAAATATAAAAAGTAAAAAATAAAAAATAAAAAAAACCTTACCAAAATTCTCTTCCAAAAAGACACAAAGAATCAAAAGAAAAAATAACAAATTATTAGTAAAGTTTGTTAAAAAGACAAAGATACAGTATAAAAAATTAATCATTTTGAAATATTTACCAAAATTCCATATCTATAAAGTCAAATAATCACCTAAAAATAAAAAAAAATGAACTGTTAGAAACTGTTTGTTAAAAGAAATAAAGAAAAAAAAAATACTTAATAGAACTTATGATAGAACTTAGACGTCATTCCTATTAATTATTTTAAAAGGCTTTTTAACAGAGAAGAAAAAGATTGATTATATGATAATTGATCAATTAATCTTGTTATGTGCTTTAATTCAAATAATCGATTGAATCAATCATTATTTTAATAAATTAACTGCTATAATCAATCATATAAATCTGAATTAATGATTTTTTTTTTCAATTATTCTAAATAAAATAAAAAAAATTAAATAGTCAGTTTAAAAATATATATATATATAATTTTTTTTTAAGTAGAAAATGTATAAGCATTATACTATATTAATTTTCTACTTATTTTAACTTCTTGGATGCTATTTCAGACTGGTAATCTTAAAAAAAGTAAAAATTTTTTTTTTAAGTAGAAGAGTATAAATGTTATACTAATCTTTTACAGTTCTACTTTGTTTTTTATAACTTCTAGACTTCCTGAACACCATTTCAGATTGGTAAGCTTAAATAAAAAAAAATTTATTATTTTTTTTTTAAGTAGAAAGTGTATAGGCATTATACTAACTTTCTAGTTTATTTATTTCTATAATTTCTAGACCTCCTAAACATCATTTTAGACTGGTAAGTTAAATAAAAAAAAAAGAAATTTATTTTTTTTAAGTAGAGGCATATATATGTTATACTAACCTTCTACTTTATTTTTTTTATAGGTTCTAGACCTCTTGAATGCCATTTCAGACCTATAATAAGTTAAATAAAAAAAAACTCATTTTTTTTTAAGTTAAAGACATCATTTCAAACAAGTAAGTTAAATAAAAAAAAAATTATTTTTTTTTAAATAGAAGATGTATAGGTATATACTAATGGCCTTCTACTTTTTTTTGTAGTCCGAATACCATTTTAGACTGGTAAGTTTAAATAAAAAAAAAATTTATTATTTTTTTTAAGTAGAATATGTATAGATATTATACTAACCTTCTTTTTGTTTATTTTTTTATAGTTTCTGGACTTCCTAAACATCATTTCAGACTGGTAAATTAAATAAAAAAATAATTTTTCATTTTTTTTAAGTAGAAGGTATATAGATGTCTTCTCTTTATTTATTTTTATAGTTTTGGATGCTATTTCAAATTGGTAAGCTTAAAAAAAAAATTATTATTCATTTTTTTTAAGTAGAAGGCATATAGTAGCTTAAAAAAAAAATTATTATTCATTTTTTTTAAGTAGAAGGCATATAGTATTATACTAACCTTCTACTTTATTTTTTTTTTATAGCTTTCAGACTCTCTGGATGCCATTTCAGACTGGTAAGCTTAAAAAAAATATATTTTTTCATTTTTTTTTTTAAAAAGATGTATAAGCATTATACTAATCTTCTACTTTATTTTATTTTTTGTAACTTTCAGACTCTTTAAATGACATTTTGAATTGATAAGCTTAAAAAAAAATATATTTTTTCATTTTTTTTTTAAATAGGTGTATAAGCATTATACTAACCTTCTATTTTATTTTATTTTTTGTAACTTTTGGATTCTTTTGGATGTCATTTCAGACTGGTAAGCTTAAAAAAAATTTATTTTTTTTAAGTAAAAGGTGCATACGCATTATACTAACCTTTTACTTTATTTTTTTTGTAACATCTGGACTCTTTGAACCATTTTGGACTGATAAGTTTAAAAAAAAAGCTTTTTTAAAATAGAAAGCATATAGGCATATACTAATGGCCTTCCACTTTTTTTTGTAGCTTTCAGATTCTTTTGTAGTTGCAATTTCAAACTGGTAAGCTTTTTCTAATTGTTTTTCTTTTAATTTTTAATACTAATCTTTTTTTCTTTCTTTCTTTAAAATTCAGATGTCAACTTAATTATTTGGGCTATCAGAATTGTAAATCTCTCCAGACGCCTCAGAATCAACACTCAAATGAAAATTTTTTCAAATTGGAACGTTAGTAAGCATTACTGACAGTGTTCTATTTTTTTATAATAAAATCCTTAAAAGTCAGAACTGATGAGACATCTTGACAAGAAGAAATTTAAGCATTATTAATATTCTATTGATTAAGCAAATTAGCTAAATATTATAGTAGAATATTTAGAATAGCGAATAATAATGTAATATAATTTTGTAATAATTCATTAATTTGGCATTTGTAATTAATTAAAATAAAATTAGCAATATAAATCAGTAGTAATAAAATTGACAATTAGATAGCAATTAAGAATCGATTAAAAGCATGTATTTGATTTTAAATATTAAATTTTTTGCAATCAGGCATAACCTATTGATTACAATTTAGTAAATTATGTACATAAATTGTTACAATTAGTAAAAATGATATCAATCAGTAAGCTGCCAAATAAGAAAAATAGATACCAATAGGTTAATCCAAACAAGTAAATAAAAAAAACCAGATAACAATAGGCCAATTTTATTGATAACCTAAATATACTTGATTTACATTATTTTAAAGTTACCAATTGGGTACTCTGATAAAATAAATTAAAAAAAATTGGGAATCATCTAGACTCCTATAAAATAGTCTAAATGATTTCTGATTTGGCAGCTTTCAACCTATGGTACAGTTAGTTTCAGTCACTATTTTGAAAGAACTGGCCTGCTTGTTAAATAAAGATTTGGCTCCCTTAAGCAAACTATTAGATGTACATTTGTTAGAGTGTAAAAATGGTGTGAAGTAGCAGTACAAGATAATTTGATGTTCTTTTATGCTTATTTTTTGGCTAGTTGTTGAGATAGCACATTCTATATTACAAAGTAGTTAATCAATATGCGTGATCAATTTTGCTCTTTTATAATTTTGAATGATTTTAGATTAGCGTTCAGTTGTTGAGAAATGAACTTGATGAATCACTCAAAAAGAGCGATTCAGTGGTCATGTTATCTGGAATGTTAGTGATAATAGCTTGAAATTTCTTGCACTATTTACGTTCAGAAAGACTCTATGTAGTAGGATACCATTAGACAGTGAGAATTCCAAGTAATACTATCCAATCACTATTATTGTAAGCTTTGAGGCAATTATAATTAGATGTCAGTTTTACCCTTGCAGTTTGATATTTCTTTTACACTTGCATGCTAATTGATACCTTTTTTTCCTATTTATTAAGTTCTATGAAGAGTTTATAATTGGTCCACTTGGCTGGAATATCATATATCATTAGGTCCAGCAAAATCTTCTTAGTTTCATCTGATCAGTAACCTGTGATAATTAATTAGTGATCCATAATAAAAGTAGAGAAATGATCGGCATATGGAGAATCTCATGTTATATCTGATAAAAGTTTTTAAGAAATGATTTTGAGAAAAAGATTTTTATGAATAACAAGTTTCAGTAATTGGTTATCTATTAATGTGATTTCCCCTTTATATTTCCTATGTAAATGATTGCGTAATCCTCTTATGAATAATTATAATCTACATAAATATTACCAAATTTGAGGATCATCTAAAGTGAGGGTAAGTCATCTGATTTATACAGATTTTTGGCCTGCATTACGGTATTAAGAAATTGCGAATGTAACAAATAGTGGTGTGACATATAGGATTTTATTAACCAAAAATTTCTAAGTCGCCAGAATACTTAATAAAAATGAAAGAGTAGAAGGTGTGACACATTTTACTATGATTACGTGATTTGCCCTGCTTTAGATATCCCCAAATTTGGTAAATTTAGCCCTGAATTTTATTATTGCCGATCTCTACTTCTGTTGCAGATTACGAATTAAGTTGTTGTCTCCTATGCTGCCTTTTGCTTTAGATTTTTTATTGATAAATATCACAACTTTATTATTACTTATATCAAGACATTTTAGCAATGAAGTTGAGTCTGATATCTTGATCTCATACAGTTTTGAAGCTTAACTATCAAAGGTAGAACCAGGTAATATAATTGAAAAGAAGGATTAGCTGTTCTTCTTAAGAAATGCTATTTTTTCCTTAGCCTTCTGTTACTTCTTCAATTTTTTTTGTTAGTTCTTAGACAGAGTCTGTTTTTAGAAGGTATCATTATCAGGGGAAGTAGAAAGAACAGTACTTAATTTTGCATTAGAGGATGCTGTTGATTAATGCATACCATTCATATTTATTTTCATATTAAATAAGTCAATAACAGAATCAGTACATTTTGATTTTCCTTTATCTGTAGTCTCCTTTAATGCTAATTGGTGCACTTTATTAATCCCCTCAATATGATTCTCAAAATTATATGCAACTTAATCAAGTGCTGAAAATATGAAAGATTCTAAAAAATATGTAAAGACCAGTGACTTAAGATAGTTATCGTGTTAGCTGCTACTATTTATTGTATGATCCCTAAATATGAAGATATCATATTAAGATAATTGTTTTATACACTTTGAGAATAATTTTTCTAAGTAACATAAGTGTACTCATATACACTTTGGTCATTTTAATATTAGTAAACATAATAGATATCATATCAATTATTATGACGAGATTCTAATTATCACATTCAGGGCTCATTTTATTGTGTAGAAGCTTTGAGTTTAACTGTTAAAAGTCCAGTGTCTATTCAGTATTCAGATAAACATTCAAATAAGTTAGCTGCTGTAGACGTGGTCATAGTTATGCCTTCGCAAAGTTGAAGTAAAGTTCGTAAAACATTATGATCATTGGGAAAGTTATATCAGTTCAGATCTGTGGTGATCTGCGATTTTAGCAGATTGCCGCATTTTTTTAATGCAATTTTGTTAAGAATCTGCGCAATACTGCAGAAATTATTTTTTTTATTTTTTCAAAGATTTTTTTATGAAAAATTTGTGATAATCTCCAAAATTGCAGATTTTTAAAAATACTTTGTACAAAAATCTTTAAAGATTTTTACAATTTTCTTCTTTAATTTAATAAACTTTGCATATTTATTTTGATAAACTTTACATCACTAATTTTTTAAACTTTTTTAAAGAAACAATTTTTTTCTATTACTTTAAAGAAATAATTTTATAACACTTTTAAAGAAATAATTCTTTTAAAGAAATAATTTTTAACGCCTTAAAAAAATTAATTTGTTTAAAGATACCAAAGAAAAAAAAAATAAATTTTTAATGGATTCTTTTTTAAGCTTTAAAGCTTGTCAGATAATCAGATTTTAAGAATAATTTTTTTTTAAAAAAAAAAATAAAAAATACTGTTTCTTTATAAGGTTCGAAGTCTTTAAGACAAGTTTTCCAATGTTTGACAGAATGCTAAAGGTACAAGTTCCAGATTCAAACAAAAATTTTTTACTTATGGTTATAAAGTGCAGGATGAACGAGAAATTAGGAAGTTTTCAAATTTTGAAGTTTTACAGATAAAAATGGCAAGATCTGTCTTGCGAAGCTATTTTAAAAATTTTTTTTTTTGTAGCTTCTTTTCTAAGTTTTGGACGAGCCCAAAGCCCTTTCCAGACTTTATTTCGAAGGTTAGAGATTCTGGATGTTAAAGAACAGCCCTGGACTCTCCACTTCAAAGGGTAGAGATCCTTGATGCTGAAGAACAGTTCTGGACTCTCCATTTCGAAAGTTAGAGGTCCTTGACACTGAAGAACGGCTCTGGACTCTCCATTTCGAAGGTTAAAGTCTTCAAGTATATTAATTTATTTAACGAACATTATAAATGTTCGATTTTTATATTTTTTTAGGTCCGGAAGTCAAAGTACAGCTCCAGACTTTTTTTTTGTTATTTTTAATTTTTTTTGGGGTCCGAAAACTAAAGTACTGCTCCAGATTTTTTTATTGATTTAATTTAACAAACGTTAACTAATGTTTGATTTCTTTTTTTTTTTTTTAGGTCTGGAACTTCATTTCAAGGTAGACCACTTCAAGTAAAAAAAAAAATAAGTTTTTTTTTGTATTTTAGCAAAATGTTAGTAACGTTTCACTTTTTTTTCTTTTTTTTAGGTCCCGGAACTCCATTTTGAGGCAGACTACTTTAAGAGTAAAAAAAAATACATTTTTTTTATATCTTAGCGAAACATTAGTAACGTTTCGCTTTTCTTCTTTTTTTAGGTCTGGAACTCCATTCAAGGCGGACCACTTTAAGTAAAAAAAAAAATTGTTTTTTTTTGTATTTTAGCGAAACGTTAGTAACGTTTTGCTTTTTTTCCTTTTTTTTAGGTCCCAAAACTCCATTTCGAGGCAGACCACTTTAAGTAAAAAAAAATCATTTTTTTATTGTATTTTAGCAAAACGTTAGTAACATTTCGCTTTTATCCCTTTTTTTAGGTCTGGAACTTCATTTCAAGGCAGACCATTAAGTAAAAAAAACAATTTTTTTTACTTTAATTTCAATAAACGTTAACTAACGTTCATTTTCTTTTTTTTTTAAGTCTAAAACTCCTTTAGAGGCGGACTATATGATATTTCAAAGATAAAATATCTTCAAAAATTATTATTTTTTTTGTTTTATTTAAATGAACATTACTAATATTTATTTTTTTATTTTTTAGGTCTGAAAGTTCTTTATAGGCAGACTACTGTAAGTAAAAAAAAAAATAATAATTTTTTTTTTTACTTTTATTTCAACGAACATTAACTAATATTTGTTTTCTTTCTTTTTTAGGTCTGGAAGAAATGGATTGAGTTATTTCAAAGGTAAAAAAACTTCAAAATAAATTTTTTTTTTTTATATTTTTATTTTATGAAACATTACTAATGTTTTATTTCGTTTTTTAGGTCCAGAACTCTAATTTGAAGTGGACCATAGTATTTCGAAGATAAAGAAACTTTGAAGTATCTTTTTTTTTATTATTTCAACGAATGTTAACTAATGTTCATTTTCTTTCTTTTTTAGGTCCAGAACTCCTTTAGAGGGTGGACTATGATATTTCGAAGGTATAATATCTTCAAAAATTATTATTTTTTTTTGTTTTTTTAAACGAACGTTACTAATATTCATTTTTTTTATTTGTTAAGTCTGGAACTCCTTTAGAGACGGACTATGATATTTCGAAGGTATAATATTTTCAAAAATTTTTACTTTTTTTTTATTTTATTTTAATGAACGTTACTAACATTCGTTTTTTTATTTTTTTAGATCCAGATGTTCCATTTCGAAGACTGGACTCTATTCGAAGGTAAGGTCTTTGTTTTATTTTTTTTGTTTTTATTTAACGAATATTAATGAATGTTTATTAACGTCCATTTTTTCTTTTTTAGATCTAGTAACCATTTTCGAAGACTATTTTGAAGGTATAGCCTTCAAAAAAAAATTTAATTTTTTTGTTTAACGAACATTGCTAACATTTGATGTTTTTTATTTTTTTATGTCCAGACGAAGCCTGGACTTCATTCAAAGGTAATTCATCACTTTCAAATTTCTTTTTACTTCTATTATAATGAACATTACTAACGTTCAATTTTTTCTTTCTTTTTAGATTTTAGACGTCGAAATACTATACATCACTCGAAGGTACTTTTAATTTTTGGGTTTTTTTATTCAATGAACATTTACTAATGTTCTTTATTTTCTTATTCTTTCTTTTGTAGGTCCGCGGTTAGATTCCTAGAAGAAATTTCGAAGATAGAACTTCGAAATTTGTTTAATTTCCTTTTTAATGAGACGTTTTATTAAGGTTTATTTTTATAGGTCTGGGGCTTCCTGGAACATTACGAAACTTCAAAGGTGCTCTACGAAGTTCTTTTTACTATTTTTTTGAAATTTCTTAATAAAACATTTGCTAACATTTCATTTATTTTGTTTCTTGTAAGTTTACAGCTTCTGGACGAAGATTTTGAAGGTATTTATCTTTAAAATTATTTCATTTTTTTTATTTAAATGAAAAGTCAGCTAATATTTCACTTTTCTTTTATTGTAAGTCTACGGTTTTCTTTAGGAGCAATAATATTTTCATGTTTTGACGCATTTTGTTGGATCAAAAAAGTTAAAAGTTGTTTGTTGGAATCAAACCAACTGGAACAATATTCAAACCATTAACAATAACATAATTTGAACGTCAGTAAAAAAAAGAAAAGGGGACTTTTTAATTAGTGCATTTAGTTAGCAAATAGGATAGTTTAATATATGTACTTTTAAATTTGTAAATATCTTTAATTAATAAATTAATATTAGTTAATATTAAAGTTAAAATACTGCCTAATTGTAAATTTGCATTAGTGTTTTTGAAAAATTTCGCAGATTTATTTTTGAAAAATTTTGCAGGTTTTTTTGTGCTTGCAGATCTGCGCAAAAATCCATAAAATTTTTCAGTGCTACGTATCAGCATGTCCTCAGATCTGCGCAAAATTGGATTCTGCAGAATTGCGCAGATCTGTGGACCAAAATTTTTCCCGATAATAAAAAGCAGTTATTTCAGCTTAAGCCAAACAGAAAACTCTTCTTTAATCTCTTTTACTTGTATAAAGTTCATTTTTACTGTAAAAAGATGGGATTAATTAATATAAAATAATACTAAATATATAAAAAATAAAAATTTTTTCTATGGCAAAAAATTCAGCTGAATGATCAGCAAAAAGAATTACTGTTGTATTAATACATTTTAAAATTATTTTGAGTGTATTTTAAATATATTTTAAATTTTATAATAAATATAACATGATCTTTGAATTAAAAAAAATATATATATATATATATTTTAATAATAATTTAAATATATTTAAGCACAATTATTTTTTGTAGGGTAAAAATAACTCTTTTTATAATGAATTTTTTATAATGAATTTTTTTTTAGTAAAATAAAGATGACTGATATACAAATGGCCCTATGATTATTTAATAAAAGAATAACTTTTTTTTAAATACACAATATATGAAAGACATAGAATTATAAAAAATATTTAACAAATCATTTTAATAATGTCAAAATATTAAATTGTGTCATTAAATTCATTAGCTTTATATTTGCATATTAAAGTTAACTCTATTTGCATGATATCTATTTATTATTTATATTTTATCTAGCAACCCTATAAAAATAAAAGTAAAAAGTTATTTAAAGAAAATAATAATAATGTTTTTTCCAATCTTTTCTTACCTTAATTCTAAAAGTCTAGTCATATTTTTTGTCTGACAACATTACAAAAAAGACAAAAATTAATAATTTAATTAATTAAAAAAAAATAATAAAAATCACCACTCCAGTCCTTCCTTACAGAACCCCGAATACATATCGGTGGATTTATTTCATCATCCAAATATATTAAATTTTGTTATACAATGTATTATAAAAGTTAAAGATATGCAATATAATAATCCAAAAAAAGTGTGTACAATTTTAAAAAATGCAATTTAGGACGATTTTAATTTTGGCTAGAATTAACATAATTTTGGCTAGATTTAATATAATTTTGGCTAGATTTAATATACCGTACCGTAACTGGTAATATGATAGTAATGATATTTAGTCAAACAAAAAAGAAAAAAACTTTAACGTTACAATCTATAAAATCTATAATTACAAAGACAATTTCACATTTAATAATTTGTTGAATAATAATTAATATCACTATAAAAGAAAATTATATGAAAGAAATTATATTTTAATCAAAAGAAAAAAAATTACATCACAATGTATATATGATTTTATAAAAAAATTGAACCACAATTGCACAATTTTAACTGTAATATTAATGCTATAGTTCTGTACTAATTGCAAATGCACTGCAATATATAAGAATGGAAAATACAGTAAGAAAGGATGACAGAAGAATAAAGGAAAGAAGAGATAAATGAAAAGGGATGAAGGGAAGCAAAGATAATCAAAAAGAAATGAAGAAGGAACAAAAAAGATAAAGGATAGTGAAAAGGAATGAATGAAACAAAAAAAGAATAAAAATAAATGAGAAAACAAAAGGGAAATGAAAAGGAATAAAGAGAATGAAAAAAAATAAAAGAAACAAAGATGGAATTAAAAGAAATGAAAGAAACAAATAGCGAATAAAAAAAAAACAGGGGGAATAAAAGAGAATGAAAGGAAGCAAAGGAGGAATGAAAATCAATAAAGGGAATGAAAAAAAAGCAACAAAAGAAGCCAAAGAGTAATGAGAGAAATAAAAAAAGCAATGAAAGAAATCAAAGATCAATGAAAGAAATGGAAAAAGCAATGAAAGAAACCAAAGATAAATTAAAGAAATGAAAAAAAGCAACGAAAGAAACCAAAAATCAATGAAAGAAACCAAAAAAGCAATGAAAGAAACAATGACAAAAGGAACAAAAGATCAATGAAAGGAATAACAAAGGGAACCACAAAAGATCAATGAAAGAACCATGGAAAGAAACGAAAGAAACAATGAAAAAAAGAAACAAAGAAACTATGAAAATAAGAGAAATAAAAAAATGAAAGAAAAGCCAGAACACCCACCCATAGAAAAAAGAAAAAGAAAACGGTTAATATTATCTTAAAAGAAAAATAAAATAACAAGAGAAAGAGATGTAAAAGACTTACTTGAATTTTCACTCAAATGATACACATCTAAAAAAGACAAAAAGTTTAGTAAAAGAACAAGGGAAAGAATGAAAAGAAAACAAAGAATTAAAACTCACCTTGAATTTCCACTGAAATGGAATTAAAAACAACAAAAAAAAAAAAACTTACCTGTTACAGCACTTAATCCCAAAGCTAAAGGTGACGCCGTTAACTAAAGAATTAAAAAAAATGATTATTTTATTTTAAAAAAAAATAAAAAAAAAAAAATGATTATTTATTTTAAAAAAAAAATGTTAAAAAAAAAAAAAGATTTTTTATTTTAAAAAAAAATGATAAAAAAAAAAAATGATTATTTATTTTAAAAAAAAATGTTAAAAAAAATTTCCTTCCGCTACAGTAGCTTAAGTCTGAACAAAACTATTAGCGTTAATTATCTATAACATAAAAGGTAATATCGCTTACCATTTACGATAAGCTTATCTCATGAGTTGATATAAAAAAGGGATATATGCAGTTTTTGAATCGGTATAACTGGTATTATGATCCGATTATTTAGGTAAACAAGTGGTAAACGCGTAAAAAAAAAAAAAATATAGCGCCTCTGGGCTCTGGCAGTTTTTTCATCAGCGATAATGTTTATTTGTTTAATAGGTAATCTATTTTATTTGTTTCTCTTCATTTACTTTTTAAAACTTTAATTTTAATTTTTTTATTTCAATTTTAATTGATCAAATAAAATTAAATAAAAAAAAAATTCAACACTATAACAAATTATTCGGTATAAAGGCCCCACATGTGACTTGCTGATCTAATCAAATAATCCGAATATCCGATCTTGAAAAAAAAATTTTTTTTTTTTGTGATGTTGTCAGACGAAAAGCATGACCGGACTATTGGAATTAAGGTAAGGTGGTGTTTTTCAGTTTTTTTTTATTTAATTAATTATTTTTTTTTTCTTTTTTGTAGTGTTGCCAGACGAAAAGCACGACCGGACTATTGGAATTAAGGTAAGGGAGGGTTGGAGTGGTGTTTTTTGGTTTTTTTTTATTTAATTAATTATTCTTTTTTTCTTTTTTCTTTTTTCTTTTTTGTAGTGTTACCGGACGAAAAGCATGACCAGACTATTGGAATTAAGGTAATGGAGGGTTAGGGTGGTGTTTTTCAGTTTTTTTTTTATTTAATTAATTAATTATTTTTTTTTTTTCTTTTTTGTAGTGTTGCCAGACGAAAAGCACAACCGGACTATTGAAATTAAGGTAAGGGAGGGTTGGGGTGGTGTTTTTTGGGTTTTTTTTTATTTAATTAATTATTTTTTTTTTCTTTTTTCTTTTTTGTAGTGTTACCAGACGAAAAGCATGACCGGACTATTGGAATTAAGGTAAGGGAGGGTTGGGGTGGTGTTTTTCAGGTTTTTTTTTATTTAATTAACTATTTTTTTTTCTTTTTTCTTTTTTGTAGTGTTGCCGGACGAAAAACTTTTGGAATTAAGGACAATTAAGGTAAGGAAGTGTTGGGGAGATGCTTTTCGTTATTTTTTTTATTTAATTAATTAATTATTATTATTATTTTTTTTTCTTTTTTGTAGTGTTGCCAGACGAAAAGCATGACCGGACTATTGGAATTAAGGTAAGGGAGGGTTGGGGTGGTGTTTTTCAGGTTTTTTTTTATTTAATTAACTATTTTTTTTTCTTTTTTCTTTTTTGTAGTGTTGCCGGACGAAAAACTTTTGGAATTAAGGACAATTAAGGTAAGGAAGTGTTGGGGAGATGCTTTTCGTTATTTTTTTTATTTAATTAATTAATTATTATTATTATTTTTTTTTCTTTTTTGTAGTGTTGCCAGACGAAAAGCATGACCGGACTTTTGGAATTAAGGTAAGGGAGGGTTGGGGTGATGTTTTTTGTTGTTTTTTTTATTTAATTAATTAATTATTTTTTTTTTCTTTTCATAGTTTCAACGGACGAAAAGCACGACCGGACTATTGGAATTAAGGTAAGGGAGGGTTGGGGTGGTGTTTTCAGGTTTTTTTTTATTTAATTAACTATTTTTTTTTTTTTTTCTTTTTTGTAGTGTTGCCGAACAAAAAGACTTTTGGAATTAAGGACAATTAAGGTAAGGAAGTGTTGGGGAAATGCTTTTCGTTATTTTTTTTTTATTTAATTAATTAATTATTATTATTATTTTTTCTTTTTTGTAGTATTGCCGGATGAAAAGCATGACCGGACTTTTGGAATTAAGGTAAGGAAGGGTTGGGGTAATGTTTTTCATTGTTTTTTTTTATTTAATTAATTAATTAATTTTTTTTTCTTTTTCGTAGTTTCGCCAGACGAAAAGCACGACTGGACTATTGAAATTAAGGTAAGGGAGGGTTGGGGTGGTGTTTTTCATTGGTTTTTTTATTTAATTAATTAATTAGTAATTTTTTTTTTCTTTTTTGTAGTATTGCCAGACAAAAAGCACGACCGGACTATTGGAATTAAGGTAAGGGAGGGTTGTGGTGAATTTTTTCGTTGTTTTTTTTAATTAATTAATTAATTATTTATTTTTTTTTTTTTCTTTTTTGTAGTGTTGCCAGACGAAAAGCACGACCGGACTTTTGGAATTAAGGACAATTGAGGTCAAGAGTATATGGTCAAGGAGATTACGGTATTCGCAAGGCTTCGTGACAACGATCATCTATCTAAAAGTCAAAGTTTTTGTACTGGTGGATTTAAATATCACGAGATTTCAATGTCGATTAAGTGATTTCCCTAAGAGGAGCCTGCATGAGTTTTAAAATCATTGTTAGTTTTAAAATCATCGTCGATAAATGATATAAAGGAAGATTCTTTGTCTCCATATTTTAAAAACAAAATTTTTAAAATTAAAAATTAATAAAAGATAATGAAAATTTTGGTTATTTCTTTATTTTCAAAATTCTTTAAATATTATAGCAAATTCATATGAAACCTGGTTATTCTTACTGCCTTATTTAATTATTTTACATCATGAAAAAGCTTTTGGAGAATAAATAATACCATTAACAACTGCAAATAACTACTATTGTATTCACAAAACTTTTATTTGCAACTGGTGTAAAAAGTGATGGGTTCTTAAAATAGTTGATGGGTTATAAAAAGTCGTTATTACTTTAATTTTTAAGCACGAGTTGTAAAAAATTTTTTATTTTCTGATTATTCTACATAAGATTAATAAGATGAATGTATAACACAATCGTATTTTGCACTGTTTACTAATTTTTTATTAAAAATTCTTAATTTAAGCTAATTCCAAAGATCAGCGCATATGATCTCTCATTTAGGTTAGATATAATGTATAGTAAAATTTTCAATTTAGAATATCTTAGTCAATATTAATGCTATCAAAATAAAATTTATATCATTAGATTCATCTCATTAAGACAAATCTAATAATATATATTTCATTAAAATTCAATTAGTAGATTTTTTAAATATAGGGTATGTAGAATAAGAAATTTTTAAAAATACCTCTGAAATAAGCAACTTTTTAAAAATTTTATATAATTAATAAGCAAACTCAACCCCCCTGACCTATTTATATATAGTTCAGATTTCTTCTTTTGCCTTAATTCCAAAAGTCCAATCATGTTTTTTATCTGGTAATACTATAAAAAGAAAAAAAATTAATAATTTAATTAATTAAAAAAAACACAATAAAAATATCACCCAAACCTTCTTTTATCTTAATTTCAAAAGTCCAGGCATATTTTTTATTTAACAACACTATAAAAAGAAAAAAAAAAAGGTAATAACTTAATTAATTAAGAAAAAATAATGAAAAATACTTCCCTTAACCCTTTTTTACCTTAATTTCCAAAAGTTCAATTATGCTTTTTATTTAGTAATATTATAAAAAAAAATTTTTTCTAAATCAAATATTATGGATTATTTAATTAGATTAACAAGTTATATAATCCTACCATAATTTGTTATAGCATTAACAAATTTTTATAACAAAAGTCTAATTAGACTAGATACTTACTTCATTATATTAAGATATGCCTGTATATTAAACAATAACAATTAAAAAATCTAAAAATATCACTGTAATATAAAATATTAAACAAATGAAAAATTATTGTAAAGTTAGTAAACTCATTAAAAAAAATATTATATTTTAGTATAGTATATCTAAAAAAGCCAATATTTTTTCACAAAAGTAAGTAAAAAGAATATTTAACATAATAAACTATTATTTAATTAGAAAAAATCCTTTTCTTTTCATTTACCTTTACATTTAAGGGAGAAATCAGCACTTAACGAGAAAAATTTAATAATGCCAATTTATGCAAATTATTACCAAAAATGGCTAGTGCGCAATTTTTATTGCGTTGACGTCTCTCCACATGATATTCAATTAAGATGCTAAATAGATTGATGGATAATGCCGATCCTCACCAAGCTACCCGCAAAATTTTATATCGTTAAAACTCAACCTCTTTAAGTTTACTATGGAAGAATGTGGCATTCTGACCGTAAAATTTTGACTTGCTTAATATTAGTAAGATATTTTATGAGTATATTCAATAATATTTACCTTTAGTTAGGGCAGTGACATATATTAGCTAATATTTTAGGGGGTGGGGGGTAAGCGAAAATCTTAGATTACACAATTTTTAAAAAATATGATTGGTTGCACATGATCAAGATATCTTACCTGGGAGTGGGGGGTAAACGCCTATAGTAAAAAAATATTAGCTAATATATGTCACTGCTCTTAGGTATATTATTTTTTTTTTGTTTTTATGTTCACATTTTTATAATTTCATAAAAAATAATACTTTACCTAGTCTATTGGATTTATAAGTAGAACGTTGCTAATATTCCTTTGTTTTTTTGTAAGTTTCAGATATGAGACCCTTGGATCTTTAAAATTCTTTAGAAAAAAAGTATGTAGATAGTTTTTTTTTTATAATAGGGAATTTGTAAGACTTTACTAATAATCTCTTTTGTTTTTGTAGTAACGCTTTAGATTAATTTTTTTTTGGAAAATATGTGAGCTTACAGATAAATGATATTTACTATTATGATTGTTGATAGAATTATGTCAACATTTTTTTAGACTTCAGTTTTGAGCACTTTATACTTCTGAATTTCTTTGGAAATGGTTGGTGAATTATGTGAATAGATTCTTTTTACAATAAAGAATGTTGGAAGAATGTCACTAATACTTTTTTTCATTATTATAGGTTTCAGTATTGTATCCTTTACAGATTATATAAAAATTAATAGTTTGCTCATATTTTATTATAAGTGTAAAAAAAATCTATAGTATAAACTTTGTAAAATATTTCTCTTATCCACTTGAATCATATTATATTATTTTTTTTACTTGTTAAAAATTTTAATAATAAAGAACGTTGTATTCTAAAAAATGGTTTTTTTATTAATATAAAGCCTGTAAAATTGATTATAGATCATTATCCTGGCAAGTGGCGATCTATTTCTTAAGAAAATAAGTAATTTTATAATGAATATAATAAGAAAAAGAAATATTTCATTAAAAATGTTTTCTATTAATTAAAAATGATTTCACTTTGCAATTTGCCTTGTGATTATATTTAAAAGGGTTGCAGTCATCTTTTTCTACAGTGAATCTCAATATAATGAAGAATACTATATAATAAATTATTAATATGAGACAGATATTAACATATGAAAAAATTCTTGATTAATCAAATTTTATTAATTATGGGCTATATACTGTTATACAAAGTAAAGTTACAAAACAGTATATATAAAAATGACCCTTTTTATAACAAATTTTTTATAACAAATTTTTTTCAGTAAAATGAAAATTACTGATATATCAATAACCCTATGATCATTTAATAAAGGATAATTTTTTTTAAATACACTAGCTTGAAGTCTGCTGTTTCACATCAGGTTGGTATTTATTAATAAAATAATATACAAATCCTAAGCCTAACTCTAATTTTAATCTAATCTCTAACCCTAACCCTAATCCTAATCTACCCCTAATTAAGGATGGTGCCGCAATTGATTTATCAAATCCGCAATATTGCGGATTTTGGAGTTGAATTGCGGTTAGTGAACCGCAATTCCGCAATTCACCTGATCAGTTTTGGCAGTTTACCGAACCAATTTAATAAAAAAAACGTTTACGCAACGTTTTTTTAATTAATTTAACGAAAAAACGTTGCGAAATGTTTTTTCAAAGTATTTTAATTAATAAAAAACGTTTCGCAACGTTTTTTTAATTAATTTAAAGAAAAAACGTTGCGAAACGTTTTTTCAAAGTATTTTAATTAATAAAAAGCGTTTCGCAACGTTTTTTTAATTAATTTAAAGAAAAAATGTTGCGAAACGTTTTTTCAAAGTATATTTAATTAAAAAAAAACGTTTCGCAACGTTTTTTAATTAATTTAAAGAAAAAACGTTGCGAAACGTTTTTTCAAAGTATATTTAATTAAAAAAAACGTTTCGCAACGTTTTTTTAATTAATTTAAAGAAAAAACGTTGCGAAACGTTTTTTCAAAGTATATTTTAATTAAAAAAAACGTTTCACAACGTTTTTTTGGATTGCTTTAGCGAAATTGCAATTCCGCAAATGTATCGCAATTCCGCAAATGTGCCGCAATTCCGCAATTATTCCGCAATTGAATTGCGGTACTTTGCGGAATTGCGGACAATT
The DNA here is from genome assembly GCA_015698045.1 of Rhizophagus clarus. NCBI lineage: Eukaryota > Fungi > Glomeromycota > Glomeromycetes > Glomerales > Glomeraceae > Rhizophagus > Rhizophagus clarus. The sequence goes on along the minus strand of BLAL01000238.1, from coordinate 114,515 downwards.
GCGGATTGCGGAATTGCGGATATTTAGGTTTAAAAATCCGCAATGTTCCGCAATACCGTAAATCGCAATTATTCCGCAATTGCTTATTTGTGGCACCATCCTTACCCCTAATCCCTAACACTTTTCCTTTTCATTTTTGTTTTTTTATATTTAATTGTAATAATGGCTGTAATGCTGGTCAAAATTAAATGATCAGCATACTAATTTCCTTTTTTGGAATACTTGTGAAACTAACCTAACTATATTTTTGCAAGGGAAAATATTTCCTTTTTGGAATTTGTGTAATATAAAATTTCCTTTTTCAGAATAAGAAACTTCCGATTTTTGTAGAGAGTAAAATTTCCTTTTTGGGATTTTGTGTAATATTATGTGATAATATGGCCAATAAAAATAAGGTTATACAATTTAAATTTATTTATACAGATATTCTAAATGTTACAAATATTTTTAATTATATAGATGATATATGAAAAACACAGAATGCTTTTATAAAAGATGTTTAACAAATTGTTTTAATAATATCAAAATATTAAATTTTGTCATCGATTTCATTAGCTTTGCATTTGCACATCAGAATTACACAGGTCGAATAATAAAAAATCTCCAAAAATCAGCAGTCTGATTTTTGTCTGATTTTTCGATATATTTGTCTGATTTGTGGTTTTTTGTTGCTGATTTTATGGTGCGAATTGTTCATGAACGGCATTGCCGATTTGTGCCAAAAAATTGGCATTTCTATTTTTAAATAGTGCATGCAAATCAGCACTCCTATTTTTAAATAGTGCATGAAAATCGGCACTCTGATTTTAAATAGTGCATGCAAATCAGCACTCCAATTTTTAAATAGTGCATATAAATTCAACTAAATTATTTTATTTATATTTATTTATGAAGTACGACACATGCAAAAATTTATTTTTTCTCAAAAAATTTTATTCAAAGTAGTTTAATTTAAAAATTTACATGTTTTATTAGTAATTAAAAAATAAGAATTTATTTTAATAGAAAATTAATCTAAAAAAAAGAAATCTATAATGAAAGTAAAAAAATAAATCAAAGTAAAGAAATGTGTTAAAAATAGGAATAACAATAAAGAAAAAAAGTGAAATAAAAAAAATGGGGAAAATGAAAAGAAGTAAAGGGAAACAAAAAAAAACAAAAAGAATATAAAGGTAAAGAAAATGAAAGGAATGAAGAAGGAAATGTAAGAAAAAAGGATAGTGTAATAAAAAAAAACAAAAAGAATAGTAGGAAAACATAAAGAAACGAAAAGAGAGAAGGGAGATATAAAGGAGCGAAAAGAAAGGAAGGGGAAACATAAAAGAACGAAAAGAAAGAAGGGGAAAACGTAAAGGGACAAAAAGAAAGGAAGGAAATGTAGAAAAAAAGAGGAAATACAAAAAAACAAAATGAAAAAAAGGGAAATATAAAGCGATGAAACAAAAAGGAAAGTGAAACGTAATAGAACGAAAAAAATGGAAGGCAAAACGTAAAAAAGAAAAAATAGAGGAAACATGAAGAAATAAAAGAGAAATGTGAATATACAAAAGAATTGAAGGGGAGATGAAAAGAATGGAGAGAAGTGAAAATAAACAAAAAAAAACAAAAGAAACAAAGTAAACCGAAAGGTGAGTGAAAAGAAAAGAATGAAAGGGAAAGTGAAAATAAATGAAAAGAATAGTAGAAAAATATAAAGAAACGGAAAGAAAAGAAGGGAAACGTAAAGGAACAAAAAGAAAGAAGGGGAAAACGTAAAGGAACAAAAAGAAGGAAGAAAATGTAAAAGAACAAAAAAAAGAGGAAATGAAACGAAAAAGGAAAGGAATGAAATGAAAAGAAGTGGTAAGCATAAAGGGTGAAATGAAAAGGAGGGAAAATATAAAAAATAAAATGAAAAGAGGAGGAGCGTAAAGAGACGAATGAAAAGGAGATGAACCGTAAAGAAATAAAGCAAAAATGAAGGCAAATGTAAAGTGTTAAAATGAAAAGGAAGGTTAAAATGTAATAGTCAAAAAAAAAATAGAAGGAAAAACGTAAAAAAAAGAAAAAAAAGAGGAAGAAATGAAAGAGAAATATAAATATCCAAAAAGAATTGAAGGGAGACGAAAAGAATGGAAAACAAACAAAAAGAAACCAAGGGGATAAAAGAAAAAATGAAAGAAAAGTTAGTAAATAACGAAATGTAATCGATCATAAAAAAAAAATAAAATGAAATAAAATGAAATATATTTGTAAAGAAGCCCAATTACTAAAAACGTCTGATCAGAACCTGCAAAAAAAGATGAATTCGTTAGTAAAAATGTTTTCTAAAAAAAAAGAAAAATAAAGTTTTGAAAATTCGAAACTTACATTAATTACGCCCACGGCCATCATCCAAGAATCAAAGACCGGAAACTACAAAAAAAAAGTTGGAAACGTTAGTAAACATTTCCTAAAAAAAAAAGAAAAAATAAAGTTTCGAAAATTTTAAAACTTATATTCATTATGCCCACAGCCATCGTCCAAGAATCGAAGACCAGAAGATACAAAAAAAAAGATGGAAATATTAGTAAAACGTTTCCTAAAAAAAAAAAATAAAGTTTGAAAATTTGAAACTTATATTTATTACGTCCATCGTCCAAGAATCGAAGTCTGAAAGCTACAAAAAAAAATATGAAAACGTTAGTAAAATATTTTCTAAAAAAAAGGAGAAAAAAGTTTCGAAAATTTTGAAACTTATATTCATTACGCCCACGGCTATCATCCAAGAATTGAAAACTGGAAGCTACAAAAAAAAAGATGGAAACGTTAGTAAACGTTTTCTAAAAAAAAGAAAAAATTAAGTTTTGAAAATTTCAAAACTTACATTAATTATGCCCATGGTCATCGTCCAAAAATCGAAGACCAGAAGCTACAAAAAAAAGATGGAAACGTTAGTAAACGTTTCCTAAAAAAAAAGAAAAAATAAAGTTTTGAAAATTTTGAAACTTACATTCATTACGCCCACGGCCATTGTCTAAGAATTGAAGACCAGAAGCTACAAAAAAAAGACAGAAACGTTAGTAAAACGTTTCCTAAAAAAAAAGAAAAATAAAGTTTTAAAAATTCGAAACTTACATTCATTACGTCCATCGTCCAAGAATCGAAGACTGGAAGCTACAAAAAAAAGACGAAAACGTTAGTAAAACGTTTCCTAAAAAAAAGGAGAAAAAAGTTTCAAAAATTTTGAAACTTACATTCATTACGCCCACGGCCATCATCCAAGAATCGAAAACTGGAAGCTACAAAAAAAAAAGATGGAAATGTTAGTAAACGTTTTCTAAAAAAAAAGAAAAATAAAGTTTTAAAAATTCAAAACTTACATTCATTACGTCCACGGCCATCATCTAAGAATCGAAAACCAGAAGCTACAAAAAAAAGATGGAAACGTTAGTAAACGTTTCCTAAAAAAAAAAGAAAAAATAAAGTTTCAAAAATAAACTTTGAAACTTACATTCATTACGCCCACGGCCATCGTCCAAGAATCGAAGACCAGAAGCTACAAAAAAAAAGATGGAAACATTAGTAAACATTTTCTAAAAAAAAAAAAAATAAAGTTTTGAAAATTTCAAAACTTACATTCATTACGCTCACGGCCATCGTCTAAGAATTGAAGACCAGAAGTTACAAAAAAAAAGATGGAAACGTTAGTAAACGTTTCCTAAAAAAAAAGAAAAAATAAAGTTTCAAAAATTTTGAAACTTACATTAATTACGCCCATCGTCTAAGGAGAGAAAAAAGGGATATTGGTATGTTTCTAAAACTATTAATAATAAAACCTATTGTCAATTCGCGTTTTCGAAATCTTCAAGGCTGCATTCTACAAAAATAAAGAAAAGAAAGAAACATTAGAATGTTTCTTTAATACGAAACTCGCCGTTTTTACAATAAAGCTAAAAAATGTTTTTTTAAATTAAATAAAAAAAATTTGTTTTTTAAATTAAATAAAATTAAAAAAAATTCGTTTTTTATGTTAAATAAAAAAAAATTCATTTTTTTAGATTAAATAAAAAAAAACAGCTTCTTTGGATGACGGTATTTCAGTGGTGTGTACCAACTTTTTGTTTGTTTTGCAACGTTATGTTTGCGAAACTTGTAAAAATGTTGCGAAACATTTTTTACATTGGAAATTTAATATAGAAAACAACGTTTTACAACATTATTTTCCTTTTTATTTAAAAACGTTGTGAAACATTTTTATAAAATGATTTAATATAAAAAAAATGTCTCACAACGTTTTTTTTTTGTCACTTTAATAAAAAATGTTGCGAAACGTTTTTTTATTAAAAACGTTTGGTAAATCAGTTCAGTTTTCGGTAATTACCAATCAGTTTCAGTAATCATTAATACCGATACTGATTAATTCAGTTTGGTATTGGTTTTTGCAAAAACTGAACTGAACCAAACCGATCAGAGCCTTATCTTATCATGTTTTTTATTTGGCAATACTACAAAAAAAATTAAATAATTAGAAATAATAATGAAAAACACTTTTTCCAATCTCTCTTATCTTAATTCTATAAGTTTGATCATATTTTTCGTCTGGTAATATTATAAAAAAAAAAATAAATAAATAATTAGAAAAAATACTAAAAACACTTCCTCATATCTTAATTTCAAAAGTCCAGTCATGCTTTTCATCTAGTAACATTACAAAAAGAAAAAAAAATTAAATAATTAAAAATAATAATAAAAAATACTTCTTTTAACCACCCTTATCTTAATTCTATAAATCTGGTCATATTTTTCATCTGACAATACTACAAAAAAGGAAAAAAAGTAAATAATTAGAAAAACACTGAAAAATACTTTCTCTGAACCCTTTTTACTTTAATTTTAAAAGTCTGATCATATTTTTTATTCAGTAATACTATAAAAAAAAAAAATTTTTTTTCTAGATCAGATATTTGGATTATCTGATAGATTGGCAAGTCACATAATCATGTCTTTATACTGGATAATTTATTATACTATACTGAATAATTTGTTATAGCATTAACAAATTTTTTATAATGAAGGCCTGATCAGCTTAAACACTTACTTTGTTATATTGAGGTATAACTGTATTCCTACAAGAAATATTTCATTAAAAAATATTTCTTAATCAAAAAAAAAAGATTTTTTTTTCTTTAATTATCTTATATTTGACATTTATTTTTATAAAAAAAAGAAAATTTTATTAGAAATATTTCTTTTAAATTAAAAAATAATTTGTTTTCTTCTTATTTACTTTATATTTACATCTAAGAAAACTGGTATTTTTATAAAATAAAGAAAAAAAATATTTATTAGAACTGATATTTCTTAATAAAGTAACTTTCTTTTATTTACTTTATTTCAAATTTAACTAAATAGTATTTTACAAAAAAAAAAAAGAAACTTAATTAAAAACTATCTTTTGTATTCAAATCTGTAAAAGAAAAAATAAATATTTTACTAAAAATGCTTTTACTTCAAAAAATATTTCTCTTTATTATTTACTTTATATTTAATTAGAAATATTTTAAATAATAAAAAAATTTTTTTTCTTTAACCTTTTGCTATTTACTTTGGATTTGTATTTAATGATATTTTATACTTTTATTTTTACAAAAAAAAAAATGAAAAAAAAATATTATGTTGGAAAATAAAAAAAAAGATTTTTTTTTTCTTTTTTATTTATTTTAAATTTGTATAGTAATAAAAAGAAAAGGAAAAACATTTTGTTAGCAAAAAAAAAATTTTTTTGTAATAGAAAATATATTATAATACTATATAAAATATTATTTCTTAAACAAAGATAGCCAATTAAAATTTATCATCATCAGGAAATTTTATAGTGCGAAAAGTTGCGCAAGATTACGCATCGTAATATTTTGTAAGTTTCCAGACCCGCCGCAAGTTTGCGGAAGAGTAATATTTCGTAACTTTTTAAAATATTTTGAAATATTATGATATGCAAAGTTTCGTAATTTTACGGTTCATAATATTCCGTAATTTTACGCATTCGCAATATTTCGTAATTTTACATAATATTTCGTAAGTTTCCAGACCCGCCACAAGTTTGCGTAAGCGTAATATTTTATAACTTTTTAAAATATTTCAAAATATTACGATATGCAAAGTTTCGTAATTTTACGGTTCGTAATATTGTGTAATTTTATTGCGTAATATTTCGCAACTTTTTAAAATATTTTGACAATTCGTAATTTTACATAAATATTTTGTAATGTTTCAAAATTCATTTTTGTACTATAAGTTTATATAATGTATATTTTATTAGATATAATATGAATTAAATTATAAAAATTACAAGTATTTATTACTATATACAGAATATATAAAAGTAAAAAAAGAAAGAGTAACGATACAATTAGATGTAAAAAGAAGAGAAACAGCTATAGTAACGTTGGTATTAGATATAAAGATAAAAGAAATATTGTTAGTATTGTTAGTATTAAGGTAAAAAGAGTTAAAGAAACAGTAAAAGGAGTAAAAGAAACATGGATATTATCATTAGTATTAAAGTACAAGTAAAAAGGAATAAAGGAAACGTAGATAGTATTGTTAGTATTACGACATAAAGTAACAAAGAGGTAAAAAAAAACGCATTAATATTAAAATAATTAGTATTAATAAATAAATATTTCTATACCTGCAAAGTAATTGAACAAAAGAATAAAGAAATAAAGAGAAAGGAAAAAAAAACATGTTGTTAGTATTGTTAGTATCGTTAGTATTAAAGTACAAGTAAAAAGGAATAAAGGAAACATGGATATTATTGTTAGTATTACGATACAAAGTAACAAAGAGGTAAAAAAAAACGAAAATAATTAGTATTAATAAACAAATATTTCTATACCTGCAAAGCAATAAATTATGAAATATATGTAAATATATTGTATATAATTAAAGAAATAATAGAAAGAAGAGACAAAAAAATTAAAAATATTGAACAAAAGAATAAAGAAATAAGAGACAAAAATAAATAAGACAAAAAATGCGTGCATGATTAAATGATTAAATCACATGCAAGGATCAACCTAATTTTGATTGGCCAGAAAATACGATATCGTAAAATTACAGAAATCCGCATTTTAAAAAATCATGTACATCGTTACAGAAATTGTATATGCACAATTACTAAATATCATCCCCTCGTGATAAATTAAAAATTATCAACACAAATTCAACACAAATTCAACAAATTTAACGAAATTTGGCCAAAATTAACAAATTTTTTACCAGAATTATCAACACAAATTGAACACAAATTTCAGCTATGATTTATTTATGTTACACCCGTATTGTTAAGAATTAATAACCATTTTATTTATTAAAACTATATTATTATGGTAAAAAAAATGCTATTACGTGTGATATATATAAAAAATAATATTTATTTCCTATGCAACCCATAATTCTCTAATAAACTATTTACATACCGACCTTCCTCCTCCGTGTTATAAGAGTCACTAGAAAGTATATCATCGTCAGCTATGCTATCGTTAGCCGCACCATTGTTGGCCGCACTATCGTTAGCCGCACTATCATTAGGCCTACCATCGTTAGTCACACCATCGTCAGCCGCACCTGCTCCATCGTCAGCTGCTCCATCACCACCATTATCTACATCATTACCATCATGAGAATCGTCGTCCGAATGTGTAAATTTATCCCTATTTTCCAACTTTTGCTAAAAATAAATAAATAAATAAATAAACTGTAATTCAAATAATTCACATTTTGCAAATTGTAAATTAAAAACTTACTAAGTTGTTGATTATCTTCGACTTCATTATACTTTCGCTCATTTGAATGTTTTGATTATTAGGATTTAAGTACGTTTCACATATGCTAATCGCATAAGCTATTTGAGTTTTTGAGGGATTTTTATTTTCTTTTTGCAACTTATCGATTATCAGCGACATATATGTCGTAGGTTGCCCATCTTTAACCTTTTTAAATAGGTTGTTGTAACATCTTTTCACCTCCAGCTTACTCTTCCATTCCTAAATCTTTGACGGACTAACCTGAGTGTTAATAGACGGTAATTTATGCCCAGTCACTTCAAAAACAGAATACATAACATCTTTGACTCTAGACGTGAACGTCCCTCGTATGCTTCTATGTTGTTGTACTAACTATTAAAAAAAAATATTAATATGAAATTTAATAAAATTCATAATTGCTTTAACTTACAGTCAGGGCAATTTTTTTTTCGAAAAAAATAATCCATTGATTTTTTTTGAACTGGCGTATAAATTCCGGGTTTTCGTCTTTTAAATATTTTTTGGTAGCGAGTCTGTACTCGTCTTGCGAAGGATAAATAAAATTTTCAAATAAAATTTTTGACACCTTCTTAACGAACTCCTAATCAAACGAGGTTAGCATTTCAGGTTTACATTAAATAATATTCATCTTTATTACCTTTATATACTCCAGATCTATTGTATTATTATTTTTGTTATCATCGTTGAGCTTTTTTTCTATGCCCGAGAGACGGGTTTCAAGATTTTTTTGTCCGGTGATAAGAACTTCAAGCTTAGAAATTATCTGCGAATTGGTTCTTAATAGTTTCTCTATTGATTTTTTATTAACTTTAACAATAAAATATAATTTACTATATATTATATAATTTCTTATAAAAAATATGATACATATCATGTCATATATACCTTCAACGTTATCGTCTGATAATCTTATTCGTTTCTCGGCTTCACTACTCTTCTCAGTATTACGTCTTGAGATTCTTTCATTATCATCAATATTTCGTTTTTCACCACGTTTTGTAACCATCGGGATAATATGTGAGGGAGGAGATATGAACTAAACTCAAAAAGGAGAAAAAGATATTACTAGAAATTTGAAGAGGAACTAGAAATACGAAAGGAGAAAAATATGAGAAAAAGGGGAAAGACATGAACCAGAAATTTGAAAATGAGGAACTAAAAATACGAAAAAAGGGAAATACATGAACCAGATGTTCAGAAAAAGGAGGCAAGCTGTCATAACGTCATTTCCGCCATTCTATACTAAAAAAGAAAAAAAACTTGCGAAATATTGCGAAAAATGGATAAACTAATGCGAAATATTACGAAAAATGAATGAACTAATGCAAAAATTTTGCATCGTGATATTACGAAAAAAAAATTGTAACACTTTCATGAGAGAATTTTTAAAAAAACTCTCGTAAAAGTATATAGCACAATCGAAGTATTAATCAACATCCATTTATAAAAAAATAAGATGTTACACATGTTGGGGCTTTGTATGCATGGCAAAAAAAAAGTTGCAGCCAGTGAACTCATTTGGCTAATCAGATTGATAGTGATCTTAAACGCTTATAACTGATTATCGCATAAATTTGTGGCTGATCAACCGTCCATTATTGTAAAATGTGTTAAGCCAATAAATTTGCGGCTGATTATCAGATGATTAGCCGATTGAATAAGCCGTATTAGCCATCCGGATTCTTACAGCCCGTTACAGCAAATTCAAAATATGCGAAACATTCAGCACTTTTGCTGTCAGGTTCGCAGGTTAACAGGTTGCCGGCAAGTTGAAATAATAAACAAAATAATAAACAATATTTATATGTTACATCATAGACTTGTTACATTTATTTTAGATTTGCCAGCCCACGAACTCGGCAAGTTCCTGGCAGCAAAATTGCTGAGTGTTTCGCATATTTTAAATTTTGCTATAATGCGTAAATTTGCGAATGATTCCGCGATATTAGCCACCAGATTCTTACAGCCAGTTCCATTCATTAATGCGTAAATTTGCGTAGTCGTATCTATTCAAATAACTCAATCAATTGTAATCCATTCAATTAATTCATAAATTTTTACAATGAAATATAATTTTATTAGCACACAAAATCTCATATAAATTGAATAGTGAATTGATACTTTTCATCAAATTTGACGCGTTAATTTAGCAACATGAGTTTCAAATGCCCCCTTTGTATGCGAATATTCAGTCAACGCTTTGCATATACTCAACACGCCCAAAAATGCTTAAAAAATGTAGAAGTAGAAGTAGAAGAAGATGATGATAATAATAATAGTGAAAAATATAGCAGTGAAATGGATACAAGAAGTAATCTAAGTAGTGAATATGAAAATGATAAAGTTGAGGTAATTATGTTATTTCAGATTATTCTTTTTAAAGCTCTCAAGAAAAAGCTCAAATTATACTAACTCATTTGGTTTATAATTTTAGGTGGATGATGATAATGATGTACAAAATATGTCATTTGACAGTATTGGAATTGCAATATCAGAGATAAGCCTTGAAGATAGTAACTTTGAAAATATATTAGATTCATCTGAAGAGCCTGAAATTTTTGAAGAACCCAAAAATCTCAATACCAAAACTTGCACAGAATTTCCTAATGATGCTTATAAAGATCTAATGTTATTAGTAACGAAATATAAAATAAATAATAAAGGTGGTAATAAAATAATACATTTTTTTAATAAACATTCAAATCTTACAGAATCACCATTACCAAAAAATATCGAACAGGGACGAGCATTTATGAATAATATGAAGTTTTCTAATTTAGAATTTAGTAAAGTTCTTATAACAAAACATGAGGATAAAGATTATTTTCTTTATTATCAAAACTTAATACAGTGCATCAAAAATATCTTAACTGTTCCTGACATAACACAAAATTTTGCGCTATCTTACGAAAACTATGAGGTAAATAGTAAATATTAGTTAATTCAATAATCTAAATAATATTTATTTTAATTTATTTATATTATTTTATAGTATAATAGAGAAAGTATTTACAGTGAACAAAACACTGGAAAATGGTGGAAAACTACGCAAGAATCCTTACCTACTGGTTCTAAATTATTATCAATTATTTTATATTCAGATGCAACAACTACAGATACATTAGGAAAAAGTCAATTGCATCCAATATATATTACATTAGGTAATATCCCAATATGACGTCGTAATAAACAGGATGCAAAGCAACTTTTGGGATATTTACCAATTTTAGAAGCTGCAAATAAAGATCTGGTTCGTGATACCTTTCATAAATCTTTACGTCATTTACTAGAACCAATTATTTTATTAAAAGATGGTATAGACCTTTTTATAAATAATGAAAATACCTGGCTTTATCCTAGAGTTTCAACTATTATTGCAGATTGGCCGGAGGCTGCAAGTTTTTGTTTAGTTTATAAATCCTCCAATTCAAACCTTCCATGTCACTCCTGTTTAGTTAAAAGGGAAAATCTTGCAAATATAGACTTATCGGTTAATGATGTAATACTAAGAACTCATGATGAAATGCGTAAACATTTTGAAAATGATACACAAAGATCTGTTTGCATAGAATCTGTACATAATTTTTTTTGGGATTTACCGTAAGTATGCAAAAGTAGAAATAATTATAATAACATATATATATTAATTATAAATATTTATATTATCAAGGAATATAAATATCTACTTGGCTACCGTTCCTGACAGAATGCATCATTTAGATTTAGGATTATTTCGTTATCAAATTATCTTCACGTGCGATATCTTAAAATCGCAACATGTTAATGGTAATAAATTAGTTGAAGAAGTAGATCACCGTCTAGCAGCAATTCCACGTTTTCCCGGCATTAAAATTTTTTCCAATGGACTGCAGTCAATTGCAAGATTAACTGCTAGTAAATATCGAAGTTTGATGAAAGTCATGATATTTGTTATTGATAATTTATATGATGAAAATAATAACGAAGTAGATAATTTTGTAAATAATGATGATCTTACGAAATTGTACGAATATTGGAATGAAATGTATATTTTAAGTAGATATGAAGAATTTAGTGAAAGTGACTTGGAGAAATTTAATGTATGTATTAAAATTTTAGTAAAATTAAAAATTTAAATTAAATAAATTAAATTAACATTTAAATTTTAGGATGCAATACATAGATGGGCCCGGATGTTTGTCAAGGCTTTTAAATTTGTTTCTCCTTCCAATTTGAAGTTACCTAAATTGCATTCATGGGTTTATCATATTATTGACTCAATACGATCTTATGGCGCAATAAATGGCTATACTACAGAAACTTACGAAAGTTTTCACAAATATTTCGTTAAAATACCCTACCGAATTAGCAATAAAAAAGATGTCGAACCTCAGCTTTTACGAACTGTAAGTATTTGAAAATTTTATTTATTGTATATATTTATTATATAACTTAAGATGGAAATTAAATTAATAGATAAAACGTCAAGCAATATCTATTAGAATGTCTCAACATTCAGTGAATCCGGCAAAAACACCTCGCACTTGTAAATTTTCTGCAAGACTCTTTGAATTCTCTTTACAAGATGCAAATACATTTTTTAATGAAAAAAAAAGATTCTGTAGACAATAAAATGCAGACTGGTTTTGCTAGATTTATAAGTTGTCTGGATTCATATCTAGATTTACTTGATGGTTTCACAATTATTGGTGAAACCCGAATAAACATATACGGATCGGTAACACTGGAAAATGGTGCCATAATGCGTGCCACAAACAGGTATCATAATAAAGTATGGTTTAGCGACATAGCTATTTCAATGGATTCTGAAGAATCAAATGATTATATATCAGACAAAGGACTTTGTTATGGACAGGTATTTTTCCAATTTATGTAATAATTTATTATAAAAGTATTAATAAATATTTATTATTTATAGGCCTTATTGTTAGCAGAAGTATTAACAGACCCACCGCTAAATCTCGCATTAATTCAATGGTACGATTTTAAATCTAAAAGGAACCCATATTTATATGGATGTCCTCACTTAAAATTGATAGAATTATATAACTTTGTAGTTATAGAGTCTATACATGGTGTCGTTCACATAGTACCCCGATTTGATAAACAAAATGAATATTTCGTAAATAAATATATTTTTTAGTCACTTGATATAGGAGTTTTAATTTATTTTAATAAAATTATATCCTTAAAAGAATTTATGGTCACGTTTTGCATATCATAAATAAAATGCAGATTTATTTATTTAATTATTAACAACGCGGGTGTGACATAAATAAATCGTGACTGAAATTTGTGTTCAATTTGTGTTGATAATTCTGGTAAAAAATTATTAATTTTGGCCAAATTTCGTTAAATTTGTTAAATTTGTGTTGAATTTGTGTTGAATTTGTATTGCGTAATTTTTTATTTATCACAAGGGGATGATATTTAGTAATTGTATGTACGATGTACAAGATTTTTTTTATGATTTTTTTAAGAAATGTACGCAAAATATTTAAAATTCAATAGGATGTGCTAATAATAAATTGTTTTATTTTTAAATATGATATATTGATATTTATATTTAAAACAATTAAACATGTACATGATTTAATTAATATGTTTAATGATGAAAAGTGTAATAAATTAAATTTAATTGAAACGAGAAATAAAATCAAACCAAAGAGGTATTGTTCAAATTTTATTTAAAGTGACATTTTACGACTTTCTTTCAAATTTTTACTCATTCCAAAATCAAATTATAAAAATCAAATCTAAACTAATAATGCCTTGCCACACACGTTCACGTCGTTCCCACTATAACGTCCATTAGAACTGGGCTATGATGGACGAACTTGTTGACATACGCCAAGACAGAAACCGCGCCTACCACAATATTAATGGTAGAAGCCGCTATGATTTTTGGGACTCTGTTGCCAATAGGTTCATATGACTAATATCTATAATTTCTTTAAGAAAGAATTTAAATTCAAGGCAAACGCGACATAGTAGCCAATATCTTTATTAATTATTATTTAATCGATACAATTTATAAAAAATAAAAAGAAAACAAAATAAAATAAAACTAACTAAAAATAAAGCTATATAGTCTCCTAAGTAAAAATAAAGTAATAAACCTATCCTAAAAAGAATAAATCGCATTACACTAAATTTCCCTAGATCTTCCCCCTTGATATATTCCAACCAAAGTAGAAGCAACTATGCTATCATAATAATGGATAACACGCCCACTATAAAAATTGACATCCCATCCTGCAAAAGCTGTTATTAAGTAGCACCGTTAGACGACCCATAAAACCCGACAAATGATGATACTATGGTAATCCCTGAAGCATCGAGTTCTTAATCCAAAGAATTTAAATTCAAATTAACCAATCCATTTAATTGAATCAGAATAAATAGAATATTTTGAACGAGGGTTTCTGGGCAACAGTGCAGCCAAAAGTGAAGGAACCTCGTCAGGGATTACCATGTAAGTAAATAAATAAAATTACATTCATATAAATTAAATGTATTTATCGAATATTCAACTGATTTTGATATTTAGAACTATGTCCTTTATCGTAATGGTAACCCTGGGTGGCGGCTGTGGACGCGTACCGACCAAAGATATTATCACGAATTTAGAACGAGATTTTGGGAGAGGCCGGGTAATTATACTATAATAAAATTTATAATTAATATTTACGTTCATGTTTTAAATTTGATAAATTTGATCAATTTTAGTCACGCGTGATGATCGTAGGAGAAGGAGAAACTTATCTACGTATTGTAGAAGATAATTATTTTTATTTTTTTATTATTTATTAAGTGAGTAGCTAGGCCCAGTCCGTACCAAATATCGGCTGGAGACTCACGTTTTTTTTGGGCTGTGACTGATACTGATGTCCACGTCATACAGCCTGGGTACTATTTTATAAAATAGTAGCGAACAAGTATCAAATGTGTATTTTTTTATTAAGTTATAATAAAAATTAGGATTTACTTTAATTTTAACATAAAAATTGTAAATAATAAAAAATTCGTAAATAAAAATAAATTTGTTTTCCCAAACTTAAAAAAAAGGTGTTTATATAAAAGAAAAGGTGTTTATATTATTTTTGATTATTCAATAGTATCACATGCCACTTGTATACGTTCTACTGCATACGCAGCTTTAACGATCGAATAGTAATATTAAATTTTCGAAATATTTTAACCGTAATATTACGCAGGTTTACAGTCTCGTAAATTTTTGAAATATTTTAACCGTAATATTACGCAGGTTTACAATCTCGTAAATTTTTGAAATATTTTAACCGTAATATTACACAGGTTTACAGTCTCGTAAATTTTCGAAATATTTTAACCGTAATATTACGCAGGTTTACAGTCTTGTAAATTTTCGAAATATTTTAACCGTAATATTACGCAGGTTTACAGTCTCGTAAATTTTCGAAATATTTTAACCGTAATATTACGCAGGTTTACAGTCTCGTAAATTTTTGAAATATTTTAACTGTAATATTACGCAGGTTTACAGTCTCGTAAATTTTTGAAATATTTTAACCGTAATATTACGCAGGTTTACAGTCTCGTAAATTTTTGAAATGTTTATGTTTTTTTTTGGTTTCAAAATCATTTTTCTTTTCTTTCTTTTTTGGTTCTCTTTATTTTTATTATTATTGATTTTTCTTTTTCTAGTATTTCTATTTTTGTTATCACTAGAGGAATCACTTTCAGAATTATCATTACTGTCTCAGTATTATAATTATAAGTTGAAATGTTATTGGTCAGATAATTAAATTTTCTCAATACCTTCTCATTCAAATACCAATTAAGCGTACCAATTGGTAATATACTAACTGGATTTTTATCAGATTGAACCCACTTTTATTTCAGATTATGTTAGTTTTTTCTCAATAAATCAACTGTAGGATCGATTCTCTGATGTAATAAGTGCTGAAGCTTAAATAAATAAAATTATTATTATATTTTTAATAAATAAAACTAATAAAATAAATAAATGATAAATATACATACCACAGAAGAGATAATGATAATAATGATAATGATGATAATGGTGAAGAAAAATACAATTTTAAATTCAAATTATAAATTTCCTTTATTTGTTTATTATAAAGTTTTAACCACTTCATTAGATTATTATTTTTACATGTGCCTTTATTTATTTCATATAATATATATTCTCCTTTATTTGATACTAGTTTTTCAAGATCAAGTAGTTTGAATTTGTAAATTGCCAATCTTTTTTTTCTTGCTTATATATATATATATATATATTATATTTTTTAGTAATTGAATTTTTCTTCTCTTTTTTCTGATATATGACAATTTTTGAGACTTTATCAACAGCTTATCTATCATAAATTTTTTTTTTGATATTTTGTTTTTTTTTTGAATTTTATAGAGTTATTGATGATAAAAATGCATGTTATTGCTATTTTAAATATAATATTGATCAGAATGTCGTGATTGTGATCATGTGATTTATTTATTTATATTTCACATTTTTTTTAATTTTTTTTTTTTGTCTTTTTCATTTTTACTTAATAATTATAACATTTTTTTTGTTTATTATTTTTTCTTATTAATTTTCTACTAATATTTTCTTTTTCTTCTTACTAACGTTTCTACTAATATTTTCTTTTTCTTCTTAATAACGTTCTTACTAACCTTTTTTTTCTTCCTACTAATATTCCTACTAACATTTCTATTAATTTTTCTACTAACTATTCTACTAATAACCTTTCTACTAACCTTTTCTTTTTCTTCCTACTAACGTTCTTACTTTTTCTTTCTACTAACATTCTCACATATATTTTATATTTATATATTTATTACTTTAATTAACATTCCCTTTTCTCTTACTGATACACTTATTAACTACTAACATTTCTTTTAAATACAAGTATAATGAACAAGTGATTTTATTATTATGTTATTTTATTTGTGATATTCAACTTTAATTGATTCTACATAGAATATAATTTGTATGATTGCTGTTTATTATACAGCATTAATAACTGAAAAAATATAAATAAATTTAATAAAGTTTTAGTATAAAAAATTTTATTTTTACTTGAATAAGTTACTATTGTATTTTATTAAAATTATAAATCTGTTATTAATATTAACACAACCTATCAGATATCTATCTAATATTTATTATATATGTGTTCTATATTTACCTGATACTTATCATATATGTGTCCTATATAACCAATATTAAATAATATATTAATGTCTAATATTTAAATGATATTTGTATGATATCTATAGTATAATATATACCTAATATATTAGGTATATAATATATATATGATATATGTTTGATATGTAACTGATTTTTAACTGCCCAATATGTATGAGATATGTAGCACTTATTTATACTATATGTTACCATTTTTCTGCATTTAATAGGTACATATTAGGTATTTGATATGTGTAGTATTATTAAATATTATACATATATTTTACACATATCAGTCACATATTGGGTACTTAATATATACTTGATAGTATCAATTTTGATCTATGTATTCCAGTATTTTATATATAAAAAATCAAAAAAAAAAATGCTGAAACTGATTCTTCTGATATTTTTATATATTAAAATACAAAAAAACATCAAAACTGAGTTCTATTTAACTACATATTTACGCATTTTTTAAAAATTCTGGTAATTAATTACCAGAATTATGAATTATGTTAGTATTTATATAAAAATATGGAATTACCAGGCCATATATAAATTTAGCATAGTTATCGAAGTAAACTGTATTCTGATTAATTTATATTGATTTTAAAATTAATAATATATAATAAATAGCGAAAATTAAGCATCATTTTTGAAATTAATTTATAATACAAATTATAAATACTAGTATAATAAATTTATATTTATTTTAAAAATAAAATTTAAAATAACATTTTAAAAGTATTTTTTTATTTAATTAATAATATAATTTTATAAAAATCATTTAGTTTATAAAAAAAGTGAAATTTCAACCTTTTAACTATAATAGATACAATAAAATAAATGTTAAAATCTAATTCTTTAAATCATAAATTGGTTAAATTCCAAAAATCTTAAAAATTAAATTACTAGTTATTAAGAAAATAAATTTAAAAATTATGTAGATCATTAAAAAATCATAAAATTCATAAAAAAAGGTAATTTTACATGATTTTTAAAGTTTATTTTTTTAAAAACTAATGATTTATAATCTATTTATTATGATTCAAAGAATTAGATTTTAGTATTTATTTTATTGTATCTGTTTTAATTAAAAAGTTGAAATTTCACTTTTTTATAAACTAAATGATTTTTATAAAATTATATTATTAATTAAATAAAAAAATTCTTTTAAAATATTATTTTAAATTTCATTTTTAAAGTAAATATAAATTTATTATACTGGTATTTATAATTTGTGTTGTAAATTAACTTTAAAAATGATGCTTAACTTTTGTTATTTACTGTATATCAATCTAAAAAAATCCTTCTAATCTTATTAAAAAAAACTATTAAAATAAATTTTAATATAGTAGCACCTCTATAAGTATACCCCTCTTAGAACCATAGTAAAAAAATAGCACAATATGCACTTAGAGAGGAAGTGTATTTATAGAGAATAAAATATTAAGGACTCTTATAAGTTGAGATTCAAGTGTACCATGCATTTAGAGAAAATTTATATAATATGTGCATTTATAAAAGGTGCATTTATAGAAGTGTTACTGTATAAAGATAATATTAATAGGTCAAGAAAATTAAACAAAAAGCCTGGTAAGAAGAATCAAGAAGTTCTAATAGAGTTCAAGCTTTTAATTAAATAAATGATGTAATCTTTATAGTAATTGATAATGGTAAAATATTTAGAGTGATTATATTTTACAATTATTATAAATTTATTTTTATTTTTAAATATAGCTAGTTTTTTTTTTTATATTCATTTTTTTTATTTTTTTTTAATATTACTTAATGTTTAAAACAATATAATTAAACTAATTTATTGGATTGGAAGTGTAATTTTAGGTTTTAGTATAGTAATTATTATGTAATCCTTTATTTTTACTAAATAAATTATGTATTAACTAATACTTTTAAAAAAAAAGAAAAAGAAATTTAAATCAAATTTAGATAAGTTTTTTATTAAAAAATAATTATATCAAAATACTAAAATAATTTTAATAATTGTTTAATTATTATTTTGAAATTGATAAATTTTATTAATTATTTTAGTGTTACTTCAAAAAAAATACAATGATGTATTTAAACCTTAAAAATTTTTTTTATAAAGTTTTTTTTTTACAAAATTTTAAAATTAAGAAATATTTTTTTTTTATGCTTAATTTATTATCACAATTTTCTTTTTTACCAATTTTTTAAATAAAAATAGTATTTTTATTTATTACACTTTTTTAATATTTGGATAAATCTAATTATAACAATTAAATTGAAATATTTTTATTAATCAATTTAATAATATATAATATAATTTATTTATTAAATACTAAGGTTATGAAATTTGAATTTTCATATAATTCATTTATTATTAAAATTAGGTAATTTTTGCTAATTTCAACTATTTTAACCCTCAAAATAGTCAAATTAATGTTATTTTTTTTATGTGATAATATCGAATAAATGATTAATAAATGATCAGCAAAATAATCAGCAATAATGTGATAATATAAAGATGTCCACTTGAGCATGTGCGATTGTGCGATGCATTAAGTAAATCTTGAAATTATTTTCATCTTTTCATCTTATATTATTTTTACAAATTTAATAAGTTCAAAATTAGAAATTCCGCACATGATTTAAAAATTTAAATTTCAACATTGGATCTCCTCGATCTTTTCACAAATTATAAAACAGTTACACAAGCGAATGGCGTTTGGCGTATTAATCTATTGAAGATCAGATTCTTGGATGACACATCTTCGCAATAATACCTTCCTAGTTTAAGGACCATTCCTTTCATTAATTTATCGAAAATGCACGATGCTTTCAATGTTTCTTTAGCGTTAGATAAAGTACCCTATAAAATAGAATCGATCTTTGCTTATGGTTTGTTTAGTGTTTTCTTTATAGTTAAAGTTTACAAGTTGAAACGAATGCTCACTTTTGAGATAAAAATCTAGGTCAAAAGTTATTTACAGGAACCGCTTCGGGCGCTTTGTACATTTACGAGGTTAAGGAACCCCTAGGTATGTTATATTTTATTATTTCTCAACTGGACATTAAATTGAAAGGGTTTTACTATATATTAGAGGATAAGGAGTTGAAAGTAGACGTAAGCGGAACCTTTAAGAATTTTTCCAAAAGGCCCGTTGAACAATTGGATATTATTGAAAAAATTGACATGTTAATCTCTCTTTCTGGTATTTTGTCAAAATTTGTATTATATGATTTAGTCGGAATAGTAATTATTGTTATTACTTATTAACCATAATTTATGTTCAATCTTTCCAAGATGGTTATGTAAATATCTATGATCTGCATACCTTTGAGTTACAAAGCCAATTAACAAAAACACGTGGTGCAAATATATTTGCTATTGATATCAATGAATATAATAAAGGGATGCGTCTAGCAGTTGGTGCAAAAAAAAGATTGCATGTTTTTACATGGCAAGATACGGAATTCATTGATACTCAGGTGAGTGAACTTTCTTTCTCGATTAATTTATTTTATTATTAACTTGTTTCTCTATTACTCCTAATCTATAATATTCAGGAACATCCAGTTCCAGATAAAATTAGAACAATGGTTTGGGTTAGTGGTGATAAAATTTGTCTTGGATTAACGAATGAATATGTTTTGATAGACGTTAATTCTGGTACGACGACTGAGCTATTTGCTTCACATAATACACCTGGAGGTGCCTCATTTGCTTATTATGGAATGTCAATTGGTACTAAAGCCAACAAACCGTTAGTGACAAAATTACCTCAAGGTGAAATTTTGTTAGTTAAAGATAGTGGGTATCATGTTTTTTAATTATATGGAGAAAATTTGACGTGAAGATTTTTGCGGCCTTTAATGTTTTCTGAACTATAAATTGACATTTAATTTTGAGTATGAACATTTACTAAATAGATATGAGCATTTTTGCTGAACTTGATGGAAGTACTACTCAAAAAACAGGAATCGATTGGTCAGGAACGCCAGAAGAAATAGGTGCGAAGTTAAAGCGCAAGTTATTACGCCTATCATTAATTATTAATTACTCACTCTCCTTACAATTAAAGGATATTCTTATCCGTATCTTATTGCGATACTGCCAAAACACGTGGAAGTCAGAAACATTGTAACTCAGACTTTGGTCCAGACCTTTGACCTTCCCCAAGCACGATTAATTAACCAAGGGAAATATTTGTATGTCGCTAGTACTAATACTGTTTGGAGATTTATTCCCTTGAATTTTGAAAAACAGGTATAAAGAATGGAGACTACTTTAGATTATAAATTATTTTGTTAAACCATGTAAATTCAATACTTTGTTTAACATAACATATAACAGAGAAGCCATTGACTGGTTAAGATTTAAATAATATACGCAGTCACACGATTATTTTAAGGAAAGGGGATGTTATGTTAAACAAAGTATTATATTGGAGTATGTTCGTTATTTTGTTTAATCTTTTTTTAATTTATACTCATAAGATCGATCAATTGGTTGAAAAAAATGAATTTGAGGAAGCTTTAAGTTTAGCTGAACAAATTGATAAGGTAACTACTATATCTAAATAATCGTGATATTATTATTACGATTCAAGCTAATGTTATTATCATTTAGGACGCAAAACTTCGAGAGATACGTAGACTTCATGCACATTATCTTTTCCATCAAAATAAGTTTGATGATGCCATTACAATTTTTCAAGAACTAGAAGCCGATCCTAAAGAAGTCATTGCGTTGTACCCTCCGTCGATATCAGGGGTTCTCCACAAGCCTGTACAACGTCCGAAAATCTTAAAACCTTCAGATGAAGTAGTTAATGATGAAATTAATCATGATCAAAAAGAAAAAGTTTCAGAGGATGAGATAGAACCCGAAAATTTGGGAATACTTGGTATTCATTTAAAATATTTTTTTTTTTTCAAATTTCCTTATTTCGGTATTTTAACTATTTTATGCATTTTAGAAGGGAAGCTATTGGAAGAAGCGGTCCAAACATTAATAAAATTTTTGACTGATCGACGCCATAAAATATCTAAAGTTCTTAATTATCATCAAATTCATAAAACAAACGATCCAACCCCGCCGGCTTCACCTTCGCACCGAATTAATTTAGTGAATGGGAATTTAAGTCATATTTTGGAGCTTGCAGAATTGGTAGATACTACCCTTTTAAAATCTTATATGATTATTAATGATAAATTGGTTGGCCCACTTCTTCGGGTACATAATTATTGTAATGTCGAAGAAGTAGAAGGACTGTTATTAGAGCGCAAAGTATGTATGCATATGACAAATAGTATTATTTTTATTCAAATGATTAATAGATACCTTGATTATTTAGAAATACAAAGAATTAAAAGATTTATATCATGGAAAAGGCTTGCATCGTAAATCTCTGGAACTTTTAAAAAAGTTAGTTTTAGTTATTAATCATGAAATTGATGAGCTACTTAAATATGTTTAAATATTACCTATACAACTAATTTTTTTTTTAGACTTGGACAATCTCCAGAAGGCTTAATGAAAGGGACCTTTCAGACTGTATATTATCTTCAAAAACTCGGTCCAGAACATTTTGATCTAATATTAGAGTTTGCAACATGGGTGTTACAAACTAATCCTGATGAAGGGATGGAAGTGAGTTTGATAAAAATATATATATATATATATATTTTTTTTTTTTTTTGAAACAAAAAAAAAAAACCTACTAACTTCATTAATTATTGACTACCAGATTTTCATTGGTGATGATCCAGAGGTTGAAAATCTTCCGAGGGATAAAGTGTTGGAGTATCTTGAGGGCTTTTCATACGATTTATCCGTAAAATATTTAGAACATATCATTTATATACTTAAGGATCCGACTCCAGAATTTCACAATAAATTGATATTTAAATACCTGGGCAATATTCAAAAGCTAGAATCGCAAAACCCAGAATCGAATTCAGAAGAAATAGGGGGTAATTAATTAAAAATTTCTTTCTAATATCCTCACTAAGTTAATATATGTAATGTCTCTTTTTTACTACCTTAGAGGAAATCGAGGATACAAATAAAAGATTATTGAAGTTTTTGGATGAGTCAATGCATTATAAAGCAGAAACAATATTGGCCCATTTACGTCATTTACGTTTAGATGGTATACCATTTTGTAATATTTGTCCAATTAGACTAAAAGAATCCAAACTAAATCAAATATTACAATGCACCACTTAGATTTTTATGAAGCTCGTGCGATCCTTCTTAGTCGTCTCGGCCAACATGACCAGGCTTTAACTATTTATGTGCACAAGATAAAAAACGAAAAGTTAGCAGAAGAGTATGTCAATAATATAATTATAACTTATACATATATTTTTTTAAACGAATCATTTATCGTTGGTCTAATACATATATTTTCAAAATAGATATTGTGTGAAGAATTACATTGAAACTGACGATCCTGCAAAAAATGTATTCATATCATTACTGAAAGTATATTTACGACCAAGTAATGGCGAAAAATTAATGTTAGAACCAGCAATACGATTGTTATCGCGGCATGGTTCGTATGTTAGTGCTTCTGATGTAAGTTTACTTTTTCCTTATTAATTCATTATTATACGGAATTTCATGATTGTAATGTTAATCATTTCGTAGGCTTTGAATATGCTTCCTCTCACAACAAAAGTATCGGAATTGTATCAATTTGTCGAAAAATATATCAGAGAGAACAACAAGAATAGGAATATGAATATGATTATCAAGAATTTATTGAAAGCCGATCAACGACAGGTAAAATCTTGTTGATACTTAATATTATAAAACTAATAAATTAAATACAAATGAAAGCTTAAGTGAATAGCATGATAATTTTAGTAAACGAAATATATCAAATTTCTGGACCTCAATCAATATCTAAACACTATAAATATTTGTGTCAATTAAACACATCTCAAATTTCATTTGAGATACAAATTAATTACACGTTTTAATATAAAAATTTAGGTTGAAGAGCAATTAATGTTTTATCGATCTCGGAAAGTCAAAATCGATGAAGATAAGATGTGTCCGCAATGTACACGTCGTATTGGACAAAGGTATGCGTTGTTGTTTGCTATAATTGTTATCAATCTTTTGGTATCTAATTATTATAATTATTTTAGTGTATTTGCTGTGTTTCCTAACGGTGTTGTCGTTCATTACCATTGTAAAGATAAGGTATAATTAATAATTGATTCTATGCTTAGACTTCCAATTCTAATTTATAAACTCATTGTTCTGTAGTATTCACAGTCGAATGATACGTCAATATTATAGATTTATTCGAGTCGAGTATGATAGGAAGTACCTTTTATAATTGTTGGGCATTCAATTTGGTATGGGATTACTTAATATCAATTTATCATTTTATAATATTATTTATTTATCATTGTGTACTACACCAATTTGATTTCTTCTGCATATCATGAAACTACAATATAGAAATTACATTCGTTTTCGTTTATTTATTAAGTGGAATATCGTTATAATTTATTAGACATTTTTTTTTCTTTTTTTTTTTTTTAAAAAAAAAAAAAAAAAAAATAATTATCATTTAATTATTTATAATTAATTTATGGTTCATTTATTTATATGCATTTATATGATTGTTATATTATTAAAAAGGAATTCTTTATAATGTCGAATTATCGTGTCACAAATAAATAGATCGATAAAAAACTCCTAAATTTGAAATTAAAATGCTTTCAGATACTCAAATAATCAATATTGTTTTCTGATATAACAGAATGCGAAAATGTTTTTAATGATTTTCTACAAAGAAAAAAATTATATGGAGAATAAATAATTAATCCTGCTAAACTAGAGAGAAAAATACATTAATTTGAGGTGCATCTATTTAAAATTATTTTGAAAGAACATTATATCAATGAATATTAAATATTTATCTAATTAATGTCATTTCTGGAGAAAAGTTCAATCGGAATTATTGCTACTAGAAGAGCTATTCTTTTCGTTATCAGCTTCTTCACCCTCATCATCTTGTCCAAGCTCAAATTTTTTTTTGCTAGCCTTACCAATTTTACTATGGGAGTTAAATGGTGTTGTTAAATCGCTTTCTTCAAGTCTATAAATATATATAACGTTTAATTGGTATATAAAATAAAAATACACTAACATAAATATCACAATAAAAAGAAGTTTCTTACTTTCTAAACTCATAACTTCCTTCTCCATCGAAACGAAGTAACCATTCGTGATACTTAACTAATATTGTATAAAGGATATATTAAAGTATAAAGGATATATTAAAGTATTAAAGTTATATTTCAATAAAAACAAAAAAAAAGCGAAATAAAAACTTGTATATTTACACTATAGTAAAATCGAAACATAATAGCAAATAAATTAGAAACTTAATTAATTAGTAATTAATGTTCAGGAAAAAATACAAATTAAAAAAAAAAAATTATTACCAATGAATGCCTATGAGATACAGTAAATAGTGTAATGCCTAAAGTACGAGCATGGGTGTACATAATACCCTCAACATCTACACTTACTGCACTAGTACACTCGTCTAATATAGCCTATTGAAATTTATAGTCAGTAATCCGTAAATAAGTAAAATCACAAGAATAAAAGGGAATATCTTACAAATTGAGGGCGGTGGTAAAAGAGCCTAGCCATGGCTATTCTCTAAAATTAAATGAAAAAAAGGTTAACCAAAACTCAACAAATATGTAATATTAAGATTTATTCACCTGTTTTTCCCCACCCGACAAAACATCAGCCCAATCTTGAACTGCGTCCCAACCTCCATCACGCTTAACCAAATATTCTAAATGAACGACATTAAGTAGTTCCAATAATTTGTCATCATTAAACTCCTTGAAACGCGCCAAAGCTTTTGTATCCGGATAAATAACCTAATTAAAGAATAGATTAATTGTATCAATTATGTAAATAAACAGAGATTACAATAGTTTACTGATTCATACTTGATCACGGAGCGTGCCAAGCGCCAAGTACGGTTTTTGAGGAACGTAAAATAATTTTGATGCCTGTGGCTTAGTAACAACACCATCTAAAAAAATTAGTGCTTATTTTAGTTTGTAATATGAATTTAAACAAAACTTAACAAGTAACATACCGAACAGGGGCCATAAATCACCAAGAATACGGAAAAGAGAACTTTTTCCCTAATTTATTGAAATTAATTGTATGAGATTTCCCAAATATGCTAAAGCCAGGTATTAGTACACATACACATCCATTAGGTCCGGAAATAAGGCAGTTCATTCCCGTTTCAACTTTGAACGATAACTCTTTTACCTATAATTATTGAATTATAAGTAATTTGCAATGAACCGATCAAGATGAAAAAATAGCATTTACCAATAAGTCATTATTTGGTGTAATAATAGGAACTTTATCAAAAATAATGACTCCGTCTTTTGTTATGACTTTTCCTTTGAGATCATTCGGCGTAACCGCTAAAATTTGTAAAAACAAGCAAATAATTACAGATGTCTGAAAACCAGATTATAAATCAAGATATTTTATTACCTCGGCTGATGTTAGCTTCATTTGAATCACTGTTTACCATTGTACGTTCATATCGCCCTTTGTTAACATCTTCCAGAACATCAAAAAGTTCTGCAACACGTGACTAAATTAATAGAGATTAATTAGATTAATTAATATATAGAATAATCAAGAAAAGAGAATAATAGACATACAGTGTATCCTGCAAATCTGGTCAAATCACGACCAGCAAGAATTAATCTGCCCACAGCTTGTGATAAATTTACAAGATAACCAGCTATATCAAAAGAATCAAAAAGTTAATTTATATTACAACATTGATAATAAATATATGTTTCTTACAATTTCTTGAATAATCCTCCATAATCTTCGTTGGGTCGGAATCGAGTCTACCCATGAATTCAGTAGCTTTAAAGATAAAAAGATTACATTTCATAATATTAAATTAAACTTGATGAAAATATTTACGTTAACATACCGTATTGCGGGTCAAATACAGGGCGTGCTAACAAACTATGAAAATGATTAGATATTTGTGTCTAAAGCAATAAATAATGTAAAATAGCAGATAACATACTAGTATGCTGTCATAGTGGCACAATATTTAACCAATACTGAATCGAAAATTCCATTAGCGAACCGAAGTCGATATATTTTTTTCACGTGTCGCACAATTTTATCAAAACTTCCATTTACAATGGCTCTCTCTCGTTCTCCACCACCATAAAAGGCGATTTCTTCAGAGTGAGTAATAATTCTTGACTAGAAAATGAATAAAAAGGTGAATATCGAATAATCAACGAATCCTAACATCCAAAGGAAAATTTTTTATTACATGTGTGAACCTAAAATCACCTTCAAGTTTTTGTTCTATAGCGGTAACTGTATAAAAGAAGAAATTTTAGTCTCAAAATAATTTTTTTTAAGAAATGAAAGCATCTTACATTTTCCGAAAGGTGGTGAAATTGCACGTAAGAGGGCGCCAGAAGCAAGGAAGTACACGATCATATAAATTGGAGCTAAATAATAGGAAAATTAATAGTTTGAATCACATAATTTAAGAACAAATCACATTAATTAATTTACCTTCTCGACCACTAAAACGCGTTAATCATTTTTGAATTTACATGAATAATTTGTCTTTTTAAAAAAAAATAAAAATAAAAATAAAAATAAAAAAAAAAATAAAATATTTGAAAATTTTATTCGTACATGGCTTCACCCAGTTTATATGCGAACAATACTATGTCTACTAAGGGCTTGGTAATATCCGAATATAAGTGACTTAAATTTTCTGCGAATTTATCAATGTCCTAATCAAAATAGAAAGAGAAACTTAACCGTTTTGTAGATTTTTAATATGATAAACCAAGTCTATACCTGTGTCAACAATTGATCCGAATTCTGGATTCGGTTATCGATATTCGATATTTTGTAGAAAGTAATATCTTTTAAATATTGTTCGTGGGCATACTACAAAACAGAAAGTTTTTTTTTTTTAGTTAAAAAATCGTCAAATTTAAATAACAAATAAATTTACCCTTGTAAGCCTAGTTCGGAACGCTAAAGCCAACGCGCTTATGGTAAGTTTCAACGAATTGTTCACTATGCTCATTGGCCACTATTATAATTAACATAATGGTTATATAAATAGAAATAATAGACGCGTAAAAAAAAAAATACATAATGTTAATAAAGGGAATTACCATCATAAATCCAAATTCCACAACAGCTCGGGCAATAAAAGTTTTCCGATCGCGAGAAACAATCGCTTTAACGACGTGTCTGTATAATTTTAGAGCCGAGTACTATAAATGTGACTAAAACAAAACCAATACATTGAAAGCACAACCATCACTTTATGACGCACCCGTTAAATCCAGAAAACCTACAAAATGTAGCGAAAATAAAAATTATATTATTATTATGTACAAATTTATTAGTCATCCTTATAAATTCATCGAGTGAAAGCTATTTTTAGAGGGTAAAATATTTGTTGGTATAATTAACAAAATAAATTTCTTTAATAGCTTATATCCGATTTTTTTCTATTGATAGATGGTTCAATGAGTCTAATCTGATATTTACCATATATCAAGCCACGTGCGAGCTATTAATACCATCGCTAAACTTACAAGCAGGGCGGCTTCCTTACTGGCGACTCCTAATAAGAGTCGAATATATAACAATTAACGCGGAAATTGCCGAAAAGAAATTAGATCAACTTACCTGGTATGCAAATTGGCAATAATTTTTTGACCTGCGCCAGGAAACGCGCGTCTACACCAACTCTTTTTTGTCTTCTATTTCTGTTATCTTGGCCTTCTGCAGCACGCGCTGCAGCACGTTCAGCCTGTTTCTTTTTCTCTTGTTCAACATATTGCTTGAATAAATACACAGCCGCAATACCAATAACAAGTACAGCTGACCGCTTCTTTGATGAAATTATTGATCTGGGAGATATTTCAGCTAATATAGACATATTCTGTCCCATTATGACAATTTATAGAAAGCTTTAAAAAGAATACTTAATCGTTAGTTCTAACTACCGAGTTTTTTTTAAAAAAAAAAAAAATTTGTGGAACGCAGTATTACGTCAGCTGTATTTACGAACTTCATTCTAATTTCCTTATTAAATTTATATAAATTTTATAACAAACCGATATTAGGAAAGATCGATTTATGAAAAACATAGTTGAAGAGAAATTTATTGATTTATTCTTTTTTATCAAATTTATTATTAAGCTACCTCTCATAGAGTTCATTTTATTCACAATTAAAAATAACTAACATTCTCATCCATTTCAATAGTAGACCATTTTTGAAAAAGTGTGCGTAAATCAATCGTGAAACTGCCTTCGTCAATGGTGATACCACTATCTGCAAGTAACCCTGGCTCAAAATTCAAATCTAAATTCACGAATTTGAACACAACAGAAGAATGTTCTCCGTCAAGTATTACCATATCGAACCTAGAGAAATTCATATTAACTTTTAAGATCCAATTCTAATTATAACATTATCATAACGCCATTATTATTATTAAAGACATTACCTAGTAATATATTGTCCTATATTTACTGTTACCTCCAACATTGGATATCCTGTCGACAAATCTTTCTCAACAGAGTAATTGATGTCATCTATATAATTTTTCATGATTTCGATTTCCGTTGGATCGTGACCATCTTTTTTTAAGCCAATTAATATTTTATTTTTTTCGAGAGTTACGTAACAATCAGGTTCCGAAAAAGTTGCCAATCCAGGACCAAATGAAATCGAAGTAATTGCAAGTTCCATAGGAAATACCGATGAATTTTGAGATGGTGTAAAATTGGGCTTAGAAACAGAAGTTTCCAGAACTGATTGAGGTTCTATGAATGTAAAAAATATTATCAATAAAAGAAGTTATATAAATAATGAATAAATACTATAAAACTATATTTGCCTGGTGTTTGTGCTCTGTCTACACCTAAGTATCAAGAGAGAAAAATAATAAGTCTCAAATATAATAATATGAATCACAGCAACAATGAAGACTAGTACCTTTCTTTGAAGATGATGAAGCTCTTCTACCACGTTTAGGTGTTCCCGTGGTAGAACCTCTACGTGATACACGAGTTTTTTCAGCACGACTTTCATCTTCATCTGTATGTGAAATTGCGTCTTCGTTAAATGAAAGTAACCGATTAGATTTTTTTCCTGACTTTGCAGGTGAAGGATGTACAGTAGCCTTGCCAACAGATATTGACGATTTCCTTGATTTCGAAGGTTGAACAACTGATATGGGATCATTGGGTTCGGTATCATCATCTGGACTTTCTTCGATTATGATTTTTCCTTGTTTCCACTTTACTCCACATGCATTACAGAGAGTTCCTAAATAATAATTTTGTTGTTCAATATATGTAGAATTTTTTGATATAATATCATCGTTAACATTTACCTGGCCCTTTAGGTCCTCTTCTCCACATTGGAGTATATCTAGCACCACAGTACATACAATTTTTCTTTTCAGAGCTCGACTCTACAGTACCAGTTGGATCAAGAACGGATCTCGATTTTTTTGACGCATTTGTAGAAGATTTTGTTTTTTTACTAGCTAAATAAAATTAAATACGAATAATAAATAATTTAACATTCCATAAATTACATACTATTACCGTATCAAAAGAAATGAATTCATACTATCATTTTTTGGGGTGTTCTTTGTTTTTCTAACTTTTTTGGCAACTGTCTTAAAAAAATAAGTTTTTTCAAAATATAAAATATCAATTTCTGAATAAAATAAATACCCTCTTCAAGGAAATTAAGAAAAAATAAAATTACTTACAGATGCTGTCCTTTTTTGCCCTGGAGCTTTTCGTTTGCCTCTTTTCCTTCCAGCTGTAATATCAATATCCATATCTACCTCTGAATCATCAGTTTTTTTTTCAATATCAATTACTTCGTCTACTATTTTGTTTTCGTTAACGTGTATCGCTGTTGTCCACGTTTTTTGATATTTCTAAAAGATAAAAAAATATATATTAATTAATTAAAATTATGAAAGTTCTTGACAGTAAATTAAAATTTCTTACAACATACCTTTATTTTTTCCCTATTAAAATCACGAGGAACACGCATTTGTAAGTAACGTTCTTTACATTTACGTTTAAGCTTGAAACATAACATTTTTTTTTCAGATTATTTTGAATTTATAAGATGCAATATGATAAAATATTAATAACATACCTTTTCATCCATTAAACGTTCGACCGTATCTTCATCATTTACAGTCCTATATAACGCGTTCCATATCTCTTCGGTCACTGATTTTATGCTAATTTCCCATTCTTCTGGGTTATCACGAGATCTTTTCACGTCATTTTCATCAGATGGCGAAACGTAACTTGCAATTACCTATCATATCTAATTAATAAATTAATAATAATACTAAACAAAATAAGTTTTTTCATTTACCTCATAAAAGTTATCATCTCCTTCTGGATTACGCTCAATAATGGCATCTTTGGGAAACAAGAATCTAGTTTTTCGATCTTCTTTAAACGTTAAAATTACCTCGCATCTCACTGCATGCTCATATGCAGTAGATGCGGGAATTTCCGCGGGTTGATTCCATATTTTAAATTTGTTAAGTGCCGCATAATGAGCAGATTCAGTAGCTATTAGCATTCTCTGCGAAGACAATGAATTAACCGTTTGTTTTTTCTGTAAAGGAAGTTCAACTTCCACATGGTTTTCTAAAGATGGACTAAGTTGTTGGAAAACATTACGTTTTTGTGAAGATGACGTCGTTTGTCGTTCTGGTGATGATAACGGTTGAATCTCTCGATTTTGCTCAGTTAACGAATCTGTTTGTATCATTTGATTTTGCTCATTAGATAATGACGTGAGTTGCTGTTGTTCGGAAGATGGTTGAACTGAGCGATGTTTCTCTGAAGTCTGATCTTGTGGAAAGATGAATTGTCCTGATTGATATTGTTGCGGTTGTACAGACTTTGATAAAATTGAGTGGGAATTAGGGCGTTGATGCAATACGGGAGCAGCAGGAGGTTGAGGCGAAGTATTAGATTGTGATGCTAACAGATAACTTAGATGATTAATTAAAGCATTTTTTTGTTCTTGCGATAAGTTAGGCGCTGTTTCGGGCTGAGATAATTGCTTTTGTATAGCTAGTATCTGTGCTGGATTGTAGGTTTGAAGCAAAGTTTGCATAACATTAGTCAATTGAGGAGAGAATCTAACAGAATTGTTTGGAGATGATGATGATGAACTGATTGTCGGGCTAGTTCTTGGTTGTTGCGAAGATAAACGCGGTATAGGCATTCGTTGTTGAACTTGAGGATGTGATATCATTTGTGTTAATTGAGGTACTTGAGATACTTGCGATTGTGGTTGTGGCCGTGGCTGTATTGCGGGTTGCTTATATACACGAGAGGATGATTGAGGGGATGACTGTAAATTTGTCATGATTGGGGCGGGAGCTAATGGCCGTATTGTGGGATATGATGTTTGACCGAATGTTGGCTGTGCTTGTGGTGTATGATGTACAGTTGTAAAAGCTAGTTGTTGAGGCTGTTGTTGAAAAAATTGATGAGTTTGCTGTTGATTCTGTTGTTGAGTTTGTGAATGGACTTGTTGAGAAAATGAATGTGACGCGTCTTGTGTTTGATCAAGAAGAATTTGCTGACTAACGAATAAAAGTTCATAAATCTGAGTATCTAAATATAAAAATGGACCTATAGATAAAGTACAAGTCCCAAGAAGGCCTGTATATGGAATTGGGAGTGAATTTTCAGGTAAGTCCGGACGAAAAAAGATTTTATTTTGGACGGAATATTTTGTAAAAGAAGCTTTTAAATTATTCTCTCGGGAGAATCGTAAAGCAGGTAGTAATATACCGCTATCAATGATCAGATGAGTGTGAGTAAACTTTAAATAACTTTTCAAATTGAGTTTGTAAAGATCTAAAATATATTACCTATCTCTAACGTTGAGAAGGCCATTCTGATCATCTTTTTCATCGTCAGGTTTGACCGTTGTCACTGGAAAGTCATTTGTATATTTTCTTTTGACGCTCATTTAAATTAGAACTTTTACGTGATTCGACCGACAAATATGAGAATTGGTAAAGAAGGTAAGAACGAAATCGTTTGATCGTGAAAAGTAAGAGTACACTCCATACCAGACCAGGTGACCGGAACGATTATATAATTACTAATGATTTTTGTTAGGAGTATACAGTTTATATTTCTCAAAGTTTGTAAATAAATTGAAGATCAATACTAAATAAATATAAACTATATAATACAAAATACCTTCCTTTCCCCTCAAAAAAAAAAAAAAATAAAATAAAATAAAATAAAAAAAATAAATTTGTATACATCTTTAGCTTTTACTTTCTTACAAAACCTGGAATGTGTAAGAACGCGATTATAGGTAATCAAATAATTAATTTAGAAATGAGGCTATAAATAATGACTAGATTGCAAATATGAACTTTTTTATTTAAAAAGAAACTAAAGTGGCACTATGGAAAAGAATAATTTCATTTTCATTTCATTTTATTTTTGTCCGGGCTACGACCTTTTTTTATGTTAATTTTTCGAAAATCGTATATTGATTTCAGGGTATAAAGGTTGATTTCTCATCATATGTATGTATATTTATATGTGTATATATATAAGAAGATTAAGTATTTTTAGATTTTATTGTATATAATAAAAATGATTTAATTTTTACATCATAATTCTTTTGTTTCAAAAACCAACTACATAATGAGGAGTCTAACCCAATTAGGTTAAATGATAATTACTTAAATCTATTGAATAATTTATCAATGATAATTTTCATAACCAATTGATTTTATCATCAAACGTAAAAAATATCTTGAGATGTTCAGTGGGAAAAATGAGCAATGGGCGCAGCTTACTCACTATAGTATTCGGAGTTCAAGAAAATGATCATGCCCGATTTTTATTATTGATATCAGTTATATATCTGCGGATAGATTCATGAATTTTGATTGGCTATTCCAATCGCTAATCGCCACGATTTGATGACGTATACATGATTTTTGGGCAGTGCACAAAGAGATTTGTGGAAACAATGATCTGATGGAACCATACGATCAACTAGAAGCAGTATACAAATCTGCTGGTTCTTGTTTTCTCTCAACTCTACAATGTCCTTGCCACCCTTTACCAAAAACTAACATTTAGACTTTTAACTTTATAAACTACTTCTCTCACTATTAGTTAGGTTTAAAGCATTTTTAAATTTTCCTCCAGTATTTACCGGTAAGAGTCTGGTAAGTATTTATTCTTTATTATTATGCAAGGTATTTCATTGTTGTTTCCTTACAATAACGAGATGTTAGCCCCTACTACTTTTTCAAGCTGAATAAAACGAAGAAATGGACCAATATCCAAGTCGTGAGTTATATTTTTTATTATTTATTTAAAAAACCAAAGAAACAAATAGTAATAATCTGACACTAGATGCTGATTTCTTATATAGTCGCTTCGTCTCGTCGTAACTCTGCCGATTCTTCCGTTTCTACTGAGACTGTGTCATCGCAAACAACGCCAATATCTACTACACCACCAACTCCTAGCGAGTTTGATACAAATATCACAGCACTTCAGTCAGTTACAACAGCTCTTGTTTCAGACCAAGCTTCAAGAACACAATCGGCTGATGGCAGTGCCAGCTCAAGTCATAGAGAATCAAAAAGACATGGTGCTAAACCTCCTCGTCAACTTCAATGTTATAATTGCGGTATAAAAAATACACCACTCTGGCGTCGAACACCAGATAGAATGCATTCACTTTGTAATGCATGTGGGTTATATTTTAAACAGTATCATGTTCATAGACCTTTACATATTATACATAAAACTAGAACAACGTCAGCAAAATCTTATCCTTATATCTTACCCGCATCAAAAGAAGACGATGATGAAGATGAGGATACTGAAGATGATACTGATGTTGTTATGGAAGATTATTCTGACCAGTCATCCTCGGAACAACCATTAGGGCAGGAATCAAATGGTGAAGAGGTAGCACCAGAATTAGGATCCATCGATTCACCGACAAGAACACCAACACCTACTCGTTCAATATCAGCGGTTTCTGAAAATACGTATATACGTCCGACTGTAACGCAAACATCCACACCCGTTGCGTCGCCAACCATAAGGCCTGCAAATATGCCATCAACAGCCTTACCAAATACATCTTCCTTACCGCCTCCATCTTTACATCCCTCAACTATACCACCTGCACCTTCTACCACGATAGCACCGTCAACGATATCATCAACGATGGCTGATATACAAATTCAATGTGCTAATTGTGGCCAAACACAAACACCTTTATGGCGAAAGAATGATAAAGGACAACCATTGTGTAATGCTTGTGGATTGTATGCTAAATTGCATAATAGAGACCGTCCTATCGCTATGCGTAAGTCAAAAATTCAACGTCGTCGTCGCGATTGGAATAAATATGGCCATATTGAAGATGGACATAATACCGAAGATTCCATTGATGGCATGAATTCATTGAACGGAAGTCCTATGTCTTCAAATAAATCTATTACATATCACACTATTCTTCCTAATCAACGACCTATAATGCCAATGATTATGTCACCAAGTCATATTGCACCTGCTCTTTTAACTTTGGCTACAGCTGCTACATGCCAACGTGAACAAATTCTGTTAGAAGAACGCCGTCAGCAACAACAACAGATGCAGGTAGATACAATGGATGAACATAAAGATCAAAATCCTGTTCTTTCTGCTTTTCTTGCACCACAATTTGATAATAACGATGAATCCAAGTTCAAATCTTTCGTAGATCAAATGTCTAGAAAGGAGAAGGAAGATGCTCTGAGAATATTTGAAAGACGATGTGAAATTTTGAAAGAAGCTTTGGGAGATCCATAATAGGCTAAAATCAGTATCTTAATTTTCTTATTTCGTTTGTCAAAGTATTCTGGAGCTTTGTTGATTGAGTGTTAACAACAGGTGCAAATAAATATCTATGTTTTTATAATTTGAAGTCAAAATGAACATTATATACTGATTACTTTTAGTTATTTTTACTTTATCGATTCATCTTCATGTTCCATCAAATAAAGGAACAAATCTCATTATTCAGGTTATTATTATGAACTATCTTGAAAAACTTTATTGATAGAAAAATTTTATGATATTGTTTACATCAATTATATATTATTTTCCTTTTTATCCCCGAATTTTTTTTCTTTTTAAAATTTGTTGATTTATCTTCGTGAATAAAAGAAATATCAGCTTTTTATATGTATTGTAACGTATATTTTCTGAATTTAGTTTCATTACTACATTTTTTTTTTATTCATTCCCATCTTTATTTCTTACTTTATGTGGTGGCAATTTGTGATCATTATCAATATTTAGCCTGGTGTTTTTCAAAATGAGAAACAAATTGTTACTAACAATAATTCATTTCTTTTCTTTTTTGGTTAAGAAATAAAATATTTAGCTAGAAGTTCCCTTTTTTAGTTTGAAACTTAATTTATTTATTTTATTTTATATTTTTTTTTTTTTTTTTTTTCTTCTTTTACATCAGTAACAATATTAATTATTTTATTCGAGAGTAGAGGATGATATTTTTTATTAGTAAAAATTTACTCAAGTAGGCTTAGATAGTAAATTTTGATGTATTTTGAATTAGTCTGTATCGTTATATATATATATATACATTTATAAATTTAGTAAATATTTTGAATTTTTTTTTAAGAGAAAGAATTTTTTTTTTTTAATTCAATAGCTTTTTATTATTATATTTATCATTACTTTTATTTTATTCTTTCTTTTTACTATTTTTCTAGAAAATTTTTTTTTAAAAAATTTAAATAATAGTTTTGTTATGTCATATTTATAATTATCTAATATAATTTTTGATAAATTCTGGTAAATTAAAAAAAAAAAAATTAGTAAAATATTTAAGCCTAAATTTACGATTTGAAAAAGTTTTCTGCGGATTTCTCATCTATTTCAAATTTTCAAAAATTATCTAAATTATCTATGCTATCTATGAAAAATATGATTGTCATACGACTCTAATCATTCCGGCAAAATAATGAATACTTCTTTTGCATTAAATTGTTTCATAATATGCAGTGGTCCATTCTAATTGTTACAGATCGAACTTTTTTGTTGTTGAAAGTGAAACAAATTAATGGTTCGGAGGTCGATCAGTTCCATTTTATTTTATTTTATTTTATTTTTAACATATTAGTGTTATACACTTTCTAGATAATTCTTAGCTTCGAAATCGATGATTATCGTTGACCTTTGAGGCGTTAAAAGATCAATTTAGGAGACAGGAAAGAATCAATAAAGACAATTACAGATAAAGATAATCAAACTGCATCATGTGATTTAATTTTACGTTCTCGCTAATTTCAATTTGGGTCAAAGAATATACTTTATTTTTATTAAAATAAGTATTGTTGTTTCAAAAATAGATAATAGCTAAAAGTATTAGTATTTTATTCTTTGTCTTCTGGGCTGAATTTAATACTGATACTATTCACACAATGTCGTTCGTCAGCAGGTGTATGTTTCCATCCTTCACCCTAATTAAAAATCATTTAAATCATTTTCTCTTTCAATATAACCAAAACTAGTAATTACATTTTTCTATGAGTAAATAAATAAATACCTTGAAAACGTGACCTAAGTGACCACCACATGCAGCACATGTAATTTCTGTTCTTTTCATTCCTAATGAATTGTCTTCATTGTGATTTATTGCACCTAATTTATCGAGAAAAATAAACAAATTGGACAATATTAAAGAGTTAAGAATTATGAGAATTTCTTTTACCGGGAATGGATTCAAAAAATGCAGGCCAACCACATCCTGAATCGAATTTAGTGTCAGAAACGTAAAGTGGTGTATCACACGCAGCGCAACTATAAATTCCTGTTGGTTGTTATTCATCTTAAATTTTTGTTAAAAGAAATTTATAATTCGATTCATTATTATTATTACCTTTTCCTTTGAATTTATTGTATTCGCCAGAGCCTGGTGGTTCGGTTCCTTTTTGTCGAATTATACGAAATTGTTCAGGCGATAAAATCGCACGCCATTCTTCTTCCGAACGTTCTTTTGACATTTTTTTATCCGACAAATTACAAGAATAATGGAACTGTGATAATGGAATTAAATTACGACGAACAAAAATATTTCTTTGAACTGATGATGATAAAATTTTTTTTTCAAAAAATCGAACGAACATTATAAATAATGATTTATTATATAAACGTAAAGTTGAGATTTTCATTTTATAATACATTTAAACATATTAGGTTAATACGAATGCTATTGTAATTACGAAATTTATCATTTTTATTCAACGTATATGATTACTATATTCGGTAATCATACTGCTTCCCAATTTTTGATTACAAATTTGCAAATATTCGTTGTATGGTTTTTCTCAACAGTCAATACCACATAGTGGTAAGATTGAATTCAGAAAAGACAAGGAATATACAACGTTCTTAAAACTTTTATGCCCCAACTAAGCCGAACTAACCCAGGAGGAAAAAGCTCAAAGCCAAGTTGGCATTAAAAGTTCAAGCTTTAGTAGTTGGTTCGTTGACTGGAAATATACACCACTACTTATATACTGTGTGCTTCCTTATGCGTCAATCGATAAATTTCCTACTCTCTAGCACCTAATGTTTAAATAGGAAAGAGAGAGAGAAATCTACCATCAAACCAATGTGACAAAATTATGGTTGATTTGTTATTTATAAAATAATTTAAACAATTATGGGATTTTGAACACTATATCTTAAGTTAATCACGTGATATAAATACTTCATATTACATCCCGTTCAAGAATTTAATATACTCGCACCCTTACACACATTTTGATCTTTGACGCCATTAGTATGAAGTAAATCCAACATCATTTCGGCTTTTTTTCGTTTTCCAAATAGTTGACTTTGTTTTTTTGCAGAAGCTAAATAATGTGCTGCTTTAAGATGATGTCTTTCCTCGGCAGCTCTAATCCACCCTATAGAACTCTCTAATCTTATATATTGAATTGCTACTCCAAATAACGATGCCGTAATTACAAATGCTGCGAAATAAGGATTAGACATAAATCTTTCTGTTGTAGAAAACTCACCCTTATAAGTATCATTATGTTCCCTCCATTCTCGATAATAAGCATGATTAGAAAATCGACTTTCATTCGATACATTAGATGAAGTATTGGCGGTTATAACTGCAGGTGAATCCCATCCGACTCCAAATCTAAGGTACATTTCTTTTTTATGTTTATTGTTCAAAATCTCATATGCTTTCACTATTTTTCGAAATCGTTCCGGTGATTTGTCACTATTTTTATCTGGATGATATATTTTAACCAATTCATAATATCTACTTTTTATTTCCTCATCGGACGCTGTTTTTGGCAATGCAAAAATATCAAAGGGCGTTGGTGATGGTATTGTTGTCCAATCTTTTAGTTTGTCGTTAGTTGTAATATAACGACGATCATGTTTCTTGCTGCTTGAAATGCTTGATATTGAATATACTCTTGTTATAATCACACTTTCATTATAAATGATACATTTCGTAGAAAATAATCTCGGAATTGGTAAAACTTTGTAGGAAGGCATCTGTTCTAAACATATGGGTTTAAAAAATTAGGAATATTCATGAATATTAGTAATAATTTTTAGCTCTCCGATTACAAATTCAATTAAAACTAATCAGAAGTTACACGACATTGATCAATCAGTACTTAACGAATAAAAATTGAATTCTTTTTAGATCAAAAAAAAATACAATATAAACATTTTTCCTACAAGTTTTTATTTAGCGTTCAAAATTAAAATGCGTCAAAAATCAAAAAAAGATACGGGGCTTGGAAAAGCAATTATCAGAGACCGGTTTAAAGGGAATACAAGACCAAAAGATGGTGATACTTTCCTGGTACTTATAGTTAATAATATTAAATGCCATTTAGAAACTTAGACATAAAGTTCAATAGTATTGTGAATTAAAAATAGCATACCACAGATTTGGATGATGGTGCGAGTTGGACAAAATTACAATCTATTACTCAACAGCGCGATTTAGATGAATTCTTGAGTACAGCTCAATTAGCAGGAACTCAATTTACCGCTGGTAATTTTTCTGACATTTACTCTTTTTAATGCTTAATAGCAAGGTATTATAGAGTAATTCTAAATATTATAAACTGAAGCGTGAAAATTAATTATAATCATATGATTTATATTGATTCTTATTCTAATTATAGAAAAGTTAAATATCAAGGTGGTAACGAACACTTATCATAATCCTTTTCTTCTGAGTACTGAAAAGGAAAAAGAAGTTTTAGCAAGACAAGAAGCTAATATAGACAGACTAGTAATACCACGAAGGTATATCATAAAAATAATGAATAATATTTCCTAATTAAATACTGATTTGTATCATGGTTTATTAGACCAAAATGGGATAAAATGACTACTCCTAGTCAATTAGAACGAAATGAAAGGGATGCATTTTTACAGTGGAGACGCGATTTAGCATTGTATGTAATCATTAATAATCTTTAGCATATTTTTATTGTGGTAAATACCAATATTGTCCTAATCCTTTGGAATATTAAATGTTTTGTTAATAGTCTCCAAGAACAGGATGAATTTCTTTTAACACCATTTGAACGTAATCTAGAAGTATGGCGTCAATTGTGGCGTGTAATTGAAAGATCAGATTTGGTGGTACAAATTGTTGATGCAAGAAACCCATTGTTTTTTCGATCAAAGGATTTGGAAAAATATGTCAAAGAAGTCGATAACAAAAAGAAGAATTTGTTATTAATTAATAAAGCGGATTTATTAAGTGCCAATCAAAGGTGCGTGAACAAAATTGTTATCAGCTGAGTATGTAACAAATGAAACCATGTTGTAAATTATGCTATTTCTTCATAAGGCGTATATGGGCAGATTATCTTGATTCACAAGGTATTCGATATATTTTCTTTTCTGCTGTTCTGGCACAAGAAAAACTTGACAAAGAAGAATCAGAAGTGATAGATTCTGATAATATTGATAATACGCTTGAATCTCAGGATGTCAGTAATGATGGAAACAAATCAACAACTAAATGGCCTGTTGAAAAAGTAAAATGAATATTTCGTATCCTTACTATATGCTATATAAATAATAATTTGCTAATTTTTTTTTTAACAGAATGTGAAAAATTCAGATAAAAATGAAGATACGGAAAATGACGCATCCATCAATTTTAAAACTCCTAAGAAGGATCGATACACTGAGTATGATGTTGATGATAATGAAAAAGTGCGCATTGAAACAACTACTGATCTAGTTTCTTTATTAGTTGCTGAAGCTCCAGACATTAAAGGTACACATTTAAATATAAATTAATGATCATTAAACCGATAACAATTAACGGTACCTTCCATAATAGATTCTGATGATCCGAATAAGAAACTAACAATTGGTTTAGTCGGGTATCCGAATGTCGGTAAATCATCGACAATAAATGCTTTACTTGGAGAAAAACGAGTTTCAGTTTCATCAACTCCGGGAAAAACAAAACATTTCCAAACTATTCATCTTTCACCTTCATTAGTATTATGTGACTGTCCTGGACTAGTATTCCCAAATTTTGCTACTACAAATGCTGATATGGTCTGTAATGGAGTGTTACCGATTGATCAATTAAGAGAATACACTGGCCCTGTAGCATTGGTTGCACAACGAATACCTAAATCCGTTCTTGAAGTTATTTATGGTATCAAAATTTGCACTAAATCACCAGAAGAAGGTGGAAATGGTATACCAACAGCGGAAGAGTTGTTGGCTACTTATGCAGGTAAGGTTTACTATTTAAGCACGGCAAAGCCTCCCAAGTCTGGATATAATTTTGGTCAGAATCACTTGCGTGTGCATGTCATGTGATTTGCGGGCCTAAATTATTTCCACTGATGTTATGTTGAACAACTGTTGGAATGATCTAAATCGTATTATATAATTCTCTTTAATAAACATTCCTAATACTGTTTTTTATAATGTTTTTTAGGTGCGAGAGGATTCACGAAGTCAGGACACGGGAATCTTGACGAATCACGAGCAGCACGTTATATACTCAAAGACTATGTTAATGTAATTTTCCATTTGAATTTTGTATTCGTATTCTTTTATTATTTCTTGATATTTATTTTTTTTTTTTATAGGGTAAACTTCCATTTTGTCATCCGCCATTGGCTGAAATTTCTCCGCGGGAATTCAATGCAGAATTACATAATTTGAAATTATATACAAAAACAAAAAAAACGGTATCCTCTTCATCCACTATAACACATGATGATAATATGTCAAAATCTTATGCAGAAATAAACGTTAGTACAAAATCTCGAGCCTTTGATAAATCATTTTTCAGCAATCGAACACAATTACCGAAAATTAAGGGAAAATATGGTGGTGAATTTAGTAGAGTTAAATTATATTCTATACATGGTAAGCTCGATGATAACGGGAAACTAATTGATGAGGGTGGATCACCATCTAGCATGATATCATCTAAAAAACATCACAAAAAAGGGAAAAGGAACGCGAAGAATCGTGGTGCAAATGGTTACGATGTTTAATTACAACCAATTTTAATTTCAATAAACTTTATTTTAACAATGATTATGTGATTTCTCGTAATTTTTCTCAATCAATATAAGGAACAGAGTTACTTTAAACTAATTTTTAACAGTTCAATCGAAAAGAACTACGTTTTTTTTTGCAAAATATTCACTTATTGAGGGTGTCGATATTCTTCTCTCGATTTTCTTTTTCCCTTTTCCACCATGTATATTCTTTTTCGTACTCTTTGTACTGGTTTTTGCCCTAATTACGGTAATATCGTCTTTATTAACAGTATCTTCAAGACCGGGCCAAGTCGGATTATCGACCTGGCTAAGGGAAATCATGCCTTTATTATAAAGAATTTGTCTGGCAGGTTTCCAATGCCATCTTACAATCGAAGGATAAAAACCAAAAAGATTAGGATATACATTTCTTTCTAGCCATAGCCTGGTTTTTTCATTAGGATAACCAGAACCATATTTGTACAAATCGGGATCAGTTAAATTTTCTTCAATAAAACTCCAATCTCTTAATATATGGTCTCGTGTTACTTTTGCGCAGATACTCGCTGCACTAACGATAGGAAACTTATCGTCAGCAGCCTTCTCAACAATTATTTCTTGTTGGGGAAATTGTGCAGCAAGTAAATTCCTATACTTCTCTGGTGGCCCAACCGTATCGACATAAATTTTTTTAATGTTTACTCCAGTAATTATAACATCACGTATCAGTTGTATAGTGGCTGAGTGAGATTGTACATTAAGATTAATTTTATCACGTATAGTCATTGTTGAAATGTCTCGAGGTGACAAAGAACGTACTCCCCATCCAATATAATCTTGATTATTTATAATACGTTGAAGTAATAATTCTCTTTTTGTTTCATCCAACTTTTTGCTGTCTTTATATTCCTCGTCTATCAACTTTTCATATTCGGAAATTGCACAATACGCAATCCCAAAGCACATAGGACCGAGAACTGGTCCTCGACCAGCCTCGTCGACACCAAGAACGCATGGTTTCTGTGTTTCCAATAGTATTGTTGGTGTTGGAGAATGATACGTGTATGATTCAGTCATAGGTCCAAATTTAACCGAAGGCGCTTTAAACTTGTTTTTGTCTTCCATTTCGTAACTTTTTTCATGTAAGCTCACTAGAAAGTTTCTTTGAAAGCGAGCTGTGAATATTATTATGTTTGTTATGTTGTTATATTGCAAATTTTGCTTTCAATTAGAAGAATAACATACAGATTACGGTTGATACGTGACAAATTCGCGTATTCATCATTGATATTATTTTGATCATGTGAACGAATGTATTATCACAAACATGTCGTATAGACTAAAATGTACATGTATGATGATATTTCATTGGCAGATAAATAAATTTTTTTTTTTTTTCTTTAAACAAAAAGAATGCTCATTAGAATTGTAGTCTAACTTGTTTCGTTCTTGTAGACCTTTCCTACCTATAATTTTTTTTTTTTTACCCATAAATTGCGGGATTGCATCTAGGTTAGTTATAGACTAAGAAAATTTTATCAATAAAGTAATATCGTAATGAGATTTAGCAATATCCAAAAATTAT
Source organism: Rhizophagus clarus (assembly GCA_015698045.1). Taxonomy (NCBI): domain Eukaryota; kingdom Fungi; phylum Glomeromycota; class Glomeromycetes; order Glomerales; family Glomeraceae; genus Rhizophagus; species Rhizophagus clarus. The sequence goes on along the minus strand of BLAL01000238.1, from coordinate 70,223 downwards.
TATAAATTGATAAATTTAATAATTCTAGCAATTTATTTTTATGTATCTTCAAAGTTACTAATATTTTTTAAATTTCTAATTCATTTGAAATTTATTTTTATTAAACAGGTTAACTTATTGATTAAGACTAAATATTTAACTTATACTTTACTACTGAAAAATATTTTTTTTATTTAAAACAATCTAATTTTAATCAGGTGACATATAAAATAATTTCAATTCAGTTGCTAATATACACTGCAGTATAAAAAATCTGAACTCGGGAAATTTATTACGGAGCGATTTTAATTTTTCAATAGTGCAGATTATACGTGTTAAGTGGTCTTTTCTGAGATATTTCTTTATTTATTGAAGTTAACCTTCCTTCGATAATAAACCTACTGTAAGTAAAGTGGCCATTCTTTGCCTAACATAGACTATATTTTTTATTTCATCATTATTTGTATATTTTTTAGGTATTTAATGAGAATCTTTGCAAAGGATTTTGGGATAAACCATTATTAATTACATCCAGTGAAGACAAAGCTTTAAGATTCTATTGCTGGATTGTCGATCAACTGTTTTGTGACATTACGCGTAACAGGTTTTTCTACGCAGTATTGTCATCATATATAAATTAATTTTAATTCGCCGAAATAAAATCACAAATATGTACACGTGGAAGCCAGATATTCAATTAAGATTGTTCATTCTTGATTCTTGGTAATTCTATAATGGAGGAACAACCAGAACCCATTTCTGGAGCAGTTAAACTTGGTTTTACCTCGGAAAGTCCTCAACAAACACCAAAAAGACCTGATATACATTTGGATATTCAATTAAAAGATAAGGAAAATAATGTCGTATTTTTTCCTGACTTATGTGAAGCAGCTGGTTTTACTGTGATAAAAACACCACCACGTTATCTATCAGGTTCTGAATCTGTAGGTTCAGAAACTCCTCATTCAGATTGGTCAGATAATGAAACTCCGAATGATTTTTCTTCACCTAAACCAAGTACTTCTGGCGATCCTTTGCCTCCTCCTGTACACGAGGAAAGTAATGAATTCTTTAAAAGATTATTAGAAAACGCGGAAAAGTATGCTCAAGAAGCTCAAGAAGAGGTAAATGCCTTTTTTTTTCAAAAGTAAATGTAATACAAACAAAATTTCCTGCTAAATTTGTTTTTTTCAAAAAAAAAAAAATATATATTAGAAAGCTAAAGAAGCTAGAGAGAAAAATGAGAAAAATCCAAAAAAGAGGAAAGAAAAAGTTAGCAAAAAGGAACAAAATTATGATGTTAGTGATCCATTTATAGATGATAGCGATTTAGCTCCATTTCAACGAGATTATGGAAATATTCGACCAACAGTTGAAGGTTTTTTTGTGTGGAAAGGGCCTTTGACGTTACAAGGAATAGTGGACGAGTAAGTAAAAAATTTCTTTATAATCAAGCTTTAAATAAATTTCAATACTTTTCTGTTGCTTTTAGAACTGAAACTGGAAAGAAAAGGACTAAGCGTAAACCAAAATCTGGCGATGCTAAAGATAAACCACCACAGCCTCGCAAAAAACGTACTGTGAAACCTAAAGATGGCGAAGAGGGTAGTGATAAAATTAACAAACCTAAAAGAGCATATAAAAAATCTAAGTTAGCCGTTGAAACTAAATTGCAAGATTCGGCACAAACGACTTTACCACATTTCATAAATACAAACGTATTCCAACCTCCTGTTATCAATGTCCTTCCTACACCACAAGATTTCGCAGCAGCATTTAATAATGCTTTCCCACCAAATTCACCTGATAGGCTTCTCATCACAAATCCTGTTGAAGTACCTAAAACACCAACTTTCAATAATAAAGTCATACCCGACCCAAATAAAACTCCAGGCAAAAAGAAAAAAATTTATCCAGTAGTAAGTTCGACGTAAAATTTATAATATTTATTTTTTCTGACTTTGGAATTTTTATTATTTTAGGACCCTATCCGTCCGGAAATACAGATACTCGTGGATGCTTTCAAAGTTAAAGTGGATAACGGTAACTATTTTGTCTGTTTTTACTGTATAGAAAAAAAATTAAAACAAATATGATCTATTTATCACAGAGACGTTTGAGATTAAGTCCAGATTTCCACCAAATCTTAAGCCTCCATTGATGGAAATTTTAACAACTGCATATGAACGGTCACAATTTAACGAAAATCTTTTCAAAATCTTGACAAATATTTTACCATATAATAAATTCACAGTAACGGTAAACATAATTAATTTTAACTTATATTTTGTAAATTTCATATATTTCACTAACCATTTTAATAGCGACTTTGTCAAAGGACTTTATACCCTAAAACAATATCAGAATTACATAAAACTAAGGCGGACTTGATAGAACGTTTAAAAGCCGCTGTTGAAGAAGTAATGCCTCTGCTTATTCAGGAATATAATGAACGACAAGCCACACGTGCCTTATTGGATTCTACATCAGCGACCTCTAATAGTGAATCAATGATGGATATTGATGGCGAGACGGAACAATATCAAGATCCTAATGGTAAAAAATTTAGATGGGATGAAACCACGAGGTCTTTATTGTGGAAAATCGTTCAAGCAGAAATGTCAATCGTTGTAATGAGTAATGACTTATGGTATGTTAATTTAAATTATTAAACTTGCTTTTGAATCATATTAATTACTTTGTTACAATATTTAGGGAAGCAGAAGAAAAGTCTGAAAGATATTCTGAGCAGACACAAAGAAAACACTTATACCAAAATGTATGTATTTTTACTTTACATTTCTAAAAGACTTGCTAATCTTGGATTAATAATTTCATTAGTTGTTAACTGTTTGGCCAAGCGGCTGGATGACCTCATATGAGATAGCGCGTGTATATAGTGCTTATAAGAGATATCTCAGAGATCGACAAGCTACATCGTGAAAACAAGTTAATTATAATTAAACTGGAGGCATTACACAAATCTTAAAAGCTCATTCTACCGATGATTGCAGCAATGTTTATTTATGGCTGATAAATTCTTTTTTATTTTTGAGCTTACTCTTCCGCTGTACTTAGTTTTCTCAAGAATTATTATATGGATTACCTCACCGAGTTTAAACTCATAAAGGGCAAATGATGAAAAAAAGCGTCAAACCCAGAGACGGTAGAACAAAGATTGTCACGTGATACTTTAAATATTTGAATTCGAAAAATAAATAAAGTCTGGATGATGAGACAAATTGGTCAAAACCGTCAAGTTATAATCACTGAAATTTATTATTTATAAATATGTAACCTAACCCTATTATTTTCTAAATGAAATATATAAAATACATTTTTGTGATTACTACCGTTATTTCTAATAAATTCTTTTGAAGCGAGTCGTGAAAAAATTTCAAACCTGTAACGCTGGACGGCTGGAGGTCCAGAAAAAGGATTTTGAGGAGCGGTTTGATTCAACGCGTATAATAAAAAAAAATGTTTAACGCTTATAAATGATGCTATTTAAAATACTAATTTGATCTTATAAATTATTCATTTACATTTCATTTTTTTTTTTCTTTTTTTTTTTTTTTGAAAAAAAATAAAAATAAATATTTTCAAAGCCATTTATTACAATATTTTTATTGATTTTATTACCTTGGTAAAATCAATCAATAGATTTTGTTTTATTATATATATACATATATATACGTATACATATAATTTTCCCACTTATCTCGCTTATGGTAAAATATTGAATGATGCAAATTTGTATAAATCATATGTTTTTGACAAATGAATGAAAATAAAAGAGCAAACAAAATGTCCTTACTGCCCTATAATAGTAGTACCATCCAACTTCAATATATTTCACAATGTTTTCGCATTGGTCTAGTAAAGAACCATTTTTTAAGAAAAAAAAAAGATATATAAAAAAGTATATATATAACAAAAAAAAAAAAAAAAAAAAAAAAATTAAAAAAATATCTTCATATCCTTTCAATTAATCACGGTCAAAGATATGTTTACCGCGTTGCTGGAATTGTGTCATTGGTTTACCGCTACCGACCACGCCGACTACAAAAGACATTCATTAGTAGTCAGGAAATTAGTAAAAAACATAAATTTATCATACCATTTAACTTACCTTTGCCCTCCGGATTTTCTGGAGTAGCAAAAATACTCTTCTTGTTTATCGGCGGCTGTACCAGTCTTTTTGTTTTCGTTGTCTTCTTGCCAGGAGCCATAGCTGAACCGCTTGCAAAAGCAAGCCAAGACTTTTGTTTCAAATTTTGTTCATTAATTTTCTTTTGTCCTTCACTACTTTTCTTTTTTTTATCTTTATCCTTTTTGTCATTCGAACCTTTCTTTTTATTTTTTTCCAGAGGTTTAATATCTTGAACGTCAACAAGTTCAACATTATTATAACCTTTGAAAACAACTGAAAAAACTTGATCTCCGCCACCAATAGCTGTTATTTGAGCTTGGTAAAACTGTCCATCACCAGACCACCGCGCCAGACAAGAATCTCCAACTTGAAGTGGTTTTGTAAAAGTTGGTATTGAAAATGAAGTCGGTGTAGTCGGCGTTGAATTGGTCCTAGGTGAAATCGAAGCTGACCTTTTAGAAGGTGAAAGTGTTACCTCTTGATCAATAATGGTATTCGTAAGATTAATCAATTCTGTTAGATCCGTTTTAAGTTTCAAAAGTTCGGAATTTTCAGGTTCACTTTTTAAAGCAAGATTAACTTGATCAAGTTGGTATTGGTATTGTGCAAGTTCTTCAGCGTTCATGATGTTAAAGCTAATTATTCTGAAAAATAATAAATATTTTAATATTTTTAATTTCGGTATTGGATAACTAATATGACCCTTTTGGCGAATCAAATCTCGACAAACTTAACCCTGTTATAGTAATTGTGATCAAATTTTTTTTTAATAAAATATAAAAAAAATTTTTTTTTTATTTTTTTATTTAAATATTATTGCCACATTAATTTACCCATTTGAGAAACAAAATAGTTGAAATTAGCAAAAATTATATAATTTTAATAATAAATAAAGGGTTTTGTTTTTTTCCGCACCTGTGATACATCGCATCCTGAACACTCTGGGCAAAATTACGGTAATGCCGGGCAAAATTAAACATGTGACATATTTAACTTGGGGCGTGAAAAATAGATTTTTTACAACTGAAAAAATTCTCTGTCCCCAGAATACATATAAAAAAATGAAAAGAGAAGGGTGTGACACAGGTGACAAAAAAGGGTGCGATGCATCGCAGGTGCGGAAAATTATTAAACCCATAAATAAATTATATTAATATTAAAATTTTATAATATTAGTATCTAATAAATGTATATAACTGATTTACATGATTTGATTATTTTTTCATCAAGGTAATTTAACCTAATATTTTTATATTAGAGATAATTTATACATCACCCCTGCGATATTATTGCCTCCATTTTGTCATCCGTGTCATCCTACTTTTTTCATTTTTTTCATATATATTCCAGGAACTTAGAATTTTTTTGTTGTAAAAAATCTATTTTTCACATCCTATTAAACGTCATATGTTTTAATTTTAGCCGGCATTATATAATTCTGCCCAGAGGTGATGCATCACAATGGCAACGTATAAATTTACTCTTTATATTATTCAATATAATTTAGGTAAATTCACCTAATTATCGCCGTTTTTGAATTGCTGTGATTAGGTGATTTATCGATCAATTAAAAAAAAATACCAAAAACAGCTGAAAACAACTGAAAACAATTAATTTATCAAAAATACTCTTATTAAACACATACAAAAAACACTTTTTATAAATATTTTTCTTAAAAAAACTAAACTTGACGTCTTTAACATTCTTTATTATGTTTATAAAATATTTTACAGTGTTTTTTTATTTATTAAAAATTAAAGATCTAAATAAAAAAAATAGTTAGAAATAAAAAAAAAAAAGGAAAGAAACAAAAAAAAAGAAAAAAAATTAATAAAATAAAAAAAATATTACTTGTTACTTAGTAGTGAACTTTAGAATCGTTAGGAATCAGTTTTTAGGAATCGGTTTTTAGGAATCAGTTTTTAGGAATCGGTCTCTAGGAATTGGAGGAATCAGTTTATAAGCTATTGTGGTAAAAAGGGGTGAACGATAAAAAAATATTAATAAAGTTTATATAATGGTGGCTTAGTATTACACAGATCAAATGATGTCCATGATATTTATAGTAAAAAGTGATTTTAATTTGTGTAATCTAAAATCAATTTTTATTTATATAAAAAAAAGCTGCTGATCACAGTAATTCGAAAACAGCGATAAATTTTTTAATTTATAATAATTTATAATAAATTGGCAAGTGATAATACTTGATTAAATAATATTATATAAATGATAAAATGATTGTGATACAAAATTAACATCATTTATATAATGATGTAATTTACATCTAAGCCATCTATTTCAAAAAAATTTTGATACATACTTTTTATTTTCTAAAGAATATTTTAATCTTTATTGTTTATAAGTATGTATCTTATTCTGTTTTCTAAAGCATTATTTCCTTATCAATATACAAAACTTCAATATTATTAATAAAACTACTTATAAATAATTATTTATAAATAATCACTTACAATGAAAAATATTTTTGATCCAAAATTTTTCTATAACTCTAATTTGTTATTTAATTCCTATTATGATTCTTTATATAGTAGTTTTGATTTATTCAATGGTTATCAGTATAAATTTTCTGACCTATCAATATTTGAATTTTATGGTTCTTATATAATTCTTCTGATTTATTCCTTAAAGATTATAATATATTTAATGAAACCCAAATAGAAAATATTAAAGTAAATAATCTAAAAATAATAATATATATAAGTATGATTTTCCAGAAAATAAAAGAGTAAATAAATATAATATTTCAGATGAAAAAGATAGAAATGTTAATTATCAAAAATGGGAATATAATGATAGCAAATATATGGAAGAAGAGAACACTAGATTAAAATTAAATGAAGAAATAAAATTTGAGATATAGGAACTTGTTAAATTATATCTTAATAAATATGCAAAGTAGCAGGAATTCTCTTTTCATAAAATAAAATATATATTAGATGGTAAAATTATAGATGGCCTGGTAATTACTTGGTCAAAAACGTAATTCATAAATCAAAATATGTAAATAATTATGTATTTTGTAATTATTTATGTAGAACGTAAATAATTATGTCAAACATAATTACTGTAAATAATAGTACCAGCATTTTTATATGTAAAAAATGCAAAAAAATATTGAGACTGACTGTTTTGGCATTTTTATATATAAAAAATGCAAAAAATGCTAAAACTGATAAGTTTTGGCATTTTTATATATAAAGATGCAAAAAACCTGCCTTTTTTATATGTTAAAAGTCAAAAAAATGCCAAACTGACTGTACCAGCATTTTTATTTGTTAAATTGCAAAAAGAAATGCTGAAACTAACAGCTCTGGTGTTTTTATATACTAGAGAACTGGTAAACCAGTGTGTGGTTCAGAGCGAAATTTTTATGTATAATTTTTTTTTTCTTATTACATTTAGTCAAACCTAATAAATAATGATTTCAATATATAAAATTCTGTGATAAATATATTTTAGTAATTAATTTTATAACATTCTTTATGTAAATTAAGTACAATAATTATAGAAAAATTGTAAAATTATAATAGTTGTATAGTTGTATAATAAATTGAATGAATGCACATGTAAAATAAAATAATATTCATTTATTAACAGTAAATAAAAATTAATTAAATTTGGAATTAACCATTTTATACATAAATTTATATAATTTTGTTCTAAATAAAGTAATTCGCCGTATTGATTATGCTGTGCAATGTTTAATTAATAAAAGTAAAAAAAAGCATGTAAAGTTAGCAGTGAAGACAGATGAACAATGCAAAAAATGTCTTTGTTACTATCGTGAATGAAGAACTTACCTGAAAAATATTCCAGATATAATGAATCAAGGCTTGAATTCACGATGATTACCACTGCAGCAAAATTCTCAGAGTAGTGGCACAGATAGCGCAGAAACACATACCCAAAGTTTGGATTCAAGATGACAACTGCCGCAGCAAAACTCTCAAGTCAGTGGCATGAATGGCACTGATACATGTGCCCAAGACTTGCAATCACCATAGCAAGATTCTTAAGATAGAGGCGCAAATATATGTGCTAAACTGAATGCATTAAGTGAATCTGAATAAAAACTTCTAAAGAAATTTTGTGATAAAGTTGATAAATTCAAACATAATCATTGCTCTACATATAATGAAAAATTTCCATCTATAGTAATCATAAAGGGGAATGTCAACGTTATTATAGTGAGAATGCCACTACAAAAAAATTCTCAGCAGAGAATAATATGGATTTAGGTGAAGTGCCTGATAAGCTTTGGGATCTTACAGAGATTGAGGAAATGTTAATTGTGCGAGTTTTTCTGTAATGTCAGTATATAGACTTTGTGGTGATCAAAATAGATATCAAGGAAACGTAATTAATTTTCTCCAAGACGTTCAAGAATTTGCTACAAAACTTCCTCAACAACCATTATCGTTAGATATGCTTGTCATATGTCATCAATCTGCGAATAATTTGGAATTATTTAGGGATTTCAGAGTTCACCGGCTAAAGGTTGCTTGTACACTATTATGGTTAAAAGAAAACAATTGTTACTATTCTGATATAACTATTGATCATGAAGCTCTTCAATCCTTACCAATTGATGGTTCAATTGATGGTTCAATTGATGACAAGATTCAGAAGAATCTGATTTCAAAAATGAAGATGACATGATAACATGTTCTTTTATTCCCATTCTTCCTCCATCTGATCACAAAGACGTTGCCATCCAAAATTCCCTCAATCAAATGCAGTAGAATCATCCTATTACATGGCCACAAATAAATAATAATCCCATTAATGAGTTCCAAACAGCAGGAATATTGTATGTGCATTTCTGTTTTTATATCCAACAGGAAGTGCTGATTTTTGTGCAGAGTGCATTAGAGATGTAGAGCCTACCAAATATTTCAGACATCTTCTTCTGTATAAAGATGGAAGATTTGTGCAGCATACTCGTTAGAAATATTTCACATTGAATTTTCAAATGCGTTGGCGAGCACTACAGAAAGGGAGGTATATATTAAACAAAACTTTACTGATGCCCAAATCACAGTTGTGGATATTCAGAAAAGAATAATCTAAGGCGATACACATATGGCCAATAGAATTATGCACTTCAGTGAAAGTTTACGTGAATCCTGTCAGTTCTGGAATTTGACGTCATGAATTAACAGATATGATTAAGCAAATCAGACCACAAGGCTTGATTTTCTTTACATTTAGCACTGCTGACTTACACTGGTCTGAACTCCATAAATTTATGCTATCAAGTGATAATTCTGAAGCTCTGGACAAGACTAAGCTCCAAAACATTGTTAACAACCCTATATCATGATGTGATCCTAAAAAACAATGGAAATTTGAGGATTGGTGGTATAGATTTGAATTAGAGGTTAGATTTGTAGATGACCTATCTGGATATGCATCCAGATATGCAGATATCCGGATAGCAATTTATATTCACAGATAATTTTCACGGATTTTACAGATATTTACAGATATTTATGGATATTTTTAAAAATTTTATATGGTTCAGCATAATTTCAGTGTTCCATCTTTTACTTTTTTAATTTCAATCACCAATAAATTTATACATGTATTAAAATATTTTATCAATATTTTATTAACATTTTATTTATTGTAATAAAACCCTTTACACTAAAACAAAAACCAAAATTAGGTTTTCTTTATTATTGATATACAGTACATATTAATATACTTTAAGATGCTGCACTGTTCTTCCAAGAATTTGGTGTTCTAAAAGTAAAAAAAAAGAAATGTTAACACATTTCTTTAAAGCAATTAAGTAAAATTCTCATGCATACTATATATCTTCAAGTCTGGGTTTGTCAAAGACTTTAGTATCCTAAAAGTAAAAAAAAAAAAATAAATAATAGTTGCTTCTTAAATAAAAATATCAAAATTGAGAAATTGAAACAAACTGACTCTATGAAATGGAAATTACAAGCTAGTGTTTCACATAAGCCAGTTCAGCTTGAAAAAAAAAAATCTAGCTCAAGCCAAAGTGAGCTGAGCCAAGTCAAGCCAAGAAAATTTTCAAACTGGTGAACTTTTTTTAAAAATAAAAGCTGGTCTGTGCCTATAAAAAAAAGAACGTTATTTAATGTGCTTATATTAAAAAGAATCTTTAACATTCTCCCCCCTCACATTACTTCAAAGGGCTATGTGTCAATTACAAAAAAGCCCATTCCCACAAAAAAAAAGAAAAGAACATTAGTTAATGTTTTTATATTAAAAGAACTATTACTGTTATATTCATAATACAACTTACTATCCCACAAATTTCAGGAGCCGTATCTAAAGGAGGAAAATAAAAAAAATAAAAAAATAAAATTAAACAGTTTAAAAAACCATTTTGATGAAAAAAAAATTTTTTTTAAAATAAAATAAATAAAATATTATGGTAACTGTTTAAAAACCGTTTTTTTAACACTTGGCAGCTCTAAAAAAAAGATTATCTGATCTGATCTAAATCATATAAAAATCGGATTAGTAATGAATGCCAAGGCTATATGCAATTTCAGCAGTTCAGAATTTTTATAAAATTTATTATTTTTTTTAAATGATTATTTAGCATAAAATATCCATTACATATAACAGATAACGGATTTATCTGTATTTACGGATAACACAGATAAATTTAGGATAGCCAGATATCTGTAATAACTTATCTGTATTCAACCTTTTAGTCATGGATTGGATAAATGCAGATAGACTGATATCCGGATCTAACCACTAATTTGAATGGCAACATCATGGTAATGTTCATGTGCACAGAATCAGAAAAAGAAGAAATGCACCAGTAATAGAGTGGGAAAATATAAAGAAGGATGAAAACATAATGAAGGAAGACGTACAGTACCTTGACAGTCTGGTCATTATGGTAAATCCAGGTGTTGATATGCCTGTTCCTGAACGACATCCATATCAAAAGGAAAGTAAAGAGTTACGTGATGACCAATAAGACTACATTGATCTAATTAACAAATTACAAAGACATACTGTATTCGTATAAATTAAGAAGGCAGACAATTTTGCAGGTTTGGATATCCCAAAGACACTGTTGACATGTGAGAAGATGATCGTAGGCAGCTGAAACTTGTAACAGCAAAAAAGCCTTTTTGGACATATTGAATTAAATTCTTAGTGAAAGTCAGCTGAAAGATCAATTACTCACACCAGTTCAAAGGTTACTACTAAGCAATGTTGCAATGAGATATCTCTATCCAAGAAACCTACCATATTCTTCTTGGTCTTTCTCCCTATCATTCAAGTCAGCAATTTGTGTTTCTTAATCTTAATAAGGAAGCACCAAAGATGGATTTGTGGTACTGGAGAAAATAAAGAATTTTTTGAAATTAATGACTCAGAACAAACAGAAAAATCACCATTAAAGGCATATTGGGATCAACCTACTGAACTTGAAAATTTCACACTCTTTCGGTTGCATTTAACACATAAATTAGTCAAAGGTTGGTGGAAAAAATGTCAACAGGAAAATATTGTTCATGTATTTTCACGCCTACCCCCACTGTACAAAGGTCTTCAGTAGGAAGAATTCTGTCATGTAAAAGTTCTTCTTCATGTTCACCACCGAGATCTTTAACAATTAACAGAAAATGACACTATAATATGGTCAACGTTGTATAACTGTCATCTTGAAGAAATCAATACTGATCTGATCGACATATTTGGATTGCCTAAAGATGATGTAAAAGTGAAATATTAGATGAAGAGAAAGAAAATCTAATCGAAGATGAAGAGCAGGATGAATACTGACCTGATTGAATGTTTCTTGCAGAGATGGGACCAAAAGCAAGTTTTGATTACTCCTTCGATCTAGGATCTTGAGATATTGATTGAAATCATGATTGGGTTAACAATCCAAGACAGCAATATTCTGATACAGAGCTTGTTGATATTGACATGTTTGTAAGCAGAAATTGTAGGATTAATGCAGAAAAAGAAAATATAATAGTAGATTATCAAACGCTAAATGGTAATCAAAAAATTATTTTTAAGCAAATAGAGTCTTATTATAATGATGTGCTTAATGGGCATCAAATTGATCCTTTAAGAATAATTGTAATAGGGACTGCAGGAACTGGAAAGACTTACTTGATCAAGGCAATTTGAGGTAGACTTCAGAAAATAGTAGGAACAGGATCAAAGTCACCAATAATTGTACTTGTACTAACAGGAGTTACAGCCTTTAACATTGATGGGGTGACAATACATTCAGGGCTATCAATACCAATAATTAATGATAGCAAATGTCTCAACATAAATGGTGAATGGCTGAAGCAACTACAGGATAAATTAAGTGATGTGAGATATGTAATAATTGATGAGTTAAGTATGATTGGCCACCAAATGCTCACCATAATTGATATGTGGTTCTGGCAAGCCTTTCCTGAGCGTAATAATAAACATTTAGTAGTAGATTAGTTATCTTATTTGGTGATTTCAGGCAGCTTTCACCTGTTCTTGATCTTCCTATGTATGCAGATGATAAGCAGGATGCATTATCCAATAGTTGTCTTGCAGTATACAAGCAGTTCAAAGAGGTTCTCTTAAGATTGCATAATGGAGAACCTAGCATAGAGGACTGGATAATTCTTACCACAAGAATAGAAGATAAGCTCAGTGTAATAGAATGTAATGAATTCTTTAACGCCTTATTCCTTCTAACAAAGTGGTCTGAAGTCAACGCAGTAAATATAGATCGACTTAGATCTTTAGATGTTCCTGTTGCTAAAATTCAAGCTATATACACAGGAGGCAATAAAGCAAAAAAGACAGACTCTGACACAGCACATAGACTCAAAGCATGTATATTGTTGGCAAGAAATGCACAAGTCATGTTAACGGCAAATTTGCAGATAGAAATCAGGCTGGTCAATGATGCGATGGGAACCATTCAAGAAATAATATTCAGTGAAGATCAAGAACTGCCTTGCCTTTCTATAGCAGTCCTGGTTTCTTTCAATAATTACAAAGGACCAACTATTACTAGCTTAGAAGGCAAAAAGTTGTGCCAATTGTACCAATTCAACGCACCTGAACTGGTAATTCTGGAGTTACTTGTTCATGCTTGCAAATTTCTATTTGTCTTGCATGGGCAATTACAGTGCATAAAAGCTAAGGTCTTATGTTACAAAAGGCTGTAATAGACCTTGGTGAAAAAGAGTTCACTGCAGGTCTTACTTTTGTGGCAGTATCCTGAGTATGCACTCTTAAAGATCTTCTCTTCAAACTATTCAACTTTGAGAGACTTCAGTGAATTAAAGACTGCAAAAGACTAAAAGATAGGTTAGAAGAAAAAGAGTGCTTAGTTTCCATAATACCAGAAACTGAGACTCATATGTAAAATCTTTACTGATTAACTTGTCTTTTTTTACAAGGAATATAGATCTGATAATAAAAAGCTTACACAAAAAAAAAATAATATTATCAGTTTAAAATACTTCATTCTAAGTACATATATTTCAGTTCTACACTACTTACAATTATTTCAATTATTTAAATTATTTCGCTTTTAAATTTTTCTAATTTTTTTCAAAATTTTTTTTCATTTGTACTACAAAATTTCACATTTTGCAGTCGCATTATGTAGCACATAATACTTTGTCCTACAGTTTTTTTTGTTTCTTTTTTATTTATCAACTGTTTATTATTTATTAACCGTTTATTATGAATGCATAGTACAAAATTTAAATATGATACATGCGGACAAATGGATATTATCACGTAACTTTAATTAATTATCACTTTTCATAAACATATATAGTCCTTCGCTTTTTGGCATTTTTATATGTAAAAAGTAAAGAAAAAATGCTGAAACTGACAAGTTCTGGCTTTTTTATATATAAAAAATGCAAAAAATGCTGAAATGATAAGTTCTGGCATTTTTATATATAAAAGATATAAAAAAACTATCTTTTATATATTAAAAATTAAAAAAAACGCCAGACTGACTGTACTGGTATTTTTATTTGTTAAAATACAAAAAAAAATGCTAAAACTGTCAGTTCTGGCATTTTTATATATAAAAAACACAAAAAAATGCCAAAACTGTCAGTTTTGGTATTTTTATATGTAAAAAATAAAGAAAAAAATGCCAGAACAGACAATTCTGGCATAAAATGCAAAAAAAATGCTGAAACTGTCAGTTTTAGCATTTTTTATATAAAGTCAAAAAATGCCAGATTGACTGTTATGGCATTATTATTCACAAAAAAAACGTTTTAATGTATTTACAAAATGAGATCACATGACTTGGAATCAGCTAATGATATTTACACTAATTACGTGTGATGTAAATAATTACATATTTACATATTTTTAAAAAATCTGGTAATTAATTACCAGGATTACGAATTATGTATTTATACGTAAATATGGAATTACCAGGCTATGTATAGAATTATAAATATAGAACATATGAATATTTATATACCTAAATTCATAAAACAAAAAGTTATTTTAGAAGAAGATAAAAGGAATATAAATTCTAAAATAATTAGATATCCTTGGCATATTAATCTTTCTTTTTTTTTAAAACTCATAGGTCAAACAATATCAAATCAGGTATCAATCAGCTATCAATCAACCATCAGAATTGATGAACAGTCAAACGAATCAATATTTAATTGGCAATAAATCGTACTATCCAACTGGTACTAGATGATGTCAAAAATTGGCACCAAATCAGGATGCTGATTGAAAAACCAATGATCATCAATTGATGGTTGATTGATAATTGATTGATGGTTGCTTGATGGTCAAATGATGGTCAATTTATGTCAAATGATGGTTAAATGATGGTCAAATTATGGTCAAATTATGATCAAATTATGGTTAATTGATAGTTGAATGACAAATTTTTGTAGAATCATATAACGAATAATAAAATTTATTATAATACATAATATTTAGAATTACAAATAAATACATAATATCTTTATTTATATTAATAAGTATTTAAAATAAAAATATTCAACTAACTTAGTGATGACAATACCAAATTATATGATTCACTCAAGTTTAGGGTATGCAATCAAGGACATATCAACTATACAACTTTAGCGTCAAGTTACTAGATTACATAACCAACTTCAGAATAAAGGGTTACTTGGTATGCTCTACAAATTAAGTATTGTACGTTTACAACAAGAAACATTATCTGTTAACAACATTCTGACAGAGTGGAAAATTCATTTAAAAGATTAAAGATTAAATATAATTTGATCGCCAGTACTTTAGCTATCATGTACGATAATAATCTCACATGTCAATCTAATATTGAGCGTAAAATAATGGGAGGACAACTACCTATTACACAAGTATTGAATCCAGATTTGTTATTTAAAGACAGATTAAATTATCATTTACAATGTCACAATATTTACTTTTTAAGTCAAATCATGGCTACTGATGGAATACGTCTTCTTACATATTCAGACTTGCGAATTCGATGAGGTATTAATACCAAAGGTCGTAAACCAAATTGGTACAAATGGATAGAATAACATTGTATAATAAATATTGCAATGTCAAGAAAAGTTAAATCAGAATTTATTATTAATAAACAATATTACTTACAAGGTAGTAAGGTTACAGATAAAAATTTGAGGAAAAAGCAATGGGTAGCTTTTTACAGTGACAAACTAGACTTTTCTCATTTTGGTCATATATTATCTAATGATCAAACTCTGATAGTAGAACATTGGATACATAATATCAATGATGATTCCATCTCTCTGTCAGTATAAGCATCAGTATTAATTAAGTGTACTGGTTGTGAACTTAAGGATATCCAATCAAGAAGTAAAAAAAAAAATGGCTAATAATAAGTGCTTCTTATTCATTGATAAGGAAAAGACTATCAATGTTAAAGCGCAGTCCATTCAAGATGCGTATATATTGGATTCTTCAGTATTTGAATATATAGTTATGATAGAAAATAGAGTTAAATATAATACAACTAATTCACAAGAAGCATCTGTTAGAAGTATGTTAGATTTCTTTCATCCCATACTTTTTTGTAATCAACTCATAAATATACAAGACACAGTTAAAGGTCATTCATCCTTAATAATATATACAGATGGGTCTTTCAAAAGACATTCAGATACTAGTATTAGGATGGATAGTGCGTTTAAAGTTATAGAAACTAATTCTATATTCCAATGTATACAGAAGAATCCCTCAGTAATTAAGGCTGAGTTACTAGCTATTATAATGGTGCTATTATGTTTAGATAGAAGTACAAGGGTTACTATTTGCACTGATTCTCAAATAATAATTAATCAGTTTTTTAAGATTAATACGTTATCCATTTTTGCGGTTCAAAGATTGAAACTACAATATAGTATTTTGTAGATACTTTTTATTAAGTTATTTTGTGAATACTTTTTATTAAGTTGATCAGATTTAAAGATTTAATTGTTACGTTACAAAAAGTGAAAGCTCATAACTCTGATGATCATAGTAATGTTGTAGACAAATTAGCTAAAGATGCATGTAGTAAAGAATGTTTGTTAATTGATCCTAAATTACTTGCCCATAATGGTACAATCTGTTGGAATCACAAGCCTATAGAAAAAAATATCACACTTATGGTAAAAGACATTAAAGAGACAAAATACATTGAACAATTCTTAATGCTAAATAGGAACAGATATTTTACTTCACCATCTGATTTAGAATTATTTGATTGGTCACTTACTTTTAGATACATCAAAGACAAATTTGATGATACATCTGCATTTAATTCCAGATTCAACTCTTTTAAAATCAAACTACGTGCTGAAGAGTTAGTTACCTACTCAAGATAACTTATGTAAACAATCGCCATCAGTCTACACTGGCAGTTGGAGATGTGCACTGTGTAATACTGAATAAGAAACTTACCAACATTTATGGTCATGCTCTGCCACGCAAAATATGAGAGCAGAGATAGTTCATAATTCTAAAGATCAACTATTTAATTTGATTATTCCATTTATATAGGATAAGGTAAATATTGATCACAATGATATTTTCACCAATATAGACAATCTTGATTGTTGGAATTCCTTTAACATTGGAATATTATGCCAAGCCAAAGGTATAATACCTAAAAGTTTCAGTGAATTTTTAAAAGAGTCGAAAATTCCTGAACAAAGTATATATAAAATCATGAAAGAAGTCATTGATACAGTACATTAGTCCTTCAGTTTAAACATTTGATTTGGAAACATTGTAATGTCCATCAAGTTAAATTAGAACAATCACGTGGTATAGATTCTCAGAAGAAAAAATTAAAGTCTGTGGGAATCAAAGATAATAATAGGATTAAAAGTCTGAATAGTATATTTAGTAAGTACAAGGTATGGATAGATGGGTATTTCAATATGGGTGGTCATTGGTCAAATTTTTAAGTTTTTCGTAACTTATGTCACCATTGACTCATGGTGACTAGTCGGCTGTATTTCTTTAGGAGCAGTAGCATAGATAATATAGTTAATAGAGAAATATTTTATTGATAGTCTATATTTATGTAGATTTTAATGTATTTCTTAACATTTGTATTATCAAGTACGACCCACCATGTTAATAATAATTAAAAAAAAACATTTATCATAATAATATGTTAGTATATGATTAATAAAGTTAGTAATATTTAATAAATAAATAAATAAATAGTAAAGCGTAAATATAAAAAGTTAGTAATAATTATAATAAAATATACAAACAAATACAAAAAGTTAGTATTATGAAGAGTTTGATAAAATTTATAAAAAAAAAAAGAAAAATATGTGATAGTGTTAATAAAATATAAAAAAAAGAATAACATTAGTAATGTTAAAAAAAGGTAAAGTTGATATTATGAAATAAAATATAGTTAGTAATCGGTATAATAAATTTAATGACCAAAATACAATAATTAATATACTTATAAAAATGTAAAGAAAGTAAGAAGAAAACAGAAAAGAAAAAGAGTGCATATTTTTTGAAAAATAAACAAAGTTGCATTTTGTAATTTATATGTATGTTAAGATCAGGTCACGTGTATGAGATCAGACTGAATTTTGATTAATTAATAATAGATAAATAGAAAACTATCATTATAATCTCTTATATATATAGTGACTTTTTAAATTTGTATTAAATTTTACTTTAGACTTTCAGAGATCCAATTTTTTTTAAAATAGTTTAATAATATTTATTAATTTATTTAATATGAATATAATAAAAAGTACATTGTTTTTTATTTAATGTTATAAATTCTAAAAAAATTCTTTATTTTATTTCTATTTCCTATACAAATCTTAGAAAATCTCAAAAAAGAAATCTCTATCAAAATATTCCATACAAACTCTTCCTATACAAACTCTTAGAAAATTTCTTAAAAAAAAATTTTCTACCAAAGAATCCTATACGAACCCTTCATATATGAATTCTTAAAAACCTTTGATTAGATTTTTGCAAAATCGTGCACAATAGTTGTGCTACCTCATGATTTACATGGGTTAACATATTGTATTGTTGTAAAAATTTGAGTTTTTATTATTTGTTGATCACATGAACATGAAATTCATGGAAATAGATGGAAAAATTTTGGAGTTTGAGAGAGTTCAAAAAAAGTATTTTAAGAGTTCACACACTTTTTTATAAGATACAAACAGAATTTTATTTAGAATTAGTAACTTCAAGTATAAAATTTCATAATCAAAGAAAAATCACCCCTTAATCACAAGCTAAATATGTAAAATCGCAAGATAAATATGAAAATCGCAGATATCACAAAATCATTTTGTATTACATTGTACAATTTCACATATTATTGAAAATAGCAATAATTATTATTTATCTTTACAGCTCTAGATAGATGAACTTCAGAAAATCACTGATCTTATTGGAATTTCATTATTCTTACACTATTATGCAAAGAGTATTTGTACCAACTTTCTGATTTATGAAAAGATAAAGGATATACTTGAAAATATAGGACCTGAACATGTATCTGCTATTGTATCTGATAATGTTGCAAATGTTCGCAATGTTAGAGCTAAGATACATGAGAAATATTCTCATATTGAGAATATTCATTGTATATCACATTGTATTAACCTAGTTGCTAATGATATTGTTAATTATGCATTTGCAAACCATCTTCTTTGTCAAATTAATACATTAGTTTCAACTTTTCATAATTCTCATTTAGCTGGTAAGTAATTGTCTACTTTAATATGTAATGATATAAATTATTTATTAACAAAATTATTTAATTTATATTTTATGAAAGAAAAATTGTTGGTGCCACTCTGGGTGGTACATGATTTTTTGCCACCTCTATCACGTGATTCTAAATTAATTGTTTATTTTGTTTTTTTATACGCGATTTTTTTTAATTTTTTGCCGCTTTTTACGTTCGTTATTTTCAGTATGTTTTATTTTTTTAAATCATTTTTTTTTATTATAGATCAGCATTAAATAACGTTCTTTTTTTTGTAAGTGCTTATTTTCTTGGCTTGGGAGCTTCTGGTAAGTTTCTTTTTCAGCATTGTCAATTTTTTTTTTGTTAATTAACGTTAACACTTTCTTTTGCAGGTTAATTTTTTTGACAGTTAACGGCTTTAGACTTCGTCATCAAGTTTTCAGTAAATGGTAAGTTCAAGACACTTTGAATCTTTAGATTTGCCTTCTTTAACTAACCATCTTTTCTTATTTTTTTTCGGCTAGGCTTTTCTTTTTTTGCGATTTTATTTTCATTTTGTAATGTTTTAATAAATATGTAAGATTTGAACTGACCAAAAAAAAAGGAAAAATTTTAATTTCACATAATGAAGTTAACACCACTCTTGATTGGTCATACTCTCCTGTTGCTGACAAACCTAAGAAATCGAAAAAATCTGACAAGACTTCTATGAAAGTTTCACCAAAAACTCATGAAAAAACTAGCAAACCTGAAAAGGATTCCAAGAAGACTTCCAAAAACTCCACAAAGAAGGATAAGAAGAAAAAGAAAAAGTCTTCTGATAAGAAGCAGAATAAGAATATGATCTTATTAAACTCTTATTACAATTATTAAATTAGTTTTTCTCATGATGTATAAAAAACGAGGAGGTGATGTAGGTTCATAGGCTATTTTGCCTGTCCTTCAACTCTCCTACAAAATTTTTTTTCCTTTTAGTTATAGTTTTCTATTTGTTTCTCTGATTCTGGTTGGCCTAGTGCTTTGACTGGATGACGGGAGTTTTTTTTCATTTATTTTAGTATAGTATTTTACATCTCTTAAAATTTAACTCAATTACTTAGGTCTTTGTTTTCTGCAGAGAATTTAGACTGGGGTTTTCTACAAGATTGTATGCACCATAGTTTTAACTACATAGCTTTTTATTGGTAGAATTTACATTAATGTTTTAATAAATGCGTAAGATTGACCAAAAAAAAGAAAAAATTTTAATTTTACTTGTACTTTTAAATAAAAAGATATTTTCTTTTTTCAATATATTATTGATTTTATACACTTTAGTTTTCAGAAATTTACTATGAAACACCACTGGTATTTACCACCAGTGTCACGTAAGGACCCTAGAAACTTATAATAGAACTGATCAGTGCATAAACTAGGTAAAATTTATATAAGAAAAGTGCTTAATGTTACTGGCTAAATTATAGGTAAAGTTAATAATAAAGATCTGAAAATCTTACTAAAAAAGGTAATATGATACAAAATTTTTGCAGAGTCATGTGATTTGACTGCCTTATGTAGTAATGATCTTCGTTTTTAGCCAATCATCATGCAAGTAAAAAAATGATAAAATTGGTCCAATTTTGCCAGTCACATCTATTATAAGTTTCCAGGGTCATATCACGTATTTATTATTTATTTATTTAAAATTATTAACCCCTGATTATTACTGATTAACAGTTCTTAATTCATATCGGCAGATTTGTTTCATCGTCCAAATATGTTAAATTTTGTTATACAATGTATTATAAAAGTTAAAGATATGCAATATAGTGATCTAAAAAAATGCGTACAATTTTTAAAAAGTGCAATTCAGCACAATTTTAATTTTGGCCAGAATTAACATAATTTCAGCTAGATTTAATATACCATAACTGGTAATATAATAGTAATGATAATTAGTTAAACAAAAAAGAAAAAAAACTTTAACACCACAATCATTAAATCTATAATTACAAAAACAATTTCACACTTAATAATTTGTTGAATAATAATTAATATCACTATAAATTAATAAAAAGGAAATTGTATGAAAAAAACTATATTTTAATTCAAAGAAAAAAAATTACACCACACTGTATACATGATTTTATAAAAAAATTAAGCCGCAATTGCATAATTTTAACTGTAATATTAATGTTATAATGCTGTATTAATTGCACATGCACTGCAATATATAAGAAAAAATGGAAAATACAGGAAGAAAGGACAAAGGAAGAATAAAGGAAAGAAGAGATAAATGAAAAGGGATAAAGGGAAGTAAAGATGATCAAAGAGAAATGAGGAAGGAACAAAAAAGGTAAAGGATAGTGAAAAAGAATGAATGAAACAAAAAAAGAATAAAAATGAATGAGAAAATGAAAGGGAATGAAAAGGAATAAAGAGAATAAAAAAAAATAAAAGGAATAAAAGAAGCAAATGGCAAATGAAAAAAAAATAAGAGGAATGAAAGAGAATGAAAGGAAGCAAAGGAGGAATGAAAATCAATAAAGGAAACAAAAAAAGCAACAAAAGAAGTCAAAGATCAATGAAAGAAACCAAAAGAGACCAAAGATCAATGAAAGAAACAAAAAAAGTAATGAAAGAAACCAAGGATCAATGAAAAAAACAAAAAAAAAAGCAACGAAAGAAATCAAAGATCAATGAAATAAACCAAAAAAGCAATAAAAGAAACAATGATGAAAGGAATAAAAGATCAATGAAAGGAATAACAAAAGAACCACAAAAGATCAATGAAAGAACCATAGAAGAAACGAAAGGAATAATGAAAAAAAGAAACGAAAAAACCACGAAAAGAAGAGAAATAAAGGGGAAAAAAATGAAAGAAAAGCCAGAACACCCACCCATAGAAAAAAAAAGAAAGAAAATGGTTAATATCATCTTAAAAGAAAAATAAAACAACAGGAGAAGAGACGTAAGAGACTTACTTGAATTTTCACTCATATGGTACACATCTAAAAAGACAAAAAGTTTAGTAAAAGAACAAGAGAAAGAATGAAAAGAAAACAAAAAAAAGGAGAAGAAATTAAAACTCACCTTGAATTTCTGAAATGGATAAAAACAGCCACGCCTAAAAAAAAGAACAAGTTAATAAGAGACAAAAGAAAAGAGAATAAAAGCAAAAAAAACTTACCTGTTACAGTATTTGATCCCGAAGCTAAAGGTAACGCCATTAACTAAAAAATTTAAATTGTGGTTTATAATTTTTGAAAAAAAAAATTATTTTTTTATTTTTTAAAAAAAAAATTCCCTTATCATAAAACAAATGATTTTTTATTTTTTTAAAAAAAATTTCCCTTAAAAAAAAATGATTTTTTATTTTTTAAAAAAAAAATTTCACTTAAAAAAAATGATATATTTTTTTAAAAAAAATTTCCCTTCCGCCAAAATAAAAATCTGAAGTCTGAACAAAACTACTAGCATTGATTATCTATTTATAACATAAAAGGCAATATCGCTTGCCATTTACGATAAGCTTATCTCATGAGTTGATATAAAAAAGGAATATGTTATATATCACATGCACTTTATCTAGTTTTGAACTGGTATAACCGGTATTATAATCCGATTATTTGGGTAAACAGGTTTTTTTTTTTGAATTTATTACATTTAGATAAAAAATTATTTAAAAAAATAATTTTTTTTTTTCTTTTTTGTAGTATTGCCAGACGAAAAGCATGACCAGACTATTGGAATTAAGGTAAGGGAGGGTTGGGGTGGTGTTTTTCGTTGTTGTTTTTTTTAATTAATTAATTATTTATTTTTTATTTTCTTTTTTTGTAGTGTTGCCGGACGAAAAATGTGACTGGACTTTTGGAATTAAGGTAAGAAAGGGTTGGGGGAGGTGTTTTTCGTTGGTTTTTTTATTTAATTAATTAATTATTTTTTTTTTCTTTTTTGTAATGTTGCCAGACGAAAAACATGACCGGACTTTTGGAATTAAGGTAAGGAGGTGTTTTTCGTTGGTTTTTTTTTATTTAATTAATTAATTATTATTTTTTTTTCTTTTTTGTAGTGTTGCCAGACGAAAAGCATGACCGGACTATTGGAATTAAGGTAAGGGAGGGTTGGGGGAGGTGTTTTTTGTTGTTTTTTTTTAATTAATTATTTATTTATTTTTTTGTTTGTTTTTTCTTTTTTGTAGTATTGCCGGACGAAAAGCACGACCAGACTATTGGAATTAAGGTAAGGGAGGGTTGGGGTGGTGTTTTTTGTTTAATTAATTAATTATTTTTTTGTTTGTTTTTTCTTTTTTGTAGTGTTGTCGGACAAAAAGCACGACCGGACTATTGGAATTAAAGTAAGGGAGGGTTGGGGGAGGTGTTTTTTGTTGTTTTTTTTTTAATTAATTAATTAATTATTTGTTTTTTTTTTTTTTTTGTAGTGTTGCCAGACGAAAAGCATGACCAGACTATTGGAATTAAGGTAAGGGAGGGTTGGGGTGGTGTTTTTTGTTTAATTAATTAATTATTTGTTTGTTTGTTTTTCTTTTTTGTAGTGTTGCCAGACGAAAAGCACGACCAGACTATTGGAATTCAGGTAAGGGAGGGTTGGGTGGTGTTTTTTGTTTAATTAATTATTTATTTATTTGCTTTTTTTAATTAATTATTTATTTGCTTTTTTTTTCTTTTTTGTAGTGTTGCCGGACGAAAAGCACGACCGGACTTTTGGAATTAAGGACAATTAAAGTAAGGGAGGGTTGGGGAGGTGTTTTCATTGTTTTTTTTAATTAATTAATTATTTGTTTGTTTTTTTCTTTTTGTAGTGTTGCCAGACGAAAAGCATGACCGGACTTTTGGAATTAAGGACAATTAAGGTAAGGGAGAGTTGGGGTGGTGTTTTTCGTTGATTTTTTTTTAATTAATTAATTATTTATTTTTTTTCTTTCTTTTTTGTAGTGTTGCCAGACGAAAAGCGTGACCGGACTTCACAATTTAATATTTTGACATTATTAAAACGATTTGTTAAATAACTTTTATAAAAGCATTCTGTGCCTTTCATATATTGTGTATTTAAAAAAAAATTATCCTTTTATTTAATGATTATAGGGCCATTGGTGTTCTGAATCTAATGATATAACTTTTACTATTCTGTTTTACCGAGTTTTACCGAATGTAAAATAAAATAAAAGTATATTGATCATAATATGACTTATCTGCAGCAAATGGAATTTCTTGAGACGCGAGTATGTTGTTTCTTTGGGAAGAATATCGAAATTGACTTTAAGAAATGTTCTAACGTTTCTTCTTTTTTAATTTTTGTAGGTGATAAGTTCTCTGGGCTTATTGGGATACAGGTATATTGTTTTTGTAGAAAGGCGGCGTTCGCAAGGCTCTGTAATAACGATCATCTATTTAAAAGTCAAAGCTTTCGTACTGGTGGATTTAAATATCATGAGATTTCAATGTCGGTTAAATGAATTTTAAAATCATCGTCAGTAAATGATATAAAGAAAGATTCTTTGTCTCCATATTTTAAAAACAATTTTTAAAATTAAAAATTATTAAAAGATAATGAAAATTTTGGTTATTTCTTTATTTTCAAAATTCTTTAAATATGATGGCAAATTTATACGAAACCCAGTTATTTTTGCTGCCTTATTTAATTATTTTACATCAATAAAAAGCTTTTGGAGAATAAATAATACCATTAACAACTGCAAATAACTACAATTGTATTCATAAAACTTTTATTTGCAACTGGTGTAAAAAGTGATGGGTTCTTAAAATAGTTGATGGGTTATAAAAAGTTATTATTATTTTAATTTTTAAGTATGAGTTGTAAAAAATTTTTTTATTTTCTGATTATTCTACATAAGATTGATAAGATGAATGTGTAACACAATCGTATTTTGCACTGTTTACTAATTTTTTATTAAAAATTCTTAATTTAAGCTAATTCCAAGGATCAGCGCATATGTAGTATTTATTATCTAGGGTAGAAGAGCCATATAACAAATTATTATTAATGACGTGTGGATATATCATGTAAATACACGTCATAATTTACCCCTTCACATGAGTATTGTTACATCATATATACAATAAAAAATTGCTTCGTTTAAAACAATAGCAGCTTTGTGTTATATTGTATCACTGCGGTTTGTATTCTATCATAGCACGTCTGAAATGTGTGCCATTCAAAACTTGTAAAAAACAAGTTTATTACTTAACAAAAAACTCTTAAACTTTTAATATGATCGTATTTTTATCTGATCTGCAAGTTTACATAAAGGGTTATGAATGTTGTTTTTGACTTTATATATAAAAAACAAAAAATTTGTCTTTGCTGATCATTTTAAAGATGGTTAGATTAATTTAATGAAAAAAAGTGATTTATTAAAATAAGTCAAAAATGATCTTCAAAACCACCTTTACTATTCTAAGTAAACTTGCAGAGCAGGCAAAAACACACATATTATATAATCTTTATAAAATCTTTATATATTAAGAAAATTTTTTTTGCAAAAATTTTCTGCGCCACAGTCAGTTGACTGTGCCACCAACCTAGCACACATTTCAGATATGCTCTATCATATACTTATGACATCACCATATTTTTTTCCTTTACCTCTATCTAGTAGTTCAAGTCCAACCAATTTCTACTATCAGGTTGCATAAAGTGATAAAGACACATCTCAGTTCTATTGGTGATTATTTTATTAGGGGGTAACAAAAACAAGTATTGTATGGAGACCAATGTATGTATGTATAGTGATCAATGTATGGTATATGGTATACTTTTTATACATACATACTTTTTTATTAAATTATATAATTAGCGAAAACATATGTATGTACAGTACAGTATGAAAGTAAAATTTCATGTGACCATACATATCATACATTACATTGTTGATTTTTGACCAATAGGAAATTTCTATAAAAACAACTGATTTTTTTTTTTTAAAAAAAAATTTTCATGTATTTAATATATAACATAAACAACATAAATATAATTTATATTTCTTTATTATGATTTTTATAAATGTATTATTATAAATTTAACAAAAAAACCAAATATAATATTTTTTTTAACGTTTTTGTCAATTTTCTAATTCTAATGCCTCAGCTTTAGCTTTCATTATTCATGCTTCAGCTTCAGCTACTCATGCCTTAATTTCACATTCCTTTGACACAATTTTCCTTTCTCTAAGTTCTAATTTGAGATTTTTTTTATGAATCTCTTTAAATAATAGGTCTTCTTCATTGTCTAATGAAATATTTTTCCTCTCATGATTTTCCTTTAATTTAATAACAGATGTTCTGCTTATAGGAGGTGATAATTTTCTTTTTTTTGATGACTTGGGCAATTTATCATCAAGAGATACTTTATTCTTTTAAGTATGAGATGCTACATATTATAAAAAATTTTATAAATTTTATAAATAATTTAACTAATTAATTGATAAATAATGTTTTTTACTCACTTTTGCGTGCAATTGAATTTTGTAATCTCTTAACATTACTTTTATCTCTATGAATGTAAGGTATTCCATTTTTATCATGGACTTCAATTGTTGTATAACACCTTACATCATACCTTTTTTCTCTTTAAATTATTTATAATTAATACATAATATTAAAAGTAATTTGACAATTAAAAAAAAAGGTTTTAACTAACTTTAAAATGACTGATGATAATTTTAACTGTTTCCTTCTCTATTAGCCATAGAATGAGCTGCTTCAGTATTGTTAGTATCTGATTCACTTTTGTTCCAAATTTCGTGATCAATGTTTGAAATATATTTATTTAAGGAGGACAAAACATATGGTTGCTGATAATAAAATAATTCAACCATTCTATAAGAAAAATTTTTTAAAAAATTTGTTATTCTTATTCCTTCATCATTTGTATCTTCTATTTGTTGTAAAAGAAAATATTTTATGAAATAAATTTCTAAAAAAAATAATTAAATTAAATTAAAAAAAAAAGAAAATTATCCAATAAATTTATAAATACCTTTCAAAGTGTATAAGACACATTTTTAGAATAAATGTCAAATGTGTTTCCCAACTTTTTTCATGATCTAAATCATGTAATGCTAGTCCCAATCCCTTAGCCCAGTGATGTGCATTGGAAGATTGGAAGCTATTGGAATCTTCCAATTCTTCCAATTCCAAGCCTTCCAATTCCAATAAATTTTTATTGGAAGATTGGAAGCACTTAATTCACGTGATCTTTATTTATTAACCAATAGAATTAAATTGTAACTTATACAATATATCCGATATATCTGAATATTTATTTATTTAAAATTAATTTTCTCATTATTATCATTAACACCAATAAGATTTTATTGTAAAAACTTCTGAGAATTGCCATTTAATATTTGTAAGTTAATAAAGAAAGAAAAAAACATTTTTTAATTATACAAGATTATCTATTTAAGCGACATTGGAAGTAGTATTAGAAGCATTGGAAGCGATATTGAAAGCTTCTGATACTACTTCCAATAGTACAAAAGTTTGATTGGAAGTTTCCAATTCACATGATCTATTAGAAGATTGAAATCTTCCAATCTTCCAAATCTTCCAATTGATCTTTCAATTCCAATGGAAAGTTATTGGAAGCACAAATTGCACATCACTGCCTTAGCCTGTGCGGCATCCAAATCAGCTAGAATACATCCAATACCACTTCCATGAATATGTCAAAATTGAATAGACTGACCACTTACTTCACAGATTATTTGGAATAAAGAAGAAAATAATCTATGGTATCCTTCAGCATTAAAAACATTAGTAAATATACGACAAAATGATAATACTTAAATAAAAATTATGGTTAGTAACATTATTAATATATTATTTATTATTATAATAAAATTACTTTAAATAAAAATTTCACTTACTCAAGTGACGTTTAGAATCATATGTGTTAATTTCAAATTCATTTATCTCTCCTAAAACTAACATCAATTTGAAAACAATCAAGTGTAATTAGTTTTTTAGCCTGATTATCAAGCATACAAGTAATAATCACTTGTCCATTATTTGAATAAAGGTCTAAAATAATAGTTATTATTAATAAGTAATTTAAATAAGATGCACAATAAAATAAAAAATTACTAATTTTGCGAACATAATTTATTAAATCTGAATTAGGATTTAATATATCATGATAAATTCCTATAACTCCTTGCCCAAAAGGATGTATAGTCTTATAAGCTTTGTCTACTAAGTATCGTAACTTATCTATATTATTAAGGGAAACATGAACTTCTGCCAAAGTTTCCTTATTAAAGTAGGCTCTGAGTAGATTTCCTATTAATTTAATATATTAAATCAAATTAATTATTAATAGATAATAATAATTAAATAATTTTATTAATTCATATCTGATAATATTAATCTTGAATTAACATTATCATCTTGCTGAATTGCTTGTTTTATTAAAGATTCTAAGTTACTTTTGATACCAGAAGGAATTTTTTTGGGTGCTGGTGGGGTGATAATGTGTTCCTATACACACAAGTGCTACAAAAGGGCATTTAACAATGTCATGAGGAATAAATTTGATAAAATGTACTTCATAAAGTTTATCAATTATTTCTCCACAAACTATTATTCCATTGTATGTATGTGGCAAATCTTAAAATAAAAGAAACTTAATTATGATTATTATGATTTAAAACTAGGGAACGGTAACCGTTGGGAGTCCGGAGCGGAAAAGCGAATTATTAGGGTAAACCGTATTCATATTAACAACGTGGAATGACGTTGACAAGGTCAATATAGAGAAGCTCAGATCTTTGAACCAACCTGTGGCCAAGATTCTAGCTATTCATACCGGCGGAAATGAAGCCAAAAAAGCCAGCTCTGATGTGGCAAAGGGACTTGAACCTCAGTTATTATTGGCAAAAGGAGCACGCGTAATGCTCACAGCAAACCTGTGGACCAAAGGAGGATTAGTGAACGGATCGATGGGAACTGTACATGACATTATGTTCAAAAATCAGGGCCTACCATCACTTCCAGCAGCAGTTTTCGTCAAATTCGATGCGTATGAAGGACCCACCATAACATCAACAGAAGGGAACAACGTTGTTCCAATAGTGCCCATTAAAAGAAGTTGGGAAGGTAAGTCTGGGACGATATGTTCTAGACAACAAGTTCCTCTCTGCCTAGCGTGGGCAATAACCGTGCACAAAAGTCAGGGTCTGACATTGTCAAAGGCCAAAATAGATATTGGAAGTAAAGAGTTTGCTGCTGGACTGACATTCGTCGCGGTGTCACACATTCGTTCTCTTAGCGACATTTATTTCAGACAATTTACGTTTGACAGACTTCAATGTATTAAAAGCAGCAGCAGGTTACAGGAAAGGAAGGTGGAGGAAGAACGGCTTACCTCCAGGATAGGTCGATAGAGTTGTATTATTTGTTTGCAAGAAACAAACGCGTTGTCATAGAACTTAATTATTTTTTTTTATTTTTATTTAATTTTTATTGTTTTTTTGATTGTTTTTTTGAATAAAAAGAATACATATATATTACATTTATTTTCGTTACAGGTTGTTTTAATTTTTTTTTTCGAATATCAGATATCGAACAAAAAATTAAAATAGACAGTATGACGTGATCATCATCAAATAATCAATTGTTCTATTTTATTTATTATTATTATTTATTATACTGTATAAAATAAAAATCACATGCATAAACAAACCGAAAGAACCAATGAGCATCGACTCACACAGTGAGCAGGCGGACATCGGGACATTTGTGAAACTGATACGAATAGTATATAGTCCTTCGCTTCGCTCCGGACTAATAATTTAATAATATAATTAAATTTAAATAATCAATTTTTAAAAAGTATCATACTACATTTTACTGTTTCTTGTACCTAAATAATTTAATAATTTTAAATTTTAAAAAAGATATGAAATAATTGATATTTGCAATTGCTCATAATTCCCAATTTGACAAAAAATAATAGTAATGAGAAATAAATAATACTTACAGATGCAAAACCCATGAAAAGACTTTGAAGTAATGGAATATCAACTTCATCTTGTTTTATTTTAATATATCGATGCCACTTATCACCTTGTTTGTATTTGTTGCAACCAATAAAATATGATACAATATTCGTTTGATAATTAGTTACTCTTCCAATAAAAGGCTTTTCATTGCAAGGAATATTGTCTTTTTTTAAATTACACTCCCCGGTAAAAAGTATCTGACCACCCTAAAAATTAAAAATCATAAAAAATTTAGTGGGCCCAACAATAAATTTATATTTATTTTAAAAGTTTGAGACGTGAGACATTTTTTAAAAGTGTTTTTTTTAGCTTAATTATTAGTAAAAATTGGCGGAAATTTTTAATTTTAAAAATGGCAAAATTCTTAACTTTTTAACTAGAGCAGTTACGGCCAAATGAATGCCAGAAATCAATTCTTTGACTAAAAAATAGCTTATGTTTAAAAAATCAGAAAGGTTGGACTGGTAGTTGTCAAACAATCCACCACTGAAGATCACTAAAATTTGGCAAAAATGGTGATTTTACTGTTTTTACATATAAAAATTATGATCTTCAGTGGTGGATTGTTCGACAACTACCAGTCCAACCTTTCTGATTTTTTAAACATAAGCTATTTTTTAGTCAAAGAATTGATTTCTGGCATTCATTTGGCCGTAACTGCTCTAGTTAAAAAGTTAAGAATTTTGCCATTTTTAAAATTAAAAATTTCCGCCAATTTTTACTAATAATTAAGCTAAAAAAACACTTTTAAAAAGTTTCTCATGTCTCAAACTTTTAAAATAAATATAAATTTATTGTTGGGCCCACTGAATTTTTTATGATTTTTTAATTTTTAGGGTGGTCAGATACTTTTTACCGGGGAGTGTACAAGGAGTATCTTTTGCTGCCAAATATAAACTAGTAAAAATTTAGATTAGTAATTAATAAAATAAGTTTTATACATTGAAATTAATGTAATTATTATTAAGCTTATATATATGTCTTAGCTTCATTAATATTATTATTATTTTGTTGTGTATAGCATTGAAAAATTTCAGAATCAAAATCAACACTACAATGTTCTTGATTTACAAGTTCAGGATCAGTAAACTAACAAAATTTTATTCCCTGACATTTCCTTTGATCTTTTTTGACAGATATTCCTCCAAAAAAAGGACATTCTTAAATATTTGTAGCACCATCTGAACCATTCATTGAATACTGGATCTTTATTGTAATGAAAAATATTTATAGTTAAAGATCTATCAGATTAAAATAAATAATATATACTTACATCTAAAAACGCGTCTGTAGGATTTTTCCAACCAGTTATATTGTAAACTGTTGCAACTCCTTCTGAAGGTGTATCTGGATATTTTATAGGAACAGTTGTATATATAACTTTGAAAACTCGCAATTTAGAAGTAAAGAAAGCTAATGTTTCTTCACTTTCTAATTCTTTTTCACTATCACTATTATTTTCATTCTATTTTATTTATTAGCTTTTAACAATTTTTTTTTAATAAAATAATATAATTTAAATAATATTTACTTACCATTTTAATTAAGTCTTCATCATTATAATCATCTATATCCGAAAGTTCAATGATTGAAGACATTATGAAGTTTGCAATTAATCAAAGATTGATTATGTTTCAAAGTGTAATCTGAAAAAAAAACGTGTTACAGAATTTTTAAAAATGCGTTTTACATGTTATATATACGAGTTCTATGAATTCAACTTAAAAGGCTAAATCATGGTTTAAAAAGATAAAAAAGGAATAAAGATTAGTTTTTGTAAATTGTTTTAATATGAAAAATCTGATTTTAGTTAAATCAATTAAAAAAAATACCATTAAAGTGCCAAATTACTATTTGGGATTTTGAAGATTCATTAACTTCCATTCCTGACAGATTGAAACACCCATCTGCAGAAAATTTTTGTTTAAATTGTTAACTTGCAGGAAATTTTCAATTATCTATAAAATTACTATTTGATTAGACAATTAATAAATCAACAAACAAATACTTTCACACCCCCAAAATATTTACAAATATTTTCCATAAGTTATTTACTAACCTTTTTTCCAAATCAAATTATTTGCAAAAACTGTCAAAAATATTAGAAATTCATTTATTTATATAGATGCACTACAATAAAATCTAATCTCATAACACATTAATGGCGTATTAAGCAGATCATCAATTTATATGTGCAAGAAAATTTTGTAACAATCTAATACAATAAAGGTAAATGAAATATTAATAACATCATAATGATGACATATAAAAGAATCTTTCTTTGGCTACATTAAAGAAGAAATTCATGTAATTCCTAAATAATTTCTCTGGAAGAAAAGACAACTTCTTATATAAAAGTTACTTGAGAAATTCTTTAAAACATTGTTTCAATCGGTATAAAATTCCAACAAATGACTTAAAATAGAAAATAGAACAAAAGGCATTAATGTTTCTTCATAATGTTATTAACCACTCCACACCAATTCAAAGACATTTACCTTTATAATTCCATTTTAAAGAAACCCTGGAACCTAAAAAAAAAATGAAAATAAGGTGCTAATCTTGTTTCAAAATATCATTAATGTCACTATAACACACATTTACCAATGAAACTTACTTGTTTTAAGTCAAAGAAGCTAAAAGTAAAGAAAAAAGAAAAAAATAAGGTTAATATAGTTTCTTAAAAGAAAATTTAAATAAAAACCCCACCACTTATCAGAAATCTGTTAAAAATTAAAAAGAAACATAGTAGTTTCATCTCCAAAAGATAAAAAAAATTGAGAAAAAAGACGATTATGTAAAATGAAAAAAATTTGTTTATACATCATACGGTCATACTTTATTTTTGGTTTGTCAATAAATATACATGTATGAATTCATTACCATACATAGCATACATGTGATACTATACATACATACATCAGTCTCCATACAATACTTGTTTTTTATTTAATCATTTTATTAGGTCACAATAAATATACTGTACAGCCTTACCAGTTAAAACAGTGTTAAAACATGCTTTCTTATATAATACTTGTCAAAAAGTAGCATTGCATTACCTCTATTTTTTTGATGGATAATGAAATAGTCTCATCTTTACACTTCAAAGAAAACTAAAATGCATCAGAAAATTATTCATCCAGTTACATAGAAAGTGATACAGATGATGAGATAGTTAATGTAAATGAAGTTACATTAAAGATCAGTGATTTATTCAGTGATTAGGTATCAGTCCAAGTAAAATGAGTTTGTGGTTAATAAAAGTTGTAAAAATGTTGATCCCACTGATAAAACTATTATTCGATGCCATGGCTATGTTTATTGGAAATCTGGAACTCACCAATCAAAGAAAGATGAGGATGTTAGTTCACACTGGGAACATACATCATATAAAACAAATTGTCCATGGAAAGTTTGTTTTTATCGCAGAAAAACTACAAACATTATAGGTCTTCCCAAATTTGTACAAGAATATAACCATCCATGTAATCAAAAAACTATTGAATTTGCACCAAAAACCTACATCTTCCACAAAAAATTATAGAAAAATTGAATACTACACTAAATATGGAAATCTAGGTGCTGAACAGCAATATAAACTGCTTGTTTGAGAATATATACAACATAAAATTGCCAAAAAAACCTATATAATGCAATTCAAAAGTTTTAAGGTGTTAAAATTTATAAAACTGATGCTGCCATGATGCTTTTGTATTTATTAAAACAAGAAGAAGATCCAGATTATGTTGTCATACCTAGATTAGAAGGACCAGCCAATGAACTCACAGGAATATTTTGGATGACAAGCCAACAATGTACTGATTTATGGTCCAAATTTCACAATATTATCATTTATGATATCACTTCAAAACAAATCAATATGAGATGGCTCTTAGTACATCTATTTGTTGCTATAGACAATAATTATAAAACAAGAATCGTAATACAAGCATTGATTAAATAAAGTCAATTTTAATTGGATTCTCCAATGTACGTTGCAAGCAAGTAACAACCTTCCACCCAAGGTTTTGTTTACTGATAGTAATACAGCTATAATAGCAGCTACTCAAGTAGTCTATTTGCAAACACGCCGCTTAATATGTATCTACCACCTTCTTGAAAATATTAAAAAGAAAGCGAAATCAAAGCTTCAGGGTGAAGCTGTGTCAAGTTTCTTGACTGATTTTTATGCTATGAGGAATAGCTATAATGAAGAACAATTTGATATAAAATATCAAGAAATGTTGACCAAGTACAGTCACATCAGAAAGTATTGCATGATCACTTACAGATGGAGTCATAATTATTTAGCCACTATGATTATCCTAACACCCAGTGATCCGAATTTGATGAATAAAGGCTCATTGGATTCGTCTCATCAAGATGAGTCAAATGTTAGTTGTGTCATATCTTTAGGATCAATAGACGCTGAGATATACCTTAAAACATTCTTTACTTAAAAATTTTTCAAAACTCTGAATTTCACAAAATCAGGAATATCTCACTATTCAGTGATCCGATCTTGATGATCAAAGGCTCGTTGGATTTGTCTCATTGAGAGGCGTCGAATGATGGCCAAATCATATATATAACGTCAGTATATAACGGGTTAATGTCCAAAACGTCTAAAATATGTTTTAATGCACACATTAGCATATACTGATTCTAAAGTCATATGGCAACTACCATTCAACTCATCTTGACGAGACGAATCCAATGAGCCTTTGATCATCAAATTCGGATCACTGGATGTCAAGATAATCACAAATGGCATGGTAATAATTATAACCATCATCTTTAAACCAAAAATCAGCTAAAATTAAATAAAATTGCAACCTACTGATTTACCAACAAATTTATTTAGTTTAAACCAAGTAAAGAACAATTAGAAACAATCCAATATATTGCCTGGTAGTGTGACCCCCCTCCCAAGAGCTGTAGGCAAACTTAAAGCTATACTGAAGAAAAAATGAAAATTTAAATAGTTCTGTTTTTAAAGGGCTGCCACCCTGGCATTGTGAAAATTTGACGTAGTATGGGAAGCAAACTAGATATAAATTTTTTATTAATGCATATACTAGTGAAAAAATACAGGTATTTTTGTTTTTGTCTTTATTTTCAAATCGGGCAATACTTTCTGATGCGACTGTACAAGCCATATTATCTGTACCTTGAAAAATGACTTTATCCTAGTCAAGAATCTTGGATTTGATATTGTATATCAAAAATATTTACCGCAAGCATAGAAAGTGCACAGTATGTAGAATCAATAAATAGTGTTATAAAAAAATTTGTTAACCGAGATACATTATTAAAAGAGTTAATAACTGCTATTGAGTGCGAATTAGATAAAGAATCTCAATATACCCAAATTAACAATTATTACAAATCTTAACTATGGTTTTATGGACAGCTAGATAATTCATTTCAATTATGTGAAACAATACTTGCAATTCAATATTTGCCTTATCCACATACTGCAAAAAATATTGTTGAATTGCTTAATCAAATAATACACAATTGGATGGTAGTTTATTATCCTAAAAATTATCTTAT
Source organism: Rhizophagus clarus (assembly GCA_015698045.1). Lineage (NCBI taxonomy): Eukaryota > Fungi > Glomeromycota > Glomeromycetes > Glomerales > Glomeraceae > Rhizophagus > Rhizophagus clarus. The sequence goes on along the minus strand of BLAL01000238.1, from coordinate 34,277 downwards.
TAAAAACAATTGTATTTTTATAGAATTTGGAAGAAAATGATCATTATTTGCAGATAATTTCAGATGTACCAACCAGATGGAATTTGTCTTATCTGTCTTGGATAAGACTATTAAACATTCAAAATCTTATTGACATAATGGCAAGTTCACTTAGTGTTGATTCTAATCCACAAGTACAAAAAGATGGTAAAATATTAAAAGAAATTAATTTAGTTGATGAAGAGTAGGAAGCATTAAGAAGATTAACTAATATTCTTAAAAAGTTTGCGGAAGTTACTGATTTTTTAGATGGTAGCACTTACACTACTATTAGATTTATGCATCAAGTTTTACAAATAATTAAATGAGATATATATACTACTTCTACTAATGAATCAGTCAATATTGATCTTATTACTTTAGGTATAGTGTTTGATGAAATTAATACTAGATATTCAAAAGGAAGAAAATTTATATTGAAATGCCACAAGACTGTAAAGATCTTGAAAAAAATGTTAAAAATGCTTTGTATAAAGCTATGAATTATTACTGGAATGTACCAAATGAATATGCAATGATAAGTGCATTGCTCAGATCTATTTACAAAAATTATCCTGATGAAGAAGATGATGAAAGTGATGATCAATATAACAACTCACTTTTGGCAAGTATATTTATGCAGAATACTAAAGAATTAGATAAAATAATCAGAAAATAAAAAAATTTTTTATAACTCATACTTAAATTAAAATAATAATGATTTTTTATAACCCATCAACTATTTTAAGAATCCATCACTTTTTATACCAGTTATAAATAAAAGTTTTGTGAATACAATAGTAGTTATTTGCAGTTGTTAATGATATTATTTATTCTTTAAAAGTTTTTTCATAATGTAAAATAATTAAATAAGGCAGTAAAAATAACTAAGTTTTGTATGAATTTACTATTATATTTAAAGAATTTTGAAAATAAAGAAATAACCAAAATTTTCATTATCTTTTATTAATTTTTAATTTTAAAATTTTTGTTTTTGAAATATAGAAACAAAGAATCTTTCTTTATATTATTTGCTGATGATGATTTTAAAACTCATGCAAGTAACAAACTTTTTTTTTAGAGAAATCACTTAACTGACATTGAAATCTCATGATATTTAAATTTACCAGTATGAAAGCTTTAATTTTTAGATAGATGATCATTATTACAGAATCTTGTGAATGCTACCTTTCTACAAAAACAATATACCTATATTCCAATAAGCTCAGAAAATTCATTACCTACAAAATTAAAAAAAAAAAATGTTAGAATATTTCTTAAAATTAATTCTAATATTCTTTCCAAAAAAACAACATATTCATGTCTCAAGGAATTTCTTTTGCTGCAGATAAGTCATATAATCAATATACTTTTATTTTATTTTACATTCAGTAAAACTTGGTAAAACAGAAAAGTAAAAATTATATCATTAAATTCAGAACACCAATGGTCCTATGATTATTTAATAAAAAGATAATTTTTTTTAAATACATAATATATAAAAGGCACAGAATGAGTTATTTAACAGATCATTTTATAATGTCAAAATATTAAATTATTGTGAAATCTGATCATGCTTTTTATCTAACAATACTATCAAAAAGGAAAAAAAATAATTAATTAATTAAATAAAAAAAACAACAATGAAAAACATCTTCCTAACCCTCCTTTGTCTTAATTCCAATAGTTCAATACTTTTCGTCTGACAATATTACAAAAAAGAAAAAAAAAAATTAATTAATTAAATAAATAAAAAAAACTAACAAAAAATACCTTTCCCAACCCTCCCTTATCTTAATTGTCTAAAAATCTAGCTATGTTTTTCATCCAGCAATACTACAAAAAAGAAAAAAAAAATTTATAACTTAATTAATTAAAAAAATAATGAAAATACTTTCCCAACTCTCCTGTATCTTAATTATTCTTAATTTCAAAAGTTCAGTCATACTTTTCATCTGGTAACACTACAAAAAAAAAAAATAATTAACTAATTAATTAATTAATTAAAAAACCAGCAAAAAACATCTTTCTAATTCTTTTTTATCTTAATTCCAATAGTCCAGTACTTTTCATCTGATAATGCTACAAAAAGAAAAAAAAACAAATAATTAATTAATTAAATAAATAAAAAAATCTAACAAATAATATCTTCTTGCCTTAATTCCAATAGTCTGGTCATGTTTTTTGTCTGGCAATACTACAAAAAAGAAAAAAAAAATAACTGCTATATTTTTTTTTTTTACTAGTTTACCCAAATAATCAGATCATAATACTGATTATATTAATTCAAAAACTAAATAAAGTATATGTGATTTATAATATATTTCTTTTTTATATCAACTCATAAAATAAGCTTATCATAAATAGTAAGTAATATTGCTTTTTATGTTATAGATAATTAATGTTAGTAGTAAGTAGTTTTGTTCAGACTTCAGATTTTTATTTTGACGAAAGAAAATTTTTTTAAAAAAATAAATCATTTTTTTTTAAGAGAAATTTTTTTTAAAAAAAATAAAAAATCATTAAAAAAATAAAAATTATTAAAAAAATAAAAAATCATTTTTTTTAAAAGAAATTTTTTTTAAAAAAAATAAAAAATCACCTTTAAGCTTTGGAATTAAATACTGTAACAGGTAAGTTTTTTTTTTATTCTCTTTTCTTTTGTTTCTTATTAACTTATTCTTTTTTTTTTCTAGGTATGGCTGTTTTTATCAATTTTAAAAATTTAAGGCGCCTTTTTTTGTTTTTTTTATTTTTTCTCTTATTCTTTTACTAAACTTTTTGTCTTTTTTAGATGTATACCATTTGAGTAAAAATTCAAATAGTCTTTTACATTTCTTTCTCTTGTTATTTTATTTTTTTTTTAAAATGATATTAACCATTTTCTTTTTTTTTTTTATAAATAAATATTCTGACTTTTCTTTCATTTTTTTTCCTTTATTTTTTTTTCTTTTTATAATTTTTTTATTTCTTTTTTTCATTATTTCTTTTATTTCTTCTCATGGTTCTTTCATTAATCTTTTGTGATTCTTTTGTTATTTCTTTTATTAATCTTTTGATTTATTTTATCAATTTTTGATTTCTTTCATTACTTTTTTTTTATTTCTTTCATTAATCCTTGAATTCTTTCATTATTTTTTTCATTTTTTTCATTGATCTTTAGTTTCTTTTCAATGATCTTTGGTTTCTTTTATTAATTTTTGCTTTTTTTGTTGCTTTTTTTATTCCCTTTATTGATTTTCATTCCTCTTTTACTTTCTTTCATTCTCTTTCATTTCTCTTATTTTTTTTCATTTGCCATTTGTTTCTTTCATTCCTTTTATTTTTTTTCATTCTCTTCATTCCTTTTCATTCCCCTTTTATTTTCTCATTTATTTTCATTTCTTTTCACTATCCTTTACCTTTTTTATTTCTTCTTCATTTCTCTTTGATCATCTTTGCTTTCCTTTCACTAGTCAAAATAGTCCAAATCAGCTAAAAATCAGACATCTGATTTTAGTCTGAATTATGGCTTAAAATCGTCTGATTTTTATTTCAAAGGAAATTTCTGATTGTGTTCTGAGTGGTTGTCACTCAGACAAAATTTGGAATAAAAATTCAGATATAAATCAGATATAAATCAACCAATATTATTAATAAGTTCAACATTCAAAGAAATAAAATCAGAATAAGTTCAGATATAATTCGATCACAAATCAGTTTATTTAATGTATAAATTTGGATAAAATTTAGATATAAAATATTTATATTTATTATATAATAAATTGATGAATTACTGAATAAAAATAATATTTATTCTTTTTACATAAAACTTCCAGATTTTGACCTAACCTCCACAATTTCCATACTATCAATAATGACATTTAATTCTTCATCTTCAATATCATTGTCTTTCTCTGTGGTCCTTTCAGAATACTCTGTATCATAGATAATGTTCAGTTGGTCAACATATGACTAACACAGAGTATTTTTGAGTGGCATAAAGTCGTAACATTGTAGTTTATTGTCATATTTTCTGCTTTTCTGTTATTATGCTGTTTAACTCATTTTCGCATAAACATCAAGTATATTTTAAAGTAAATCTTTTAGCTAAAATGTAAAAATTAAGTAAAAAGTCAAAATTAGTCATTTATGGTAAAACAAGCTAGCAATAAAAAATTATCAACCTCCCATATGCCATGAGAGATCGTATATATTAATAACTGTATCAGAATCCTCTTTGTCAGTCTTGCTTATTTCTAAAGAGTAATAAGCTTGATTCGTGAAAATGGTCAATAACGGTCATTTTTCGTATTTAGCAATGCAAAAATCATTTTTTTTGAATAAATCCTTCGCGGCCTTTATTCTTCTTAATTTTTTCTGATTGATAAAATTTAGATGAGTTTAATATAATAAACAATAATTTCTATCAGATTACACTACATACATCATTTGACCTGTTATTAGCGTAAACTTATCAACTGTCATTAACATCTTTACCAGTCTTCTTCAAACTCATTTGGGATCGTTGAGATTTATGTAGACTGCTTAACCACCTTGTTATCTGGTTAACAGTCAGTCAAAAGTTGGGTGAGAAGGATTTTCTTAGTTCAGGTATGAGTTTTTGATGAATATTAATGTTTTAATTTAGGAGAGAAAATAAATCAATAAATAAAATCGGTAAAAACAGAAATATTAGAACATTTGTTTATAGAGATGGTTAGTAAAAGATTCAGTATAAATTAATAAAGAGGAATGTTAAGAGAGATTAGTAAGAAAATATATTAATATAAATTACGGTATAAATAAAAAATATTAGTGAAAATTTGTAGTTAGTAGAAAATTTGATATTATTAATAAAAGAAATATGAGAAATCAGAAAAAAATGTTTAATATAAATTACGATATAAATTAGTAAATATATAGAATTGATATTGAATACAAAAATTGACAGTCAAAACTTAACAAACCCTTGCACTTTTTTCGTTGATAGGCTCTTCTTTATCATCATCATCCTCATTGTTACTAATAACCTTTTTTCCCTTGATGATGCTTTTAACTTTTTTAGACAAATGCGCATCTTTAGCATTATTACCTTTGTTCTCCTTGATTCTTCTCTCCAATTTTTTGTTTTCTATGCTAAACGCAATGTTAATTTCCATAAGAGTTTTTAAGTCACCTTTCGTACTTTGTAATTCTTTAGAAGTACAGGCCTGGTCATAAGTATCTGTACCCCAATATTTTTTGAAGTCATGTGATAACCTACCCTAAAAATTTCCAGGGTTGAAGGTCATTCTTAATCTTGATCATTTACAAAATTAGAGGTTTGTATAACATATAAATCAGGAGTTAGATGATCGGTGAATTTTAGCTGCAAAATGACGATCTTTTCTAATAAATTATACAAAACAGTTTTTTGTGCACAAATATTCAATCAAATTAAAGTGAAATTTTGAAAAAATAGTTACTTACATTCATTATAATTAAGATTATAGCCATTTATTGGGCCAAGAATAACATTAAAATAAAGTCTTAAATAATGAAAAAAATCATATCATATGCAAAAAATCCATTTTTATAGTGATTTTTTTAGCTCTGAGGTTTAGTAAACCAATTTGCTTTCAGTAGAACCTCAATACTCATTTTATGCATAATATCTATAAAAGGGATCTCTTGGCTTATTCCTATAAGTTTTTTAGTAAATATAATTTAGAGTAAATTCTGCATAAAGTTAATAATTCTAAACACCATTCAAAAATCACAATAAAATAAAAGGAAGATTATAACATAATTAAAATTCTCTGGCTATGCATCTAATTTGATTAAAACTCTAGAAAAACGTTTAATGACTCTTAAAAAATTAATATATCAAAAAAAAATTCTATATAACTAAGAGGTCAGGGCATGAAATAATAAAAAAATGAAAATATTCACGTAAAAGAAGATAACTTTTTTTGAAACACAAAATTTACCGATCATCTAATTCCTGATCTACGTATCATAAAAGCCTGTAATTTTACATATTATCAAGGTTATTATTGTACTTGAATTTAAAAAAAAATTTTAATGAAAGTTGTTATTTAACTTCAGAAATTACAGGGGTACAGTTACTTATGTCCAGGACTGTAGCTTTATTTTTTTTTTCTAATTTCACGTATTTCTTGCACAAATCAGTTATTTTCTTATGTAATTCTTGATTCTCTGTAATATTTAATTAGAATAAGCAAACTTCTCTTATATCAGCAACCAATCAAAAATTATACCAGCTACTAAAGCCATATCATTATCTAGATCTGTCTGGACATGGGTTGGAATGACGTCTTCTCATTCTAAGTCAGATTCTTGTCGCAAGTAAGATTCTGAAACCTGAATATTTTGTAACAGTTTTTTAAAGCTTCAACTCTTGAGGATTTTATAGAAGTAATAGAAGTACTACTAGCAGCTGACGTATATATCACAGGTCGAAATTAGTTAAATAGGGTATCAATAGGGTATCAATAGGTTATCAATCGGCTATCAATAGGCTACCCTATTGGTAGCCTATTGAACTTGCGCCATAATCCGTCACCAATCAGGCAGGCTGATTGATAACCTATTGATAACCTATTGATACCCTATTGATATCCTATTTAATAAAAATACCAATAGGATACTAATAGGTTATCAATAAGTTATCAATCGGCTATCAATCAGCCTGCCCGATTGGTGACAGATTATGGCGCAAGTTCAATAGGCTACCAATAGGGTAGCCTATTGATAGCCAATTGATAACCTATTGATACCCTATTGATACCCTATTTAACTAATTTCGACCTGTATATAGCAGTTGACTTGCTGGGGGGAGTTAATTTTCTGGCAGGCAACTTGCTGGTGGTGGGCAATTTACTAGCAGCTGATTTAGTGGTAGTATCTTTACTATAATAGTTAGGGGAGTTTTTTTGAGACATGTTCAGAAAGTCAATTTTTATCAAGACTTTGAGAGAAAGTTGAAAAAAAAGAGGAGAGGAGGAAATCAAATTTAACAGACTTTTATAGTTTAATTTAAGAATGATAATTAAGCTTTTTTAAACAAAAGTTTATTTATTTGTAATAATTTGCTTGATAGTTTATATTATCACAATACTTTGATTTTTTAATTCGATTTTCCAATGATTTGACTATAATGATTTTCTTAAATTTTTTAATGAATAAATTTATCATGAATGATTTAATCATACCAATTTTCTTAAATTTTTTAATGAATAATTTATCATATCACTTTTGCTCTTCATCACAATACTTAATCTTTGATTTTATTATGATTTAATCATAATTTAACATTGATTTAACATTGATTTTCTTATGAATAATTTATAATGATATCAATTTTACTTAAAATTCTTTATCATAATCAATAACAATTTAACATTGATTTTCATCATAATTTAACATTGATTTTCATCATTGATTTTCATAAATTCTTAACGAATAATTAATCATATTAATTTTACTTAAAGTTCTGTATTCAAAATTAAGCTTTTTTAAAATTTAAAAAAAATTTAATTTGATTATTTAAATAGTTACTGTATAGTTCTGAAATTAAACAACCCCCTAAAAATAAGCAACCCTAACCCGCATTATGGCAATTTTGACTAGAATTATGCCAACTTTGGCCAGAATTAAGTTCAAATTAATTTTAGGACTATACGGTAAATGATTTCTTACTGAGTTGAGAATAATTAAATTGACCTTCATTTAAAATATATTAAAACAATTATTACAACTAAAATTGATTTTGGAAAATTTCATTAAATTTTGGAAACTTTTCATAAAATGAGTTGAAGAAGAAGATCAGCTTCTGCTTTACTTAGTGATGATGAAGAATTAACTACAACTCATCCTTCTCATAAAAGTTAAGTAATCTCTAGTATACTCGATGAAGAATCTGAAGAATCAATTTCAATTGTACATCCACATAGCAGAAAAATGGTTCCTTATAACTGTCCTAAATGTAACAGAAATTTAGTAAATGCCTGTACAAAAATAATTCATAAAACTGAAAGAGATTCAGATGATGACTAAGATTCAACAGTTATTAGAGAATATAACAATCCTTTACCATCATTGGTTAGAGGATAATATTGTATCAGAAGATTCAGACAATGATTGAATCGTAACCAAACAAATGAAAATAAAGGAAGCAGAAGATGATTTACCAACTAATTTACTTTATCAACAATGATCACAAAGACATACAAATCAACAAACAACTATTACCAAACAAAAAATTGCACCTGAGTTATTCACTACTAATGAAGAATCAAATGAAAATAATAGTGATAATAATAATGATAATGAACATACTAGGAATACTGAAATTTTTAAGGATTACTTTCCACCAAATTATGAGCCAGTTCAAGACCAAATTGGACCAGATACAAATACCAATAGACAATTTTTATGGATTTTGCTGTGGATAATGAACCTTCGCAAAAAATTTAATATTTCAGAAATAGCAACAGAAGCGCTAATCCAATTAATAAAGCTGTTATTGATAGAAATTGGTGGTTCTGATTTTGAAGAATTTTCTGGCTCTTTATACTTAGCAAGAAATGCTCTTGGTCTAAAAAAACAATATCATGACAGGACCCCGAACAATATATATATAGGTCAGATGAAAATTTCAAAATTTACTATGATTACTAAGCAAATTATTTTAAGTTCTGCTAAGCAAACTCTTATTATAACCTTTGAATTTTTTATTCTGCTAAGCAATTTTTTTTCTGACATACTGTATATAACTTTATTTAAGTATAAAAAGATAATTTAATTATAATAAATATATATATAGTAATAGAAAATTAATTTTTTATATCATTGCGAAAAAAAATTGTGAAATAAATTCACTAAATATTAATAAATTAATAATATAAAATGATATACAACTTCGGAATTTTTAATTTTAATTAATATTAATATAAGAATCTTGCTAATTTGCTCTGCGGGTGAAATCACCTAGGTGATTTCACCTATAAATAATTTATCAAAATCAGGTGATTTCACATATATAAAAAATTTTTAATAAATTTAATAGTACGCAAATCTTTATTAATTAATTTTAAAATTTAATTGGCTAAAATTTATAATATTGTTTACGTAAAAATTTAATGATCGTAAGAATATTGTCCGGTCAAATGTATCGCTAATTTGGCAATAATTTTCTGTACAAAAAAATAACAAAATTAACTGACTTTATTTCTTTAAATCCTGTTTATCAAAGTTAATATTTTTTACAATTATTTATCTTCAACATAACTAGTAATGATAATAATGATACAAAAAAGAGAAGCCTAACAATTATGATAATAAGAGAGAGAAATAATGGAAATAATATTAGAAACAAATAATTGGAGATAACGAAAATGATAGGAGACAAAAGATATAGTAAAAAAAAGAAAGATAGTGAAAAGAAGAGGGAAAGAATGCGAAAATAAAAGAAACAGGATCGAAAACAAAAGGAATAGGGACAAAATGAAAGGGGATAGAAATAAAAATAAAAAGATAATGGGAGGTGGCAAAAAAAGAGAAAAGATGACAAGAAGGGGACAAAAAAATGAAAGGATGACAAAAGGGAGATGAACAAAATGAAAGGATGATAATAAACAAAGAGATGATAAGAAAAGAATGAAAAAATGAAAAGATGATGAGAAGGAGAAATGAAAAGATGACAAAAATAAATGATGATAAAAACAAAACAATGATAAGAACGAAATGATGAGGATGAAATGATAATCGATGATAAAGATAAAATGATAATTGATGATGAAGACGAAACGATAATTGGTGATGAGGACGGATGAAACAAAATTGAAAAAAAGATAAGAAAAAATGCTATACCTTGTTCGCAAAACTAAGACCTAAAAAAAACAAAAGGAGGCGAAATAATAAGGATGAAATAAATCGATGATGAGGATGAAATGATAATTAATGATGAAGACAAAATGATAATTGGTGATAAGGACAGATGAAACAATAATCAATGATAAGGATGGACAAAATGGACAAAATGGTGATGAGGATGAAACGATCATAAGAATGAAAGGAAAAAGGAGCGATAATGAAAAAGAAGAAAGTGAATGAAAACAAAAAGAAAAGGGGAATAATTTAATAAAAGATAAACCATAAAAAGAAGAAAAAATAGTTAGTAAAAATGAAATATGAAAACGAAATTGAAAAAAAGATAAGAAAAAATGCCATACCTTGTTCGCAAAACTAAAACCTAAAAAAAACAAAAGGAGGCGAAATGATAAGGATGAAATAAATCGATGATGAGGATGAAATGATAATTAATGATGAAGATGAAATGATAATTGGTGATGAGGACGGATGAAACAATAATCGATGATAAAGATGGACAAAATGGACAAAATGGTGATGAGGATGAAACGATCATAAGAATGAAAGGAAAAAGGAGCGATAATGAAAAAGAAAAAAGTGAATGAAAACAAAAAGAAAAGGGGAATAATTTAATGAAAGATAAACCATAAAAAGAAGAAAAAATAGTTAGTAAAAATGAAATATGAAAACGAAATTGAAAAAAAGATAAGAAAAAATGCCATACCTTATTCGCAAAACTAAGACCTAAAAAAAACAAAAGGAGGCGAAATGATAAGGATGGAATAAATCGATGATGAGGATAAAATGATAATTAATGATGAAGACGAAATGATAATTGGTGATGAGGACGGATGAAACAATAATCGATGATAAGAATAGACAAAATGGACAAAAGGTGATGAGAATGAAACGATCATAAGAATGAAAGGAAAGAGGAGCGATAATGAAAAAGAAGAAAGTGAATGAAAACAAAAAAAAAGGGGAATAATTTAATGAAAGATAAACCATAAAAAGAAGAAAAAATAGTTAGTAAAAATGAAATATGAAAACAAAATTGAAAAAAAGATAAGAAAAAAATGCCATACCTTATTCGCAAAACTAAGACCCTAAAAAAAAACAAAGAGAGGAAAAAAAAAAAGAAATAATATACCATCATTTAATGTAAATCTGGAAGAGATTAAAGACCTAAAAAGAAAGAAAAAATAATAAATGGAAAGGAAAATGAAAACAAAAAGAACAACAAAAAACAACATACCTTTGACACAAAATTAAAAGAGCTTAAAAGGCCTAAAAAAGAAAAGAAAAAGGAATTAGAAATAACTAGAAAAAAAAGTGAAAATAAGAGAAGGAAAAAAAAACATACCTCGAAACTGGAAAACCTAGAAAAAAAAAAATAATCAATTTAAAAATTAAAAATTAATCAGGTGATATCACTTGCCGGGATCAAAATAAATAAATTATAAAAATCAATCAGGTGATATCACCTGAGTTATATCAGGACCGGGAAATCTTATAATCGAGGTCACCGTAGCACCTGGCACACTAGTAAAGTTGATTAAATTTTTGATATATTCAATTTTTAATGAAGCCAAAATGTGTGAACTAACAATATCTGCTTAAGGTTAGAGTTAAATTTGCCATTTATACACTCAATTTAAATTTTTATATATTCTATGTAACACAAAAGGGTGGTTCACATAATTAATAAATTTTTTTAAAAGTGGTTCGCATTATTATAAAATTTTTTTCAGAAAATTTAATGATCTCAGTTAATATTAATTTTACAAGAATAATTTATGGTTCATTATATTCTTCAGACATTCCTGTGTAGGATTGTTAGATTTTTAAGTCAATTACTTATGCAAAATATTTTTAATTTGGGTAAACTCACCAATTTACTATTGTCCGGTGACCTCTATTATTAGTTTTCCCGGTCCTGTTATATCACCCCGGTTAAAACTAGTTATAATCTTAATATAATATTAATATACTATTGCTATTTTAAAAATAGTTTTAAAATTTGGAATTTTTTATAAATATTATTATATTTAGATTTATAAAAATTAAAAATATAAATTATTACCAACCCTTATGAACAACTTCTTAAAGTTAACAAGTTGATTTAAAATAAAAAAAAATTACACTTTAAAATTAAAATCACTTAAACAATAAATAATTAAAAGTACAAAAGTTAGTCGCATTCTACGAATATTAACCCTATCATTCTAAATTTTTACTGTAAGTAGATTCGATCTTGCTGAACAACTTTACTTAAGCAAAAAAAGGCGATTTCATTTAACCAAAGTGGTGAAATCACACTCCAAAGTTGCAAAACAGGTTTTCGCAAAAAAATTGATAATACAAAAATAGCCAATACTTTACAAATATTAGTCCAATCATTATAAAAATTCATACACAAGTAGATTTGATATCACTGAACAACTTTTTAAACATAAAAAAGTAATTTCATTTGACCAAAGTGATGTTATTACACCCTGAAGTTAAAAGAGAAAAAAAAATTTTTTGGAGTTAGTACTGTTTAAAAAATATAATTATCTTCACAAATATTATACTTAGAATCATAAAAATTGAAATACAAATACTTTTTACAACTGCTGAACAATTTACTTAACATAAAAAGGTAATTTTATTTGTCCAAAATTCATTTTATATATGAGTAAAATTAGTAAACAAAAAATAAGAATATGAGAATATTATTATAAAAACATGATTTTTTTATAAATATTAAATACAATATTGTGTTTATAAAATTAAAATGTGTAAAATAATAGAAAAGAAGTATCAGTTTAAAAAATTTTTTGTAAAAAAATTTTTTTGATATACGTGTGAAATTAAAATTTTCTCTCTCTATATATATATATGAAAATCTTTGTTATACGAATAAGGGGTTTTGCTATGCAAATATAATTACTGAGCTGAAATAAAAATAAGTTCAACTACGCATTTAAATATATAACCAACTAAAAATTTTATATTAAAATAACATCAGGAAATTTTATAGGGCGAAAAATTGCGTAAGTTTACGATTTTGTAAGTTTACGAAAGTTTATGGCATAATATTTCGAAAAATTTCGAAATATTACATAAGTTTACAATTTCGTAAGATTTATGTGATATTACGGTCAAAATATTACGCAAGTTTTCAATATCGTAAGATTTACGCAATATTACGGTCAAAATATTCTGCAAATTTACGAAACTGTAAACCTGCGTAATATTACGGTTGAAATATTTCGAAAATTTACGAGACTGTAAACCTGCGTAATATTACGGTTAAAATATTTCGAAAATTTACGAGACTGTAAACCTGCGTAATATTACGGTTGAAATATTTCGAAAATTTACGAGACTGTAAACCTGCGTAATATTACGGTTAAAATATTTCGAAAATTTACGAGACTGTAAACCTGCGTAATATTACGGTTAAAATATTTCGAAAATTTACGAGACTGTAAACCTGCGTAATATTACGGTTGAAATATTTCGAAAATTTACGAGACTGTAAACCTGCGTAATATTACGGTTGAAATATTTCGAAAATTTACGAGACTGTAAACCTGCGTAATATTACGGTTAAAATATTTCGAAAATTTACGAGACTGTAAACCTGCGTAATATTACGGTTAAAATATTTCGAAAATTTAATATTACTATTCGATCGTTAAAGCTGCGTATGCAGTAGAACGTATACAAGGGGCATGTGATATTATTGAATAATCAAAAATAATATAAACACCTTTTCTTTTATATAAACACCTTTTTTTTTAAGTTTGGGAAAACAAATTTATTTTTATTTACGAATTTTTTATTATTTACAATTTTTATGTTAAAATTAAAGTAAATTCTAATTTTTATTATAACTTAATAAAAAAATACACATTTGATACTTGTTCGCTACTATTTTATAAAATAGTACCCAGGCTGTACGGCGTGGACGTCAGTATCAGTCACAGCCCAAAAAAAACGTGAGTCTCCAGCCGATATTTGGTACGGACTGGGCCTAGCTACTCACTTAATAAATAATAAAAAATAAAAATAATTATCTTCTACGATACGTAGGTAAGTTTCTCCTTCTCCTACGATCGTCACGCGTGACTAAAATTGATCAAATTTATCAAATTTAAAACATGAACGTAAATATTAATTATAAATTTTATTATAGTATAATTACCCGGCCTCTCCCAAAATCTCGTTCTAAATTCGCGATAATATCTTTGGCCGGTACGCGTCCACAGCCGCCGCCCAGGGTTACCATTACGATAAAGGACATAGTTCTAAATATCAAAATCAGTTGAATATTCGATAAATACATTTAATTTATATGAATGTAATTTTATTTATTTACTTACATGGTAATCCCTGACGAGGTTCCTCCACTTTTGGCTGCACTGTTGCCCAGAAACCCTCGTTCGAAATATTCTATTTATTCTGATTCAATTAAATGGATTGGTTAATTTGAATTTAAATTCTTTCTTAAAGAAATTATAGATATTAGTCATATGAACCTATTGGCAACAGAGTCCCAAAAATCATAGCGGCTTCTACCATTAATATTGTGGTAGGCGCGGTTTCTGTCTCGGCGTATGTCAACAAGTTCGTCCATCATAGCCCAGTTCCAATGGACGTTATAGTGGGAACGACGTGAACGTGTGTGGCGAGGCATTATTAGTTTAGATTTGATTTTTATAATTTGATTTTGGGATGAGTAAAAATTTGAAAGAAAGTCGTAAAATGTCACTTTAAATAAAATTTGAACAATACCTCTTTGGTTTGATTTTATTTCTCGTTTCAATTAAATTTAATTTATTACACTTTTCATCATTAAACATATTAATTAAATCATGTACATGTTTAATTGTTTTAAATATAAATATCAATATATCATATTTAAAAATAAAACAATTTATTATTAGCACATTCTATTGAATTTTAAATATTTCGCATACATTTCTTAAAAAAATTAATTTTTTTTAATCAATTTAATTAAAAATAATTAAATATTTTGCGTACATTTCTTAAAAAAATCATAAAAAAAATCTTGTACATCGTACATACAATTACTAAATATCATCCCCTTGTGATAAATAAAAAATTACGCAACACAAATTCAACACAAATTCAACACAAATTTAACAAATTTAACGAAATTTGGCCAAAATTAATAATTTTTTACCAGAATTATCAACACAAATTGAACACAAATTTCAGTCACGATTTATTTATGTCACACCCGCGTTGTTAATAATTAAATAAATAAATCTGCATTTTATTTATGATATGCAAAACGTGACCATAAATTCTTTTAAGGATATAATTTTATTAAAATAAATCAAAACTCCTATATCAAGTGACTAAAAAATATATTTATTTACGAAATATTCATTTTGTTTATCAAATCGGGGTACTATGTGAACGACACCATGTATAGACTCTATAGCTACAAAGTTATATAATTCTATCAATTTTAAGTGAGGACATCCATATAAATATGGGTTCCTTTTAGATTTAAAATCGTACCATTGAATTAATGCGAGATTTAGCGGTGGGTCTGTTAATACTTCTGCTAACAATAAGGCCTATAAATAATAAATATTTATTAATACTTTTATAATAAATTATTACATAAATTGGAAAAATACCTGTCCATAACAAAGTCCTTTGTCTGATATATAATCATTTGATTCTTCAGAATCCATTGAAATAGCTATGTCGCTAAACCATACTTTATTATGATACCTGTTTGTGGCACGCATTATGGCACCATTTTCCAGTGTTACCGATCCGTATATGTTTATTCGGGTTTCACCAATAATTGTGAAACCATCAAGTAAATCTAGATATGAATCCAGACAACTTATAAATCTAGCAAAACCAGTCTGCATTTTATTGTCTACGGAATCTTTTTTTTCATTAAAAAATGTATTTGCATCTTGTAAAGAGAATTCAAAGAGTCTTGCAGAAAATTTACAAGTGCGAGGTGTTTTTGCCGGATTCACTGAATGTTGAGACATTCTAATAGATATTGCTTGACGTTTTATCTATTAATTTAATTTCCATCTTAATATAATAAATATATACAATAAATAAAATTTTCAAATACTTACAGTTCGTAAAAGCTGAGGTTCGACATCTTTTTTATTGCTAATTCGGTAGGGTATTTTAACGAAATATTTGTGAAGACTTTCGTAAGTTTCTGTAGTATAGCCATTTATTGCGCCATAAGATCGTATTGAGTCAATAATATGATAAACCCATGAATGCAATTTAGGTAACTTCAAATTGGAAGGAGAAACAAATTTAAAAGCCTTGACAAACATCCGGGCCCATCTATGTATTGCATCCTAAAATTTAAATGTTAATTTAATTTATTTAATTTAAATTTTCAATTTTACTAAAATTTTAATACATACATTAAATTTCTTCAAGTCACTTTCACTAAATTCTTCATATCTACTTAAAATATACATTTCATTCCAATATTCGTACAATTTCGTAAGATCATCATTATTTACAAAATTATCTACTTCGTTATTATTTTCATCATATAAATTATCAATAACAAATATCATGACTTTCATCAAACTTCGATATTCACTAGCAGTTAATCTTGCAATTGACTGCAGTCCATTGGAAAAAATTTTAATGCCGGGAAAACGTGGAATTGCTGCTAGACGGCGATCTACTTCTTCAACTAATTTATTACCATTAACATGTTGCGATTTTAAGATATCGCACGTGAAGATAATTTGATAACGAAATAATCCTAAATCTAAATGATGCATTCTGTCAGGAACGGTAGCCAAGTAGATATTTATATTCCTTGATAATATAAATATTTATAATTAATATATATATATGTTATTATAATTATTTCTACTTTTGCATACTTACGGTAAATCCCAAAAAAAATTATGTACAGATTCTATGCAAACAGATCTTTGTGTATCATTTTCAAAATTTTTACGCATTTCATCATGAGTTCTTAGTATTACATCGTTAACCGATAAGTCTATATTTGCAAGATTTTCCCTTTTAACTAAACAGGAGTGACATGGAAGGTTTGAATTGGAGGATTTATAAACTAAACAAAAACTTGCAGCCTCCGGCCAATCTGCAATAATAGTTGAAACTCTAGGATAAAACCAGGTATTTTCATTATTTATAAAAAGGTCTATACCATCTTTTAATAAAATAATTGGTTCTAGTAAATGACGTAAAGATTTATGAAAGGTATCACGAACCAGATCTTTATTTGCAGCTTCTAAAATTGGTAAATATCCCAAAAGTTGCTTTGCATCCTGTTTATTACGACGCCATATTGGGATATTACCTAATGTAATATATATTGGATGCAATTGACTTTTTCCTAATGTATCTGTAGTTGTTGCATCTGAATATAAAATAATTGATAATAATTTGGAACCAGTAGGTAAGGATTCTTGCGTAGTTTTCCACCATTTTCCAGTGTTTTGTTCACTGTAAATACTTTCTCTATTATACTATAAAATAATATAAATAAATTAAAATAAATATTATTTAGATTATTGAATTAACTAATATTTACTATTTACCTCATAGTTTTCGTAAGATAGCGCAAAATTTTGTGTTATGTCAGGAACAGTTAAGATATTTTTGATGCACTGTATTAAGTTTTGATAATAAAGAAAATAATCTTTATCCTCATGTTTTGTTATAAGAACTTTACTAAATTCTAAATTAGAAAACTTCATATTATTCATAAATGCTCGTCCCTGTTCGATATTTTTTGGTAATGGTGATTCTGTAAGATTTGAATGTTTATTAAAAAAACGTATTATTTCATTACCACCTTTATTGTTTATTTTATATTTCGTTACTAATAACATTAGATCTTTATAAGCATCATTAGGAAATTCTGTGCAAGTTTTGGTATTGAGATTTTTGGGTTCTTCAAAAATTTCAGGCTCTTCAGATGAATCTAATATATTTTCAAAGTTACTATCTTCAAGGCTCATCTCTGATATTGCACTTCCAATACTGTCAAATGACATATTTTGTACATCATTATCATCATCCACCTAAAATTATAAACCAAATGAGTTAGTATAATTTGAGCTTTTTCTTGAGAGCTTTAAAAAGAATAATCTGAAATAACATAATTACCTCAACTTTATCATTTTCATATTCACTACTTAGATTACTTCTTGTATCCATTTCACTGCTATATTTTTCACTATCATTATTATCATCATCTTCTTCTACTTCTACTTCTACATTTTTTAAGCATTTTTGGGCGTGTTGAGTATATGCAAAGCGTTGACTGAATATTCGCATACAAAGGGGGCATTTGAAACTCATGTTGCTAAATTAACGCGTCAAATTTGATGAAAAGTATCAATTCACTATTCAATTTATATGAGATTTTGTGTGCTAATAAAATTATATTTCATTGTAAAAATTTATGAATTAATTGAATGGATTACAATTGATTGAGTTATTTGAATAGATACGACTACGCAAATTTACGCATTAATGAATGGAACTGGCTGTAAGAATCTGGTGGCTAATATCGCGGAATCATTCGCAAATTTACGCATTATAGCAAAATTTAAAATATGCGAAACACTCAGCAATTTTGCTGCCAGGAACTTGCCGAGTTCGTGGGCTGGCAAATCTAAAAATAAATGTAACAAGTCTATGATGTAACATATAAATATTGTTTATTATTTTGTTTACTATTTCAACTTGCCGGCAACCTGTCAACCCGCGAACCTGACAGCAAAAGTGCTGAATGTTTCGCATATTTTGAATTTGCTGTAACGGGCTGTAAGAATCCGGATGGCTAATACGGCTTATTCAATCGGCTAATCATCTGATAATCAGCCGCAAATTTATTGGCTTAACACATTTTACAATAATGGACGGATGATCAGCCACAAATTTATGCGATAATCAGTTATAAGCGTTCAAGATCACTATCAATCTGATTAGCCAAATGAGTTCACTGGCTGCAACTTTTTTTTTGCCATGCATACAAAGCCCCAACATGTGTAACATCTTATTTTTTTATAAATGGGTGTTGATTAATACTTCGATTGTACTATATGCTTTTACGAGAGTTTTTTTAAAAATTCTCTCATGAAAGTGTTACAATTTTTTTTTCGTAATATCACGATGCAAAATTTTTGCATTAGTTCATTCATTTTTCGTAATATTTCGCATTAGTTTATCCATTTTTCGCAATATTTCGCAAGTTTTTTTTCTTTTTTAGTATAGAATGGCGGAAATGACGTTATGACAGCTTGCCTCCTTTTTCTGAACATCTGGTTCATGTATTTCCCCTTTTTCGTATTTTTAGTTCCTCATTTTCAAATTTCTGGTTCATGTCTTTCCCCTTTTTCTCATATTTTTCTCCTTTCGTATTTCTAGTTCCTCTTCAAATTTCTAGTAATATCTTTTTCTCCTTTTCGAGTTTAGTTCATATCTCCTCCCTCACATATTATCCCGATGGCTACAAAACGTGGTGAAAAACGAAATATTGATGATAATGAAAGAATCTCAAGACGTAATACTGAGAAGAGTAGTGAAGCCGAGAAACGAATAAGATTATCAGACGATAACGTTGAAGGTATATATGACATGATATGTATCATATTTTTTATAAGAAATTATATAATATATAGTAAATTATATTTTATTGTTAAAGTTAATAAAAAATCAATAGAGAAACTATTAAGAACCAATTCGCAGATAATTTCTAAGCTTGAAGTTCTTATCACCGGACAAAAAAATCTCGAAACCCGTCTCTCGGGCATAGAAAAAAAGCTCAACGATGATAACAAAAATAATAATACAATAGATCCGGAGTATATAAAGGTAATAAAGATGAATATTATTTAATGTAAACCTGAAATGCTAACCTCGTTTGATTAGGAGTTCGTTAAGAAGGTGTCGAAAATTTTATTTGAAAATTTTATTTATCCTTCGCAAGACGAGTACAGACTCGCTACCGAAAAATATTTAAAAGACGAAAACCCGGAATTTATACGCCAGTTCAAAAAAAATCAATGGATTATTTTTTTCGAAAAAAAAATTGCCCCGACTGTAAGTTAAAGCAATTATGAATTTTATTAAATTTCATACTAATATTTTTTTTAATAGTTAGTACAACAACATAGAAGCATACGAGGGACGTTCACGTCTAGAGTCAAAGATGTTATGTATTCTGTTTTTGAAGCGACTGGGCATAAATTACCGTCTATTAACACTCAGGTTAGTCCGTCAAAGATTCAGGAATGGAAGAGTAAGCCGGAGGTGAAAAGATGTTACAACAACCTATTTAAAAAGGTTAAAGATGGGCAACCTACGACATATATGTCGCTGATAATCGATAAGTTGCGAAAAGAAAATAAAAATCCCTCAAAAACCCAAATAGCTTATGCGATTAGCATATGTGAAACGTACTTAAATCCTAATAATCAAAACATTCAAATGAGCGAAAGTATAATGAAGTCGAAGATAATCAACAACTTAGTAAGTTTTTAATTTACAATTTGCAAAATGTGAATTATTTGAATTACAGTTTATTTATTTATTTATTTATTTTTAGCAAAAGTTGGAAAATAGGGATAAATTTACACATTCGGACGACGATTCTCATGATGGTAATGATGTAGATAATGGTGGTGATGGAGCAGCTGACGATGGAGCAGGTGCGGCTGACGATGGTGCGACTAACGATGGTAGGCCTAACGATAGTGCGGCTAACGATAGTGCGGCCAACAATGGTGCGGCTAACGATAGCATAGCTGACGATGATATACTTTCTAGTGACTCTTATAACACGGAGGAGGAAGGTCGGTATGTAAATAGTTTATTAGAGAATTATGGGTTGCATAGGAAATAAATATTATTTTTTATATATATCACACGTAATAGCATTTTTTTTACCATAATAATATAGTTTTAATAAATAAAATGGTTATTAATTCTTAACAATACGGGTGTGACATAAATAAATCGTAGCTGAAATTTGTGTTCAATTTGTGTTCAATTTGTGTTGATAATTCTGGTAAAAAATTTGTTAATTTTGGCCAAATTTCGTTAAATTTGTTGAATTTGTGTTGAATTTGTGTTGATAATTTTTAATTTATCACGAGGGGATGATATTTAGTAATTGTGCATATACAATTTCTGTAACGATGTACATGATTTTTTAAAATGCGGATTTCCGTAATTTTACGATATCGTATTTTCTGGCCAATCAAAATTAGGTTGATCCTTGCATGTGATTTAATCATTTAATCATGCACGCGTTTTTTGTCTTATTTATTTTGTCTCTTATTTCTTTATTCTTTTGTTCAATATTTTTAATTTTTTTGTCTCTTCTTTCTATTATTTCTTTAATTATATACAATATATTTACATATATTTCATAATTTATTGCTTTGCAGGTATAGAAATATTTGTTTATTAATACTAATTATTTTCGTTTTTTTTTACCTCTTTGTTACTTTGTATCGTAATACTAACAATAATATCCATGTTTCCTTTATTCCTTTTTACTTGTACTTTAATACTAACGATACTAACAATACTAACAACATGTTTATTTTTTCCTTTCTCTTTATTTCTTTATTCTCTTTGCAGGTATAGAAATATTTATTTATTAATACTAATTATTTTAATATTAACGCGTTTTTTTTACCTCTTTGTTACTTTGTATCGTAATACTAACAATAATATCCATGTTTCCTTTATTCCTTTTTACTTGTACTTTAATACTAACGATACTAACAATACTAACAACATGTTTTTTTTCCTTTCTCTTTATTTCTTTATTCTTTTGTTCAATTACTTTGCAGGTATAGAAATATTTATTTATTAATACTAATTATTTTAATATTAACGCGTTTTTTTTTACCTCTTTGTTACTTTATGTCGTAATACTAACAATACTATCTACGTTTCCTTTATTCCTTTTTACTTGTACTTTAATACTAACGATAATATCCATGTTTCTTTTACTCCTTTTACTGTTTCTTTAACTCTTTTTACCTTAATACTAACAATACTAACAATATTTCTTTTATCTTTATATCTAATACCAACGTTACTATAGCTGTTTCTCTTCTTTTTACATCTAATTGTATCGTTTCTCTTTCTTTTTTTACTTTTATATATTCTGTATATAGTAATAAATACTTGTAATTTTTATAATTTAATTCATATTATATCTAATAAAATATACATTATATAAACTTATAGTACAAAAATGAATTTTGAAACATTACAAAATATTTATGTAAAATTACGAATCGTCAAAATATTTTAAAAAGTTGCGAAATATTACGCAATAAAATTACACAATATTACGAACCGTAAAATTACGAAACTTTGCATATCGTAATATTTCGAAATATTTTAAAAAGTTACAAAATATTACGCTTACGCAAACTTGCGGCGGGTCTGGAAACTTACGAAATATTATGTAAAATTACGAAATATTGCGAATGCGTAAAATTACGGAATATTACGAACCGTAAAATTACGAAACTTTGCATATCATAATATTTCGAAATATTTTAAAAAGTTACGAAATATTACTCTTCCGCAAACTTGCGGCGGGTCTGGAAACTTACGAAATATTACGATGCGTAATCTTGCGCAACTTTTCGCACTATAAAATTTCCTGATGAAGAAATAAAAGTTTTACATAGATATGATCATTAAGCAAACTCAAATCTAAACATATTTATATATTGTTCAGAGTCCTACCATGACTTTGCAGCCTGTCTGAAATGTCACAAATTATATAACAAAAAGGATGTAAAAGAATTTAAGCAAGATGGAAATAGGATTCCAAAGAATACATATAACACAGGGATCCAGATTTGTATAAAGACACTATATAAATTTCCAATATGTCATATGAATGAGTTTATATAATAGACTTAAAAATAGGGATAAATTAGTTATGTATTTGTATAATAGAAGCAAATTTTAATATATACTGTATTATAAATATATTTTGTATAAAGTTAATAAGTTAAAAAATTCGGTATATATATGATATATATATTATATATAAAACCTTATAAAGCTTTCTACCCGCTGATCACTAGCCCAAATTTTTATAAAAATACATATCCATATATTCGTCATATAAAGTTAACTAAACAATAACAGGAAAACGCTCAAATACTCGTCAGCAACAGAAGAACAACAAATGCCCAGAAATGGTTGTTCCTAGCGGGAAACCTCAAGTTATTATCCCAGCTAGAAGCTCTCCACCAGAGCTTACCACGCCAACTCAGCACGCTAGTTCCTCTACTGGAGGCCTTTCCGTGACTGTTAAAAAAGAAATTATGGCACAGAACCAAAAAGTTACTCCCGAACAAGAGCTTGCCATTGCTAAAAAAACTGCTCTTGCTTCAAATCTTGCCTCAAAACAGGCCCTCGCCTCTGACCTTTTTAAGGAGAATGAATAAAAGGATGACCAGGTCGAGGATGCCGCTGATCGCCCAGTGTTCAAGCTGCGCATTGATTCGCTAACTGCTCAGAAAATCTCACTCCAAATTAAACAAAAGACCACGTTTACCTGCTATGCGTCAGACTCAAATGAGGATCACATGGTTACTACTGATCAAGCTACACAAAATGATCAGCAGCCCCAGATCAATACACTTTTTAAGAAGGCCCCTAAGTCGATTATCAATCAACAAAATCAATCGCCCAATATGGATGTTGATCAAGCACTGGACACCACGGTAACTCAACAATCCAATGGCCAACCAGAGATTATCAATATTCCTGACGATGATGATAATTTTGTTTTAATTACAAAGAATTTTACGGCTTACACAGAAGCAAGTAACTTCCCTGCCAACATTCCAAGAGCAGAAAGAGCTCACGAAGCCACCAAGTTGCTCAAGAATTATCCGGGCTTTGAATACACAGCACCATCTAACCATACTATCATTGATAACAATAATAAGAAGAAAACAATCAAAGTAATAAAGGCCATTTTTAGCAATGAAGATGACTACAACAAACTTCTCCAAAACAACTTTCATTTTAAAATAATGGAAGAAGACAATAATGGAGAATTAAAAGAATTCACAACCTCCTTCAAATTCAAACTAGCCTTCGTAGACAAGCCACGTAAGACTGAAGAACAAATTATCAACAAAAAAGATCATACCATTCAGGTATTCGATCTCCCTCTCTATATGGAAAAAGCAACCATTAGATTGTAATGGTAAATTTACCAATTTCTTCAACATTGTTCTTCATTTTAATTATCAATCATGATAAATTTAACAACTCTTTCAACTTTATTTTTCCAACCAAAAACTTATTGTCAATAGTTGTTAATAATGATCCATAAATACAGTTGTTCCAAGTTAACTGATGCTGAAATTGTACAATTAATTTTGGAAGAAGAAAATGAAATCCTGAAATGAATGATGATGATAAGAACATCCAGTATGTAGAAAGGATTTAATAGTCTTAACAATTGGGTGCAATATTTGAAGAGCAGGAAAGTGAAGAATTTGATATGAAAGTGCATCATAAACTTTTGAAAACAAAACACAGAAGAATATTACGAGTTTTTTTATCCAAAATAATATGTAAATGCAGGGAAACTCCATTATGTTAAATATAAATAAATTTTTACATTTTATATTTAGTATTTCTTTTTTGCGATACAAAAATTATAAAACCTTTATACAGTCACGTTTTTGTATGATTCCTATAGAGGTTGACTATATGGAGGGATTTCTATACAGTCACAACTAAATATAAGCACACCAAAAATGTGCGCCCAACTGCATGACTATAGGGAGGTACGACTGTATATGCTGATATTTTACTCTATCCCATGCTTGATGAGTGGATTGAGAATATTTGTAATTTACCTAATGATAAAGCGTCTGGTCCATCCAGCATCTCATACGAAATGTTGAAATATCTTAATAGAAACAATCAATCTAGTATACTTCACGCTTTTATTTGTGTATGTATAGACCTAGGCGAAATACCAGACGTTTGGAAAAAGGTGACAGTTTATCTGATACCTAAACCTAAACCCTTTTTCACGAGCTTAACAAATACGCGTTTGATCACGTTACTAGAAACTCCTTGCAAAGCTTTTATCAGCTTACTGAATAAACACCTCAATACCATAATAAAACAACATCATGTTCTTAAGGAAATCAATTTGCGGCTTTACCTAGCAATTCCACATTTGAACCTTTAAGAATAATCAACAAAATAATACAAGATGCCAACAAATCAAACAATGAACTATGGCTTCTTTCACAAGATTTAGGGAAAGCCTATGACAGGGTCAACATTTTCATGTTAGAAAAGGCGATGATTCATTTAAAGATTCCTTCTTCCTTTATAAGAATTATATCATCCCTTTTTAAAAAACCATACGAATCAAGTAATCACAGCTTACAGTCCTATAGACTCTTATGAAGCACTTATTGGCATCGATTAAGGGGAGGTAATTTCACTGTTATTATGGTGTATTTACTATGATCTCCTACTATACGAGATAGAATCAAGCAAATTAGGTTATACGATTAAAACACCATCTTCGATTAACCTTTCGAATGATCACAACAATGAATCCACTCAGCAAATGGGCTCCTTAACAATATCATCCATTGCTTTTATGAATGATACATAATGGTTAACTCCTAACCAAATTAATTTGAAAAAAAATACTCAAAATTGCGGATTCTTTCTATCGATTGACTTATATACAAGTCAATAAAGAAAAATCTTCTTTACTACTAAGGAAAAAACGTCTTTACAAGTCTAAACTGAAGAAGCATAATCTGATACAGTTAGACTTTAGATTCAATACGATTATTATAACTCTTACGTCTCTGTACGATTCTACTCACATATTAGGCATTTATTTTGACAAATAAAATACGTTTAAATTGACATTAAACAGAATTCATAATGAAATTTGGAAACTCAAATCCAAATTTGCGAGGAAAAAAATTACCAATAAACACATGATTTATGTATTCAATCATGTCATCATTCCCAAAATTGAATTTTGGACACAACTTAAGATCTTACCTTTCACAGGTCGAATGAAAAAAAATCGGATTTTGCTCTATTTAAAATAGCCTTGCCGACTTCAATATAGAATATGCCAAATTTTGCTTATTTTAGTATAGCCATATCTATTTTTTGCCGATTTTTGTTAAATTCCGATTTTTCAGTCATAAATGCCGATTTTAGCGGCCGATTTTTACCTTTTTTTAAATAAATGCCGATATTTAAACCGGAGATATTATATTTATTATATACTTTACCCTTTTCGTATAGTTTGAATAAAGGATTTTATCTTATTTAAAATTCCCTTGCCGACTTCAATAAGGCTTTGCCGATTATTTTACTAATTTTTTGCCGATTTTTGTTAACTTCCGATTTTTCATCCAGAAATGCCGATTTTAGCGGCCGATTTTTACCTTTTTTTTAATTAAATGCCGATATTTAAACCGGAGATATTATATTTAGTGTAAACTTTACCGCTTTTGACACAGGTCGAATAAAGATTTTACTCTATTTAAAATAGCCTTTGCCGATATTTAAATTGTAATATTTCGTAATTTTACATCATAGGATTTTTGAAATTATTTATTATACTAATAAATATAAGATACTATTCTAAATATTCTACTTGTTTTGTACATTGAATTCCCAGTTGGTTCGATTTCACAAACAATAACTGAAGTATTCATAAGGTTGAACAGTGATAATCGAAACTGATGAGATCGCATTGATAAGGCCTATTCCTAAAAAGTTAATTAATCACATTTAATTAAACGCTATTTAATTGTACTATTTTTTTTTTTTTTTCAAAAAAAAACTTTCTTTCTGAAAGAAGAGTCTGCCTCCTATACCGTTTGCCGTCGTGCATAGTGTGTTATAGGAAAGGTGGGCTAGGTGGCCACCTAAAGTTTGTAAATAACTCTGGTACCAAAGTTGATGATCTATTACTATACATAGACCTCTCGCTTCGAATTTTGGTTATGATAATTCCGCCTCCTCTGTCGCATTATTCGTCGAAGTCTAAATAGATATCATTATGACTTATGAGTAAAATATTTACAATAATAATGTAAATTCTTTAATCATAGTTAAAATAGGCATGATGGGATAACTCATATATCATGAGCTCTGTCTGTGCGAAGTGCCGTTTTATTTATAATCAAAGTAGACTTAAGTCGTAAGTAACTTTGATTATCATTGATTAGGAAAGTACATGCAACGAAAATCCTTTATCAAGGGGTAAAATAGGCATGATGGGATAACTCATATATCATGAGCTCTGTCTGTGCGAAGTGCCGTTTTATTTATAATCAAAGTAGGCTTAAGTCGTAAGTAACTTGATTATAACAATGATGATTATTGGAGAATTAAGTTGCAACATTTTTAAACATTTTTGAATAAGTGCCGTATTAATTTAATGTAATTGTTACCCTTTTCAAATAAGAAGGGCCGATTTGCAATACAGCTTTGCCGGCCTTAAATGTATTTATATAGCCAGAATAATTGTTTTATACTTTATGTGATATTTAATTAAAATAAAATAAACCTTTGATATCTAAAAATTATTACATGATTAGAGTTATTAATCACAAAGTATGGTGCTTGTATCGTAATGCCGTAATAAAAGACCGATTTGCAATACAACTTTGCCGGCTCAAAATAAGATCTCTTGTTATCTGAATTATCTGATTTTTCACGCGGTTAGAATTAATTACGGTATATGTAACCTTTATCGTTATTCTTGTGCCAAAAAAAAATGATTGTTATAATTTAATCAAATACAAATGCTATAATTGAATTCGCCATTCCGATTTTACATATAATTCATTTTATATTATATAAAGTTTTTAAAACGAAATTTTTTTATTTAAAGGAATCACAGCCATATATTCTTTTGTTTTTCTCGTCCCAGTATCAAAATTACATTTAATGAATTTTCCTATTATATGATGTATGGGTATAATACTGTCTCTTCTCATATCATAAAACTCATTTGTCCATAATTCCATATTACATGATTTTATGTCGTTATCTACTTGGCAATAATATCTTGTACTATGATCTTGAACCGGTTTGTACCATTTGACTAACGCTAATGAATGGGTTAATGATCGTGAACTATTTAAATGAATAGTATGCTCAAAATAAAATTGTACTTGACCGGGATAAACATCGATCGATCCATCATAATGTACAAATCGAGCTAATATATATGAGGATTTTTCGTGACGAGCAGCCTGAACAGAACCATATATGTCCGCCCCAATTCTTATTCTCCCATATTGTATAATTCTAGGGTTTACGACAGTACCGTTATTTGAACCTATTATAGAGTAGATGGAGATGAAACAATAATCATTATACAAACTATTATAAAATTCTACCAGTAGGTCCAAAATTTGGTTTGGAAGGGTAGTTTCTTTGCGCGGTTTCATTAGCAACCCAGGAAAACATTCCGTTCCGTAAGCCGAATCTTCCTCAATAAGAGATAGTCTTATAAAATTTTGATACTCATCGCTCGCAAAATCATCAAGTGCAGCCAAGCTGCCAACAGATTTTCTTGGTTCTATTATCTCCAAGGAGGAAAATAAGTGATCGTTGTCACAATTTGAGAGGAAGTATTGAAGGATTGTATTTTCGGACATAATTCTTAGTAGTTCAGGTTCAATATTACGTCTGCTATTATTATAAGAACCTACAATTTTTAAAAATAATTAATAACATTGCGATTTTCAAATCGGAAAAATTAAATCACGTACCTAAAATTCCGTTCATCCGTTCAAAGCTATAACACCAGAATGAGGACAAAGGACCATAGTCTAATGTGCATTCACAGATATGGAGACAGAGATGCAGATTAGGACTTATTTTTTCTTGACCATATTTTTGTTCAATTAATTTGTTCATCTCTATCAGTCTTGTAAACGCTTCATTTAACATATTTTTTTGTAGCTCTCGGTTTGTTAAGATCTTGCAAGCGCGCACGAAATATGCAAGAATTTTTCGGTCGATGTATCCAAGGAAACTCCATGCGATAGGTATTGCAAAAATTAACATGAAGGTTTTCCACATGTCCGCCGTGAAACTTGAGAATCCTTCACCGGTAGCTATTCTGACAGGGCGGCGTCCAAGGTCACTTGGGAACTTTATCATGTCAGCTCTCTCTTGCATAATTTTGAGCTTTTCGTTATTTAATATACCTTCGCCTATCCAGAGTTTCGTTACGATCCATTTCGCAACACTGAGAAAAAGGTAATGCATAGGATCAACCACGCAAAAGCGAACAGGATTAAAATAAAGCAAGCGGTATATCTCCGACCAGCGAACATGATGTTCAGAGACATGGGCTCTTCGTGCTTCTTCAGTTGCACATTGTTTCCACTCACTTGCTTTTTCTCTTATTTCATTAATATCTCGCTCAACAAACCAGTCGTCTAAATCTGCAAACCCCCCAAAATTTGGTTGATTGTTTATAAAATTTGCCGATTTGTAACATCGGTAGCATGCAATACGAGCCGAGATGAAACCACATAATTTCCGAGACGCAGGGACGTCGCTAGAACAGCCAATGATTGCACCACGGACAAATCGACCGTTGTTGTATTCGTTTGTTTTTATAAAATAGCCATTCCACAAACGATTTAACTGGTTAACGATCGGATACAAATAATTGTTAATTTCATGTTGGCTTGGTTCTTTCGGACCAGGCATTACTGCTAGTGTGAGAATATTGTGTGGCTTGAAGCGTTCATTACGCGGCAAATTACAAAAAATGGCATAAATCACACCAACAGAATATTGTGAATTTACGAATGGCTGGAACCAATCCATATTTAACATTAATCCGATATGAGTATCGGCAAATTCTTTTGTAAAAAACAGCGCACCATCATCATCTGTAAAACTTTTCCAGACCCTACCATCATAGATATCGAATAAAGCTTCAGTTCCGTTTTTCCTTTCTGACCACTTCCGACATGACATTTCAAAATTTTTGCGATTAAAAAAAAGGGTCAATTGTTGCTTAATATTTATTAACGGGAATGTCATTATCGGACGGAAAATGGGATTATTACTACTATTATTACTATCTATTTTCGTTAATAGAGGGTTATTGCATTGTTGTCGAAATCGTTCTATTCTGTGATTTGGATAGTTTACAAAACTGCAAGTTGGTATTTCAGTATTGTCTAATAATTCTTTTATATCATACAATTTGTGACATCTGTCACAGGCTGCATATTTAATTATCGTTGTGGATATCCCCAACACCTTTTTAGCCATATATAAAGAGGAAGGAAAAGATGAAAATTTATTTTCATCTATTGTCAAAAGAAAAAATCTTAAGAACTTGAACAAAGAATCTATAGCTACATTGGAAAGTTTAAATCGTTGTTGATATTGTAATATCCACAAAATAGTCCAAGTATAATTATCATTAATGTTAATGTTAGGAAAAATTGGTTCGCCGTCATCGAAATCTGTTGATGCAAAATTGACTTCCTCATCGTCATCATCTTCATAATCATCGGAATAATTAGAATCGCTATCTTCAGTATCTCCATTTTTATCGTCATCATCTTCAGAATCCCCGTCTTGATCATTCTCGTTTCTTACATTATCCAATAATAAATTTTCAAGAACAAGATCGGATATTTTTCCTTTCTTTATCGTTCGATGTTTTGCCGATTCATGTATAGGTGTCTTCTTTGTTAAAAAGAAATAGTTTCTTGTGAGTAATGGTTCAATATCTTCGGACAATTGTTCAATATCTTCGGATAATTGTTCAGTTATATCAGGTGATGTATCATTTATCCCTTGTATTGGGTCGCATTCCATTACATCTTCATCAACAGCATCAGATGATATAACATTTGAAGAACCTTCTTGATAATTGTTACCAAAATTATTATTCGCATTAGATTTTAATTTATATTTTAACTCATGTTTCAGTTTAGTCCTTGGATCAACCAATTTACCGTTACATTCTTTACAGAAACAATGCACTTTGGTTCTGGTTCTTGTATCTAGAGATTCCGACATTTTTTTTTTTTTTTTTTTTTTTTTTTTTTTTAAGGAATTGCAAATCAATCTAATTGGTTCGGCAATCCCGATTCTTGGTCCATTTTTGTCAAGGCACAGCTTGGTAATTAAGCTATTTTGATAATAACACATGACAATGATGTCAAGACCAATGTATTTTATCAAATACTAAAATATAATTTTATTTTTGCTAATTCTCTAATTAAATTTGGTATTAAGGGGTATAATTATACTAGAAAATTTTTTCAAATTCAATTAATCCGATTCTTGAAACATGTCAATCGACTTACTAATAAATCTCATATATCATCACGAATTCGAAAGATCCAAATAATTTAAGTAGAGATGTAGCAATTTCCTATTCACAGATCAAAATGCGAGAGTTATAAAAAAAGTGTCTTAGTTGTTCGCAACTGCAACAACATCAAAATTTAACACTTGGCCTATTCTTTCGAATATATCAAAAATTAGGAAAAACTATATTTCATTTTTTTTTTATATATTTTCTTTCAAGTCGTCAATTTCTAGTACATCAGTATCATTTAAAGCTGTTAACGAGATATCAAATATTTATTATTTTATCTTTTATTGAGTCGCTTACAATAATACGTTGAGTTATAGCATATATACGTTTATTCTAACAATCAGTCATGGTTAAAATTACTTGTTAATTAATAGAATTGTTTTAATAAATCTTTAATTCTTCTTTTGCCCTTGGCAGTTGGCACAGACGTACAGTTTGTTAATACCACGTGACTAGATAGTGCATAAATGTCACCCGACGTGATTGGCAGGAGCACGTTCTACAAATCGGTGATTTCCAATTTGTTTACGTTTACTATAAATTTGCTCGTGAGTATGGTACATTTGCGTACGTTTACCACGCTTTCTTTCTTTTTTCTCCACGTTTTAGTACGATGCAACAAATTTTCTTTGTTGCCTTTCATTTTTTTCGTTAATAGTTGACGATATTTTTTCGCCTTATTTTCGCCTTATTTTCGTCGGCTTAACAAAGTAAGCATATTTCTTTTCGCCAATTATATTTCCTGTCGGAAAAACCAGCTTCCGTAAGTATAACTTTATCAAGCTTCAAATGTGTTATTACTAATTTGGACATGTTATTTATGATAATGATATAATATTTAGTTTATTAATATATTTTAATTAATTCATTGATATACTTTATTGATATATTTTAATTAATTTATTGATATTTTAATTATTAATTGTTTACTGATATATTTTAATTAATTTATTGATATATTCTATTAATTGATAACGCTATAATATTTAGTTTATTGATATATTTTAATTAATTGATAGCGATATAATATCTAGTTTACTGATATATTTAAATATTGATTGATTTATCTTAATTTAATTAATGTAGTTTACTGATTATTTTAAATAATACATTTTAATTAATTGAAAGCGATATAATATCAAGTTTATTTAATTTATTGATTTATTTTAATTAATATTGATAGCGATATATTTTATTAAATGATAACGAGTCTTATTAATTTAATCTATCTTTTATTTTAATCAGACGATAACGAAAATGGTTCAGAAGACGTAAGTAACGGTTATATATAGAGCCTTTGTTTCTTGTTTAATCTTTAAATTATCAATTATCAAATATCATAATGAGAAAATTCAAACCTTTAAATTTAATTCCTATTTCTCGTGATGGCTCTCATCCTCATATTAGATCTCAACGAAATGAATCTAGTTCCCGTTCCCAATCTCGTCAATCTCAGCATCAAACTCATATTAATCGATCTCGTAGTCGCTCAAAATCTCGCTCAACGACTCGTCAACCTCGATCTCGCCCATCTTGATCCAAATCTCGTTATTATCATTCCGAATCCCAACGATCGCGTTCCCATCGCTCTCGCTCCCCTCATCGTTCCAACGATCGCGTTCCATCGCTCTCGCTCCCTCATCGTTCCCATCATTCTCATTCTCATCAACGTCGATCTCGCTCCCCTCATCGTTCCCATCATTCTCGTTCCCATCAACGTCGATCTCGATCTCGCTCTCATTCCCCTCATCGACATCAATCACGCTCTCAATCTCAACATAATCGAAACTATCAAAATGTCTCTAGAGGGAGATCAATTACAAAAAGTAATATTGTTTTATATTAGTGCTAATTAAATTTCATTTTACTTATACTATACCAATTTAACGTTATTGTTATAGGATCTTTAACCGATCTATCTTTAACAATTCCTTCTTCTTCACCTCCAGCGAGCGGTAGTATTTCTTTCACGTTCTTTACTTACTTGCACGTAAAATTTTTTTATACTAAATGATTTATATTAAAATACTGATTTATAATAGGTGCTAACAACAGAGAAGTCAGCGAATTAAGAAGCATGATTTCAAATCTTACCAAACGTGTGGAAGTGCTAACAGAAGAAAGAACGAGTGAAGGACCAAGAAATAGAAGCCTATCCCCAGTTCTGTCAGAGAGAATTGGCGTGCCCTTCCTCCAATAACTGATAAAAATTTCAAAAAAAACCGTTCATGTAAATATATCTTTATTTATTAAATATTTCTCTTTGTATTGATCGTTAAAAATGAGTGTTATATTAAATAGGATGAGGTAATCCATATTATAAACAACCTCGATTCGTCGATTCTTTTCGACACGTCAAAGACATTTAGTAAACAAAAAAAGTCGATAAATAAGAAGCTTTACCAAGCGCGTCCAAAGCCAGCGATGCCTCCTTTCATTAGAGGTAACGATACAGAACTTTTAAAAGTAATAAAACAGCTACCACACTCCTGTGCAGGGAGATTTGGAAATTAAAAAATTGAGGGTAAGATAGATGAACACAATAAACGGCAACACATGACGTCGAGGAGTAATCAGCGTGTGAAATTCATTATTTAACAATGACAAATGTATTATAACTTATTAATTATTTTAATTTACGTCTTTAATAGAAAATGACAAGAAGACGCAAAGGTCTCAAACACATGATCTTCACGCAAGACAGCATTCTAGATGATTGTCGTCCTGAAAATATGACTAGGGAAGTATTTATTAAAGATTGCGAAAAGGCAGTAAAATACCGCAGAAGTCCATTCGGATGAATGGTCTACTGAAGACGAAGTTCTGGCAAATGAAGAGCGTAACGATAATAAAGATCAGGAAGGTTGATAAGTAAAATTCTGTAATTAAAAGATTCACAATAAGGTGGAGGTCTTCTAAGTACGTAAAGTTGCGAAAGTTTAAAACATAGGGTTTATGCTAATAAGTTATAAAA
>BLAL01000237.1:0-56343 GCA_015698045.1 Rhizophagus clarus | reverse complement strand
AAATCACTTAAACAATAAATAATTAAAAGTAACAAAAAGTTAGTCGCATTCTTACGAATTATTAAACGCTATCAATTTCTAAAATTTTTACCTGTAAAGTAGATTTTCGATCTTTGCTGAACAAACTTTACTTAAGCAAAAAAAAAGGCGATTTCATTTAACCAAAGTGGTGAAATCACACTCCAAAGTTGCAAAAAACAGGTTTTCGCAAAAAAATTGATAATACAAAAATAGCCAATACTTTACAAATATTAGTCCAATCATTATAAAAATTCATAAACGTAGATTTGATATCACTGAACAACTTTTAAACATAAAAAAGTAATTTCATTTGACCAAAGTGATGTTATTACACCCTGAAGTTAAAAGAGAAAAAAATTTTTTTGGAGTTAGTACTGTTTAAAAAATATAATTATCTTACACAATATTATACTTAGAATCATAAAAATTGAAATACAAATACTTTTACAACTGCTGAACAATTTACTTAACATAAAAAGGTAATTTTATTTGTCCAAAATTCATTTTTATATATGAGTAAAATTAGTAAACAAAAAATAAGAATATGAGAATATTATTATAAAAACATGATTTTTTTAATAAATATTAAATACAATATTGTGTTTAATAAAATAAAATGTGTAAAAATAATAGAAAAGAAGTATCAGTTTAAAAAATTTTTTGTAAAAAAATTTTTTGATATACGTGTGAAATTAAAATTTTCTCTCTCTATATATATATATGAAAATCTTTGTTATACGAATAAGGGTTTTGCTATGCAAATATAATTACTGAGCTGAAATAAAAATAAGTTCAACTACGCATTTAAATATATAACCAACTAAAAATTTTATATTAAAAAACATCAGGAAATTTTATAGGGCGAAAAATTGCGTAAGTTTACGATTTTGTAAGTTTACGAAAGTTTATGGCATAATATTTCGAAAAATTTCGAAATATTACATAAGTTTACAATTTCGTAAGATTTATGTGATATTACGGTCAAAATATTACGCAAGTTTTCAATATCGTAAGATTTACGCAATATTACGGTCAAAATATTCTGCAAATTTACGAAACTGTAAACCTGCGTAATATTACGGTTGAAATATTTCGAAAATTTACGAGACTGTAAACCTGCGTAATATTACGGTTAAAATATTTCGAAAATTTACGAGACTGTAAACCTGCGTAATATTACGGTTGAAATATTTCGAAAATTTACGAGACTGTAAACCTGCGTAATATTACGGTTAAAATATTTCGAAAATTTACGAGGGACTTGTAAACCTGCGTAATTATTACGGTTTAAAATATTTTCAGAAAATTTTAACGCAGGACTGTAACTGCGTAATATTACGGTTGAAACTATTTTCGAGAAATTCTACGAGACTGCAAACCTGCGTTAATATTACTGGTTGAAATATTTCCGGAAAATTTACGAGTAACTGTAAACCTGCGTAATATTACGGGTTAAATAATATTTCGAAAAATCTTACGGAGACTGTTAAAACCCATGCGTAATATTTACTGGTTAAAATAATTTCGAACAATTTAATATTACTATTCGATCGTTAAAGCTGCGTATGCAGTAGAACGTATACAAGGGGCCATGTGATACTATTGAATAATCAAAATAATATAAACACCTTTTCTTTTATATAAACACCTTTTTTTTAAGTTTGGGAAACAAATTTATTTTTATTTACGAATTTTTTATTATTTACAATTTTTTATGTTAAAATTAAAGTAAATCTAATTTTATTATAACTTAATAAAAAATACACATTTGATACTTGTTCGCTACTATTTATAAAATAGTACCCAGGCTGTACGGCGTGGACGTCAGTATCAGTCACAGCCCAAAAAAACGTGAGTCTCCAGCCGATATTTGGTACCGGACTGGGCCTAGCTACTCACTTAATAAATAATAAAAATAAAAATAATTAATCTTCTACGATACGTAGGTAAGTTTCTCCTTCTCCTACGATCGATCACGCGTGACTAAAATTGATCAAATTTATCAAATTTTAAAACATGAACGTAAATATTAAATTATAAATTTTATTATAGTATAATTACCCGCCTCTCCCAAAATCTCGTTCTAAATTCGCGATAATATCTTTGGCCGGTACGCGTCCACAGCCGCCGCCCAGGGTTACCATACGATAAAGGACATAGTTCTAAAATATCAAAATCAGTTGAATATCGATAAATACATTTAATTTATATGAATGTAATTTTATTTATTTACTTACATGGTAATGCCCTGACGAGGTTCCTCCACTTTTGGCTGCACTGTTGCCCAGAACCCTCGTTCGAAATATTCTATTTATTCTGATTCAATTAAATGGATTGGTTAATTTGAATTTAAATTCTTTCTTAAAGAAATTATAGATATTAGTCATATGAACCTATTGGCAACAGAGTCCCAAAAATCATAGCGGCTTCTACCATTAATATTGTGGTAGGCGCGGTTTCTGTCTCGGCGTATGTCAACAAGTTCGTCCATCATAGCCCAGTTCCAATGGACGTTATAGTGGGAACGACGTGAACGTGTGTGGCGAGGCATTATTAGTTTAGATTTGATTTTTATAATTTGATTTTGGGATGAGTAAAAATTTGAAAGAAAGTCGTAAATGTCACTTTAAATAAAATTTGAACAATACCTCTTTGGTTTGATTTATTTTCTCGTTTCAATTAAATTTAATTTATTACACTTTTCATCATTAAACATATTAATTAAATCATGTACATGTTTAATTGTTTTAAATATAAATATCAATATATCATATTTAAAAATAAAACAATTTATATTAGCACATTCTATTGAATTTTAAATATTTCGCATACATTTCTTAAAAAATTAATTTTTTTTAATCAATTTAATTAAAAATAATTAATATTTTGCGTACATTTCTAAAAAAATCATAAAAAAATCTTGTACATCGTACATACAATTACTAAATATCATCCCCTTGTGATAAATAAAAAATTACGCAACACAAATTCAACACAAATTCAACACAAATTTAACAAATTTAACGAAATTTGGCCAAAATTATAATTTTTACCAGAATTATCAACACAAATTGAACACAAATTTCAGTCACGATTTATTTATGTCACACCCGCGTTGTTAATAATTAAATAAATAAATCTGCATTTTATTTATGATATGCAAAACGTGACCATAAATTCTTTTAAGGATATAATTTTATTAAAATAAATCAAAACTCCTATATCAAGTGACTAAAAAATATATTTATTTACGAAATATTCATTTTGTTTATCAAATCGGGGTACTATGTGAACGACACCATGTATAGACTCCTATAGCTACAAAGTTATATAATTCTATCAATTTTAAGTGAGGACATCCATATAAAATATGGGTTCCTTTTAGATTTAAAATCGTACCATTGAATTAATGCGAGATTTAGCGGTGGGTCTGTTAATACTTTCTGCTAACAATAAGGCCTAATAAAATAATAAATATTTATTAATACTTTATAATAAATTATTACATAAATTGGAAAAATACCTGTCCATAACAAAGTCCTTTGTCTGATATATAATCATTTGATTCTTCAGAATCCATTGAAATAGCTATGTCGCTAAACCATACTTTATTATGATACCTGTTGTGGCACGCATTATGGCACCATTTTCCAGTGTTACCGATCCGTATATGTTTAATTCGGGTTTCACCAATAATTGTGAAACCATCAAGTAAATCTAGATATGAATCCAGACAAAACTTATAAATCTAGCAAAACCAGTCTGCATTTTATGTCTACGGATCTTTTTTTTCATTAAAAAATGTATTTGCATCTTGTAAAGAGAATTCAAAGAGTCTTGCAGAAAATTTACAAGTGCGAGGTGTTTTGGCCGGATTCACTGAATGTTGAGACATTCTAATAGATATTGCTTGACGTTTTATCTATATAATTTAATTTCCATCTTAATATAATAAATATATACAATAAATAAAATTTTCAAATACTTACAGTCGTAAAAAGCGAGGTTCGACATCTTTTTATTGCTAATTCGGTTAGGGTATTATTAACGAATATTTGTGAAGACTTTTCGTAAGTTTCTGTAGTATAGCCATTTATTTGCCGGCCATAGATCGTATTGAGTCAATAAATGATAAACCCATGAATGCAATTTAGGTAACTTCAAATTGAAGGAAGAACAAATTTAAAGCCTTGACAAACCATCCGGGCCCATCTATGTATTGCATCCTAAAATTTAAATGTTAATTTAATTTATTTAATTTAAATTTTCAATTTTACTAAAATTTTAATACATACATTAAATTTCTTCAAGTCACTTTCACTAAATTCTTCATATCTACTTAAAATATACATTTCATTCCAATATTCGTACAATTTCGTAAGATCATCATTATTTACAAAATTATCTACTTCGTTATTATTTTCATCATATAAATTATCAATAACAAATATCATGACTTTCATCAAACTTCGATATTCACTAGCAGTTAATCTTGGCAATTGACTGCAGTCCATTGGAAAAATTTTAATGCCGGGAAAACGTGGAATTGCTGCTAGACGGCGATCTACTTCTTCAACTAATTTATTACCATTAACATGTTGCGATTTTAAGATATCGCACGTGAAGATAATTTGATAACGAAATAATCCTAAATCTAAATTGATGCATTCTGTCAGGAACGGTAGCCAAGTAGATATTTATATTCCTTGATAATATAAATATTTATAATTAATATATATATATGTTATTATAATTATTTCTACTTTTGCATACTTACGGTAAATCCCAAAAAAAATTATGTACAGATTCTATGCAAACAGATCTTTGTGTATCATTTTCAAAATTTTTACGCATTTCATCATGAGTTCTTAGTATTACATCGTTAACCGATAAGTCTATATTTGCAAGATTTCCCTTTTAACTAAACAGGAGTGACATGGAAGGTTTGAATTGGAGGATTTATAAACTAAACAAAAACTTGCAGCCTCCGGCCAATCTGCAATAATAGTTGAAACTCTAGGATAAAACCAGGTATTTTCATTATTTATAAAAAGGTCTATACCATCTTTTAATAAAATAATTGGTTCTAGTAAATGACGTAAAGATTTATGAAAGGTATCACGAACCAGATCTTTATTTGCAGCTTCTAAAATTGGTAAATATCCCAAAAGTTGCTTTGCATCCTGTTTATTACGACGCCATATTGGGATATTACCTAATGTAATATATATTGGATGCAATTGACTTTTTCCTAATGTATCTGTAGTTGTTGCATCTGAATATAAAATAATTGATAATAATTTGGAACCAGTAGGTAAGGATTCTTGCGTAGTTTTCCACCATTTTCCAGTGTTTTGTTCACTGTAAATACTTTCTCTATTATACTATAAAATAATATAAATAAATTAAAATAAATATTATTTAGATTATTGAATTAACTAATATTTACTATTTACCTCATAGTTTTCGTAAGATAGCGCAAAATTTTGTGTTATGTCAGGAACAGTTAAGATATTTTTGATGCACTGTATTAAGTTTTGATAATAAAGAAAATAATCTTTATCCTCATGTTTTGTTATAAGAACTTTACTAAATTCTAAATTAGAAAACTTCATATTATTCATAAATGCTCGTCCCTGTTCGATATTTTTGGTAATGGTGATTCTGTAAGATTTGAATGTTTATTAAAAAAACGTATTATTTCATTACCACCTTTATTGTTATTTTATATTTCGTTACTAATAACATTAGATCTTTATAAGCATCATTAGGAAATTCTGTGCAAGTTTTGGTATTGAGATTTTTGGGTTCTTCAAAAATTTCAGGCTCTTCAGATGAATCTAATATATTTTCAAAGTTACTATCTTCAAGGCTCATCTCTGATATTGCACTTCCAATACTGTCAAATGACATATTTTGTACATCATTATCATCATCCACCTAAAATTATAAACCAAATGAGTTAGTATAATTTGAGCTTTTTCTTGAGAGCTTTAAAAGAATAATCTGAAATAACATAATTACCTCAACTTTATCATTTTCATATTCACTACTTAGATTACTTCTTGTATCCATTTCACTGCTATATTTTTCACTATCATTATTATCATCATCTTCTTCTACTTCTACTTCTACATTTTTTAAGCATTTTTGGGCGTGTTGAGTATATGCAAAGCGTTGACTGAATATTCGCATACAAAGGGGGCATTTGAAACTCATGTTGCTAAATTAACGCGTCAAATTTGATGAAAAGTATCAATTCACTATTCAATTTATATGAGATTTTGTGTGCTAATAAAATTATATTTCATTGTAAAAATTTATGAATTAATTGAATGGATTACAATTGATTGAGTTATTTGAATAGATACGACTACGCAAATTTACGCATTAATGAATGGAACTGGCTGTAAGAATCTGGTGGCTAATATCGCGGAATCATTCGCAAATTTACGCATATAGCAAAATTTAAAATATGCGAAACACTCAGCAATTTTGCTGCCAGGAACTTGCCGAGTTCGTGGGCTGGCAAATCTAAAAATAATGTAACAAGTCTATGATGTAACATATAAATATTGTTTATTATTTTGTTTACTATTTCAACTTGCCGGCAACCTGTCAACCCGCGAACCTGACAGCAAAAGTGCTGAATGTTTCGCATATTTTGAATTTGCTGTAACGGGCTGTAAGAATCCGGATGGCTAATACGGCTTATTCAATCGGCTAATCATCTGATAATCAGCCGCAAATTTATTGGCTTAACACATTTTACAATAATGGACGGATGATCAGCCACAAATTTATGCGATAATCAGTTATAAGCGTTCAAGATCACTATCAATCTGATTAGCCAAATGAGTTCACTGGCTGCAACTTTTTTTTGCCATGCATACAAAGCCCCAACATGTGTAACATCTTATTTTTTATAAATGGGTGTTGATTAATACT
Organism: Rhizophagus clarus; assembly: GCA_015698045.1. NCBI lineage: Eukaryota > Fungi > Glomeromycota > Glomeromycetes > Glomerales > Glomeraceae > Rhizophagus > Rhizophagus clarus. Next base: position 49,374 of record BLAL01000237.1, on the reverse strand, counting down.
TCGATTGTACTATATGCTTTTACGAGAGTTTTTTTAAAATTCTCTCATGAAAGTGTTACAATTTTTTTTTCGTAATATCACGATGCAAAATTTTTGCATTAGTTCATTCATTTTCGTAATATTTCGCATTAGTTTATCCATTTTTCGCAATATTTCGCAAGTTTTTTTTCTTTTTTAGTATAGAATGGCGGAAATGACGTTATGACAGCTTGCCTCCTTTTTCTGAACATCTGGTTCATGTATTTCCCTTTTTCGTATTTTTAGTTCCTCATTTTCAAATTTCTGGTTCATGTCTTTCCCCTTTTTCTCATATTTTTCTCCTTTCGTATTTCTAGTTCCTCTTCAAATTTCTAGTAATATCTTTTTCTCCTTTTCGAGTTTAGTTCATATCTCCTCCCTCACATATTATCCCGATGGCTACAAAACGTGGTGAAAAACGAAATATTGATGATAATGAAAGAATCTCAAGACGTAATACTGAGAAGAGTAGTGAAGCCGAGAAACGAATAAGATTATCAGACGATAACGTTGAAGGTATATATGACATGATATGTATCATATTTTTTATAAGAATTATATAATATATAGTAAATTATATTTTATTGTTAAAGTTAATAAAAAATCAATAGAGAAACTATTAAGAACCAATTCGCAGATAATTTCTAAGCTTGAAGTTCTTATCACCGGACAAAAAAATCTCGAAACCCGTCTCTCGGGCATAGAAAAAAAGCTCAACGATGATAACAAAATAATAATACAATAGATCCGGAGTATATAAAGGTAATAAAGATGAATATTATTTAATGTAAACCTGAAATGCTAACCTCGTTTGATTAGGAGTTCGTTAAGAAGGTGTCGAAAATTTTATTTGAAAATTTATTTATCCTTCGCAAGACGAGTACAGACTCGCTACCGAAAAATATTTAAAAGACGAAAACCCGGAATTTATACGCCAGTTCAAAAAAATCAATGGATTATTTTTTTTCGAAAAAAAAATTGCCCCGACTGTAAGTTAAAGCAATTATGAATTTTATTAAATTTCATACTAATATTTTTTTTAATAGTTAGTACAACAACATAGAAGCATACGAGGGACGTTCACGTCTAGAGTCAAAGATGTTATGTATTCTGTTTTTGAAGCGACTGGGCATAAATTACCGTCTATTAACACTCAGGTTAGTCCGTCAAAGATTCAGGAATGGAAGAGTAAGCCGGAGGTGAAAAGATGTTACAACAACCTATTTAAAAAGGTTAAAGATGGGCAACCTACGACATATATGTCGCTGATAATCGATAAGTTGCGAAAAGAAAATAAAAATCCCTCAAAAACCCAAATAGCTTATGCGATTAGCATATGTGAAACGTACTTAAATCCTAATAATCAAAACATTCAAATGAGCGAAAGTATAATGAAGTCGAAGATAATCAACAACTTAGTAAGTTTTTAATTTACAATTTGCAAAATGTGAATTATTTGAATTACAGTTTATTTATTTATTTATTTATTTTTAGCAAAAGTTGGAAAATAGGGATAAATTTACACATTCGGACGACGATTCTCATGATGGTAATGATGTAGATAATGGTGGTGATGGAGCAGCTGACGATGGAGCAGGTGCGGCTGACGATGGTGCGACTAACGATGGTAGGCCTAACGATAGTGCGGCTAACGATAGTGCGGCCAACAATGGTGCGGCTAACGATAGCATAGCTGACGATGATATACTTTCTAGTGACTCTTATAACACGGAGGAGGAAGGTCGGTATGTAAATAGTTTATTAGAGAATTATGGGTTGCATAGGAAATAAATATTATTTTTTATATATATCACACGTAATAGCATTTTTTTACCATAATAATATAGTTTTAATAAATAAAATGGTTATTAATTCTTAACAATACGGGTGTGACATAAATAAATCGTAGCTGAAATTTGTGTTCAATTTGTGTTCAATTTGTGTTGATAATTCTGGTAAAAAATTTGTTAATTTTGGCCAAATTTCGTTAAATTTGTTGAATTTGTGTTGAATTTGTGTTGATAATTTTTAATTTATCACGAGGGGATGATATTTAGTAATTGTGCATATACAATTTCTGTAACGATGTACATGATTTTTTAAAATGCGGATTTCCGTAATTTTACGATATCGTATTTTCTGGCCAATCAAAATTAGGTTGATCCTTGCATGTGATTTAATCATTTAATCATGCACGCGTTTTTTGTCTTATTTATTTTTGTCTCTTATTTCTTTATTCTTTTGTTCAATATTTTTAATTTTTTGTCTCTTCTTTCTATTATTTCTTTAATTATATACAATATATTTACATATATTTCATAATTTATTGCTTTGCAGGTATAGAAATATTTGTTTATTAATACTAATTATTTTCGTTTTTTTTTACCTCTTTGTTACTTTGTATCGTAATACTAACAATAATATCCATGTTTCCTTTATTCCTTTTTACTTGTACTTTAATACTAACGATACTAACAATACTAACAACATGTTTATTTTTTCCTTTCTCTTTATTTCTTTATTCTCTTTGCAGGTATAGAAATATTTATTTATTAATACTAATTATTTTAATATTAACGCGTTTTTTTTTACCTCTTTGTTACTTTGTATCGTAATACTAACAATAATATCCATGTTTCCTTTATTCCTTTTTACTTGTACTTTAATACTAACGATACTAACAATACTAACAACATGTTTTTTTTTCCTTTCTCTTTATTTCTTTATTCTTTTGTTCAATTACTTTGCAGGTATAGAAATATTTATTTATTAATACTAATTATTTTAATATTAACGCGTTTTTTTTACCTCTTTGTTACTTTATGTCGTAATACTAACAATACTATCTACGTTTCCTTTATTCCTTTTTACTTGTACTTTAATACTAACGATAATATCCATGTTTCTTTTACTCCTTTTACTGTTTCTTTAACTCTTTTTACCTTAATACTAACAATACTAACAATATTTCTTTTATCTTTATATCTAATACCAACGTTACTATAGCTGTTTCTCTTCTTTTTACATCTAATTGTATCGTTTCTCTTTCTTTTTTTACTTTTATATATTCTGTATATAGTAATAAATACTTGTAATTTTTATAATTTAATTCATATTATATCTAATAAAATATACATTATATAAACTTATAGTACAAAAATGAATTTTGAAACATTACAAAATATTTATGTAAAATTACGAATCGTCAAAATATTTTAAAAAGTTGCGAAATATTACGCAATAAAATTACACAATATTACGAACCGTAAAATTACGAAACTTTGCATATCGTAATATTTCGAAATATTTTAAAAAGTTACAAAATATTACGCTTACGCAAACTTGCGGCGGGTCTGGAAACTTACGAAATATTATGTAAAATTACGAAATATTGCGAATGCGTAAAATTACGGAATATTACGAACCGTAAAATTACGAAACTTTGCATATCATAATATTTCGAAATATTTTAAAAAGTTACGAAATATTACTCTTCCGCAAACTTGCGGCGGGTCTGGAAACTTACGAAATATTACGATGCGTAATCTTGCGCAACTTTTCGCACTATAAAATTTCCTGATGAAGAAATAAAAGTTTTACATAGATATGATCATTAAGCAAACTCAAATCTAACATATTTATATATTGTTCAGAGTCCTACCATGACTTTGCAGCCTGTCTGAAATGTCACAAATTATATAACAAAAAGGATGTAAAAGAATTTAAGCAAGATGGAAATAGGATTCCAAAGAATACATATAACACAGGGATCCAGATTTGTATAAAGACACTATATAAATTTCCAATATGTCATATGAATGAGTTTATATAATAGACTTAAAAATAGGGATAAATTAGTTATGTATTTGTATAATAGAAGCAAATTTTAATATATACTGTATTATAAATATATTTTGTATAAAGTTAATAAGTTAAAAAATTCGGTATATATATGATATATATATTATATATAAAACCTTATAAAGCTTTCTACCCGCTGATCACTAGCCCAAATTTTTATAAAAATACATATCCATATATTCGTCATATAAAGTTAACTAAACAATAACAGGAAAACGCTCAAATACTCGTCAGCAACAGAAGAACAACAAATGCCCAGAAATGGTTGTTCCTAGCGGGAAACCTCAAGTTATTATCCCAGCTAGAAGCTCTCCACCAGAGCTTACCACGCCAACTCAGCACGCTAGTTCCTCTACTGGAGGCCTTTCCGTGACTGTTAAAAAAGAAATTATGGCACAGAACCAAAAAGTTACTCCCGAACAAGAGCTTGCCATTGCTAAAAAAACTGCTCTTGCTTCAAATCTTGCCTCAAAACAGGCCCTCGCCTCTGACCTTTTTAAGGAGAATGAATAAAAGGATGACCAGGTCGAGGATGCCGCTGATCGCCCAGTGTTCAAGCTGCGCATTGATTCGCTAACTGCTCAGAAAATCTCACTCCAAATTAAACAAAAGACCACGTTTACCTGCTATGCGTCAGACTCAAATGAGGATCACATGGTTACTACTGATCAAGCTACACAAAATGATCAGCAGCCCCAGATCAATACACTTTTTAAGAAGGCCCCTAAGTCGATTATCAATCAACAAAATCAATCGCCCAATATGGATGTTGATCAAGCACTGGACACCACGGTAACTCAACAATCCAATGGCCAACCAGAGATTATCAATATTCCTGACGATGATGATAATTTTGTTTTAATTACAAAGAATTTTACGGCTTACACAGAAGCAAGTAACTTCCCTGCCAACATTCCAAGAGCAGAAAGAGCTCACGAAGCCACCAAGTTGCTCAAGAATTATCCGGGCTTTGAATACACAGCACCATCTAACCATACTATCATTGATAACAATAATAAGAAGAAAACAATCAAAGTAATAAAGGCCATTTTTAGCAATGAAGATGACTACAACAAACTTCTCCAAAACAACTTTCATTTTAAAATAATGGAAGAAGACAATAATGGAGAATTAAAAGAATTCACAACCTCCTTCAAATTCAAACTAGCCTTCGTAGACAAGCCACGTAAGACTGAAGAACAAATTATCAACAAAAAAGATCATACCATTCAGGTATTCGATCTCCCTCTCTATATGGAAAAAGCAACCATTAGATTGTAATGGTAAATTTACCAATTTCTTCAACATTGTTCTTCATTTTAATTATCAATCATGATAAATTTAACAACTCTTTCAACTTTATTTTTCCAACCAAAAACTTATTGTCAATAGTTGTTAATAATGATCCATAAATACAGTTGTTCCAAGTTAACTGATGCTGAAATTGTACAATTAATTTTGGAAGAAGAAAATGAAATCCTGAAATGAATGATGATGATAAAGAACATCCAGTATGTAGAAAGGATTTAATAGTCTTAACAATTGGGTGCAATATTTGAAGAGCAGGAAAGTGAAGAATTTGATATGAAAGTGCATCATAAACTTTTGAAAACAAAACACAGAAGAATATTACGAGTTTTTTTATCCAAAATAATATGTAAATGCAGGGAAACTCCATTATGTTAAATATAAATAAATTTTTACATTTTATATTTAGTATTTCTTTTTTGCGATACAAAAATTATAAAACCTTTATACAGTCACGTTTTTGTATGATTCCTATAGAGGTTGACTATATGGAGGGATTTCTATACAGTCACAACTAAATATAAGCACACCAAAAATGTGCGCCCAACTGCATGACTATAGGGAGGTACGACTGTATATGCTGATATTTTACTCTATCCCATGCTTGATGAGTGGATTGAGAATATTTGTAATTTACCTAATGATAAAGCGTCTGGTCCATCCAGCATCTCATACGAAATGTTGAAATATCTTAATAGAAACAATCAATCTAGTATACTTCACGCTTTTATTTGTGTATGTATAGACCTAGGCGAAATACCAGACGTTTGGAAAAAGGTGACAGTTTATCTGATACCTAAACCTAAACCCTTTTTCACGAGCTTAACAAATACGCGTTTGATCACGTTACTAGAAACTCCTTGCAAAGCTTTTATCAGCTTACTGAATAAACACCTCAATACCATAATAAAACAACATCATGTTCTTAAGGAAATCAATTTGCGGCTTTACCTAGCAATTCCACATTTGAACCTTTAAGAATAATCAACAAAATAATACAAGATGCCAACAAATCAAACAATGAACTATGGCTTCTTTCACAAGATTTAGGGAAAGCCTATGACAGGGTCAACATTTTCATGTTAGAAAAGGCGATGATTCATTTAAAGATTCCTTCTTCCTTTATAAGAATTATATCATCCCTTTTTAAAAACCATACGAATCAAGTAATCACAGCTTACAGTCCTATAGACTCTTATGAAGCACTTATTGGCATCGATTAAGGGGAGGTAATTTCACTGTTATTATGGTGTATTTACTATGATCTCCTACTATACGAGATAGAATCAAGCAAATTAGGTTATACGATTAAAACACCATCTTCGATTAACCTTTCGAATGATCACAACAATGAATCCACTCAGCAAATGGGCTCCTTAACAATATCATCCATTGCTTTTATGAATGATACATAATGGTTAACTCCTAACCAAATTAATTTGAAAAAAATACTCAAAATTGCGGATTCTTTCTATCGATTGACTTATATACAAGTCAATAAAGAAAAATCTTCTTTACTACTAAGGAAAAAACGTCTTTACAAGTCTAAACTGAAGAAGCATAATCTGATACAGTTAGACTTTAGATTCAATACGATTATTATAACTCTTACGTCTCTGTACGATTCTACTCACATATTAGGCATTTATTTTGACAAATAAAATACGTTTAAATTGACATTAAACAGAATTCATAATGAAATTTGGAAACTCAAATCCAAATTTGCGAGGAAAAAAATTACCAATAAACACATGATTTATGTATTCAATCATGTCATCATTCCCAAAATTGAATTTTGGACACAACTTAAGATCTTACCTTTCACAGGTCGAATGAAAAAAAATCGGATTTTGCTCTATTTAAAATAGCCTTGCCGACTTCAATATAGAATATGCCAAATTTTGCTTATTTTAGTATAGCCATATCTATTTTTGCCGATTTTTGTTAAATTCCGATTTTTCAGTCATAAATGCCGATTTTAGCGGCCGATTTTTACCTTTTTTTAAATAAATGCCGATATTTAAACCGGAGATATTATATTTATTATATACTTTACCCTTTTCGTATAGTTTGAATAAAGGATTTTATCTTATTTAAAATTCCCTTGCCGACTTCAATAAGGCTTTGCCGATTATTTTACTAATTTTTTGCCGATTTTTGTTAACTTCCGATTTTTCATCCAGAAATGCCGATTTTAGCGGCCGATTTTTACCTTTTTTTTAATTAAATGCCGATATTTAAACCGGAGATATTATATTTAGTGTAAACTTTACCGCTTTTGACACAGGTCGAATAAAGATTTTACTCTATTTAAAATAGCCTTTGCCGATATTTAAATTGTAATATTTCGTAATTTTACATCATAGGATTTTTGAAATTATTTATTATACTAATAAATATAAGATACTATTCTAAATATTCTACTTGTTTTGTACATTGAATTCCCAGTTGGTTCGATTTCACAAACAATAACTGAAGTATTCATAAGGTTGAACAGTGATAATCGAAACTGATGAGATCGCATTGATAAGGCCTATTCCTAAAAAGTTAATTAATCACATTTAATTAAACGCTATTTAATTGTACTATTTTTTTTTTTTTTCAAAAAAAAACTTTCTTTCTGAAAGAAGAGTCTGCCTCCTATACCGTTTGCCGTCGTGCATAGTGTGTTATAGGAAAGGTGGGCTAGGTGGCCACCTAAAGTTTGTAAATAACTCTGGTACCAAAGTTGATGATCTATTTACTATACATAGACCTCTCGCTTCGAATTTTGGTTATGATAATTCCGCCTCCTCTGTCGCATTATTCGTCGAAGTCTAAATAGATATCATTATGACTTATGAGTAAAATATTTACAATAATAATGTAAATTCTTTAATCATAGTTAAAATAGGCATGATGGGATAACTCATATATCATGAGCTCTGTCTGTGCGAAGTGCCGTTTTATTTATAATCAAAGTAGACTTAAGTCGTAAGTAACTTTGATTATCATTGATTAGGAAAGTACATGCAACGAAAATCCTTTATCAAGGGGTAAAATAGGCATGATGGGATAACTCATATATCATGAGCTCTGTCTGTGCGAAGTGCCGTTTTATTTATAATCAAAGTAGGCTTAAGTCGTAAGTAACTTGATTATAACAATGATGATTATTGGAGAATTAAGTTGCAACATTTTTAAACATTTTTGAATAAGTGCCGTATTAATTTAATGTAATTGTTACCCTTTTCAAATAAGAAGGGCCGATTTGCAATACAGCTTTGCCGGCCTTAAATGTATTTATATAGCCAGAATAATTGTTTTATACTTTATGTGATATTTAATTAAAATAAAATAAACCTTTGATATCTAAAAATTATTACATGATTAGAGTTATTAATCACAAAGTATGGTGCTTGTATCGTAATGCCGTAATAAAAGACCGATTTGCAATACAACTTTGCCGGCTCAAAATAAGATCTCTTGTTATCTGAATTATCTGATTTTTCACGCGGTTAGAATTAATTACGGTATATGTAACCTTTATCGTTATTCTTGTGCCAAAAAAAAATGATTGTTATAATTTAATCAAATACAAATGCTATAATTGAATTCGCCATTCCGATTTTACATATAATTCATTTTATATTATATAAAGTTTTTAAAACGAAATTTTTTTATTTAAAGGAATCACAGCCATATATTCTTTTGTTTTTCTCGTCCCAGTATCAAAATTACATTTAATGAATTTTCCTATTATATGATGTATGGGTATAATACTGTCTCTTCTCATATCATAAAACTCATTTGTCCATAATTCCATATTACATGATTTTATGTCGTTATCTACTTGGCAATAATATCTTGTACTATGATCTTGAACCGGTTTGTACCATTTGACTAACGCTAATGAATGGGTTAATGATCGTGAACTATTTAAATGAATAGTATGCTCAAAATAAAATTGTACTTGACCGGGATAAACATCGATCGATCCATCATAATGTACAAATCGAGCTAATATATATGAGGATTTTTCGTGACGAGCAGCCTGAACAGAACCATATATGTCCGCCCCAATTCTTATTCTCCCATATTGTATAATTCTAGGGTTTACGACAGTACCGTTATTTGAACCTATTATAGAGTAGATGGAGATGAAACAATAATCATTATACAAACTATTATAAAATTCTACCAGTAGGTCCAAAATTTGGTTTGGAAGGGTAGTTTCTTTGCGCGGTTTCATTAGCAACCCAGGAAAACATTCCGTTCCGTAAGCCGAATCTTCCTCAATAAGAGATAGTCTTATAAAATTTTGATACTCATCGCTCGCAAAATCATCAAGTGCAGCCAAGCTGCCAACAGATTTTCTTGGTTCTATTATCTCCAAGGAGGAAAATAAGTGATCGTTGTCACAATTTGAGAGGAAGTATTGAAGGATTGTATTTTCGGACATAATTCTTAGTAGTTCAGGTTCAATATTACGTCTGCTATTATTATAAGAACCTACAATTTTTAAAAATAATTAATAACATTGCGATTTTCAAATCGGAAAAATTAAATCACGTACCTAAAATTCCGTTCATCCGTTCAAAGCTATAACACCAGAATGAGGACAAAGGACCATAGTCTAATGTGCATTCACAGATATGGAGACAGAGATGCAGATTAGGACTTATTTTTTCTTGACCATATTTTTGTTCAATTAATTTGTTCATCTCTATCAGTCTTGTAAACGCTTCATTTAACATATTTTTTTGTAGCTCTCGGTTTGTTAAGATCTTGCAAGCGCGCACGAAATATGCAAGAATTTTTCGGTCGATGTATCCAAGGAAACTCCATGCGATAGGTATTGCAAAAATTAACATGAAGGTTTTCCACATGTCCGCCGTGAAACTTGAGAATCCTTCACCGGTAGCTATTCTGACAGGGCGGCGTCCAAGGTCACTTGGGAACTTTATCATGTCAGCTCTCTCTTGCATAATTTTGAGCTTTTCGTTATTTAATATACCTTCGCCTATCCAGAGTTTCGTTACGATCCATTTCGCAACACTGAGAAAAAGGTAATGCATAGGATCAACCACGCAAAAGCGAACAGGATTAAAATAAAGCAAGCGGTATATCTCCGACCAGCGAACATGATGTTCAGAGACATGGGCTCTTCGTGCTTCTTCAGTTGCACATTGTTTCCACTCACTTGCTTTTTCTCTTATTTCATTAATATCTCGCTCAACAAACCAGTCGTCTAAATCTGCAAACCCCCCAAAATTTGGTTGATTGTTTATAAAATTTGCCGATTTGTAACATCGGTAGCATGCAATACGAGCCGAGATGAAACCACATAATTTCCGAGACGCAGGGACGTCGCTAGAACAGCCAATGATTGCACCACGGACAAATCGACCGTTGTTGTATTCGTTTGTTTTTATAAAATAGCCATTCCACAAACGATTTAACTGGTTAACGATCGGATACAAATAATTGTTAATTTCATGTTGGCTTGGTTCTTTCGGACCAGGCATTACTGCTAGTGTGAGAATATTGTGTGGCTTGAAGCGTTCATTACGCGGCAAATTACAAAAAATGGCATAAATCACACCAACAGAATATTGTGAATTTACGAATGGCTGGAACCAATCCATATTTAACATTAATCCGATATGAGTATCGGCAAATTCTTTTGTAAAAAACAGCGCACCATCATCATCTGTAAAACTTTTCCAGACCCTACCATCATAGATATCGAATAAAGCTTCAGTTCCGTTTTTCCTTTCTGACCACTTCCGACATGACATTTCAAAATTTTTGCGATTAAAAAAAAGGGTCAATTGTTGCTTAATATTTATTAACGGGAATGTCATTATCGGACGGAAAATGGGATTATTACTACTATTATTACTATCTATTTTCGTTAATAGAGGGTTATTGCATTGTTGTCGAAATCGTTCTATTCTGTGATTTGGATAGTTTACAAAACTGCAAGTTGGTATTTCAGTATTGTCTAATAATTCTTTTATATCATACAATTTGTGACATCTGTCACAGGCTGCATATTTAATTATCGTTGTGGATATCCCCAACACCTTTTTAGCCATATATAAAGAGGAAGGAAAAGATGAAAATTTATTTTCATCTATTGTCAAAAGAAAAAATCTTAAGAACTTGAACAAAGAATCTATAGCTACATTGGAAAGTTTAAATCGTTGTTGATATTGTAATATCCACAAAATAGTCCAAGTATAATTATCATTAATGTTAATGTTAGGAAAAATTGGTTCGCCGTCATCGAAATCTGTTGATGCAAAATTGACTTCCTCATCGTCATCATCTTCATAATCATCGGAATAATTAGAATCGCTATCTTCAGTATCTCCATTTTTATCGTCATCATCTTCAGAATCCCCGTCTTGATCATTCTCGTTTCTTACATTATCCAATAATAAATTTTCAAGAACAAGATCGGATATTTTTCCTTTCTTTATCGTTCGATGTTTTGCCGATTCATGTATAGGTGTCTTCTTTGTTAAAAAGAAATAGTTTCTTGTGAGTAATGGTTCAATATCTTCGGACAATTGTTCAATATCTTCGGATAATTGTTCAGTTATATCAGGTGATGTATCATTTATCCCTTGTATTGGGTCGCATTCCATTACATCTTCATCAACAGCATCAGATGATATAACATTTGAAGAACCTTCTTGATAATTGTTACCAAAATTATTATTCGCATTAGATTTTAATTTATATTTTAACTCATGTTTCAGTTTAGTCCTTGGATCAACCAATTTACCGTTACATTCTTTACAGAAACAATGCACTTTGGTTCTGGTTCTTGTATCTAGAGATTCCGACATTTTTTTTTTTTTTTTTTTTTTTTTTTTTTTTAAGGAATTGCAAATCAATCTAATTGGTTCGGCAATCCCGATTCTTGGTCCATTTTTGTCAAGGCACAGCTTGGTAATTAAGCTATTTTGATAATAACACATGACAATGATGTCAAGACCAATGTATTTTATCAAATACTAAAATATAATTTTATTTTTGCTAATTCTCTAATTAAATTTGGTATTAAGGGGTATAATTATACTAGAAAATTTTTTCAAATTCAATTAATCCGATTCTTGAAACATGTCAATCGACTTACTAATAAATCTCATATATCATCACGAATTCGAAAGATCCAAATAATTTAAGTAGAGATGTAGCAATTTCCTATTCACAGATCAAAATGCGAGAGTTATAAAAAAAGTGTCTTAGTTGTTCGCAACTGCAACAACATCAAAATTTAACACTTGGCCTATTCTTTCGAATATATCAAAAATTAGGAAAAACTATATTTCATTTTTTTTTTATATATTTTCTTTCAAGTCGTCAATTTCTAGTACATCAGTATCATTTAAAGCTGTTAACGAGATATCAAATATTTATTATTTTATCTTTTATTGAGTCGCTTACAATAATACGTTGAGTTATAGCATATATACGTTTATTCTAACAATCAGTCATGGTTAAAATTACTTGTTAATTAATAGAATTGTTTTAATAAATCTTTAATTCTTCTTTTGCCCTTGGCAGTTGGCACAGACGTACAGTTTGTTAATACCACGTGACTAGATAGTGCATAAATGTCACCCGACGTGATTGGCAGGAGCACGTTCTACAAATCGGTGATTTCCAATTTGTTTACGTTTACTATAAATTTGCTCGTGAGTATGGTACATTTGCGTACGTTTACCACGCTTTCTTTCTTTTTTCTCCACGTTTTAGTACGATGCAACAAATTTTCTTTGTTGCCTTTCATTTTTTTCGTTAATAGTTGACGATATTTTTCGCCTTATTTTTCGCCTTATTTTCGTCGGCTTAACAAAGTAAGCATATTTCTTTTCGCCAATTATATTTCCTGTCGGAAAAACCAGCTTCCGTAAGTATAACTTTATCAAGCTTCAAATGTGTTATTACTAATTTGGACATGTTATTTATGATAATGATATAATATTTAGTTTATTAATATATTTTAATTAATTCATTGATATACTTTATTGATATATTTTAATTAATTTATTGATATTTTTAATTATTAATTGTTTACTGATATATTTTAATTAATTTATTGATATATTCTATTAATTGATAACGCTATAATATTTAGTTTATTGATATATTTTAATTAATTGATAGCGATATAATATCTAGTTTACTGATATATTTAAATATTGATTGATTTATCTTAATTTAATTAATGTAGTTTACTGATTATTTTAAATAATACATTTTAATTAATTGAAAGCGATATAATATCAAGTTTATTTAATTTATTGATTTATTTTAATTAATATTGATAGCGATATATTTTATTAAATGATAACGAGTCTTATTAATTTAATCTATCTTTTATTTTAATCAGACGATAACGAAAATGGTTCAGAAGACGTAAGTAACGGTTATATATAGAGCCTTTGTTTCTTGTTTAATCTTTAAATTATCAATTATCAAATATCATAATGAGAAAATTCAAACCTTTAAATTTAATTCCTATTTCTCGTGATGGCTCTCATCCTCATATTAGATCTCAACGAAATGAATCTAGTTCCCGTTCCCAATCTCGTCAATCTCAGCATCAAACTCATATTAATCGATCTCGTAGTCGCTCAAAATCTCGCTCAACGACTCGTCAACCTCGATCTCGCCCATCTTGATCCAAATCTCGTTATTATCATTCCGAATCCCAACGATCGCGTTCCCATCGCTCTCGCTCCCCTCATCGTTCCCAACGATCGCGTTCCCATCGCTCTCGCTCCCCTCATCGTTCCCATCATTCTCATTCTCATCAACGTCGATCTCGCTCCCCTCATCGTTCCCATCATTCTCGTTCCCATCAACGTCGATCTCGATCTCGCTCTCATTCCCCTCATCGACATCAATCACGCTCTCAATCTCAACATAATCGAAACTATCAAAATGTCTCTAGAGGGAGATCAATTACAAAAAGTAATATTGTTTTATATTAGTGCTAATTAAATTTCATTTTACTTATACTATACCAATTTAACGTTATTGTTATAGGATCTTTAACCGATCTATCTTTAACAATTCCTTCTTCTTCACCTCCAGCGAGCGGTAGTATTTCTTTCACGTTTCTTTACTTACTTGCACGTAAAATTTTTTATACTAAATGATTTATATTAAATACTGATTTATAATAGGTGCTAACAACAGAGAAGTCAGCGAATTAAGAAGCATGATTTCAAATCTTACCAAACGTGTGGAAGTGCTAACAGAAGAAAGAACGAGTGAAGGACCAAGAAATAGAAGCCTATCCCCAGTTCTGTCCAGAGAGAATTGGCGTGCCCTTCCTCCAATAACTGATAAAAATTTCAAAAAAACCGTTCATGTAAATATATCTTTATTTTATTAAATATTTCTCTTTTGTATTGATCGTTAAAAAATGAGTGTTATATTAAATAGGATGAGGTAATCCATATTATAAACAACCTCGATTCGTCGATTCTTTTCGACACGTCAAAGACATTTAGTAAACAAAAAAAGTCGATAAATAAGAAGCTTCTACCAGCCGTCAAAGCAGCGATGCCTCCTTCATTAGAGGTATACGATACAGAACTTTTAAAAGTAATAAAACAGCTACACAAATCACGGCGGGAGATTTGGAAATTAAAAAAGGAGGGTAAGATAGATGAACACAATAAACGGCAACACATGACGTCGAGGAGAGATCAGGTGTGAAATTCATTATTTAAAATGACAATGTATATAATCTATTAATTATTTTAATTTACTCTTTAATAGAAAATGACAAGAAGACGCAAAGGTCTCCAACACATGATCTTCACGCAAGACAGCATTCTAGATGATTGTCGTCCTGAAAATATGACTAGGGAAGTATTTATTAAAGATTGCGAAAAGGCAGTAAATACCGCAGAAGTCCATTCGGATGAATGGTCTACTGAAGACGAAGTTCTGGCAAATGAAGAGCGTAACGATAACATAAGATCAGGAAGGTTGATAAGTACAAATTCTGTAATTAAGATTCACAATAAGGAGTGGAGGTCTTCTAGAGTACGTAAAGTTGCGAAAGTTTAAAACATAGGCGTTTATGCTAATAAGTTATAAATTTATCATTAGGTTAAAAGAATCTTATTTCGAGCGGACGAGATCGGAGTAAGCATCAGAACCGGGTTAAGTCGCAAACGTTACCGTCTAGACGATATCGATAAAAAAAGCAGACCAACACAAGACATGGCTAATTGGTGGATATCATCAAGGTGGATTGAACCAGAATCTGATGATGATGATGATGATGAGGATAACGACGGTGATAATAACGATGATGATAATAATGGTAATGATGATAATAACGATGATGACAATAATGGTAATGGTGATAATAACGATGATGGCAATAATGGTAATGCTGATAAAAATGATGGAACTAATGAAGAACAAAACGATGATAATAATGGTAATTTAGAAGTAGATGAGCACCAAGGTCCCTTTTACTTAGAAGTACCGGTCGATATCAGAAGACGTACATAATTTAGGTATTTGTTTCATCATTTAAAATCAACTGCTTGTATTTTGAGTGATTTAAATTCCGTTGTTTATAAATTAACTCTTTAATATCGTTTCTATCCTATTAATCTCTTTTTTAGAGCACTGGTTATTTTATAGCCATTTATAAGTAACATGACGAGATAAATATGATTTTAATATATTTTATATAAACATTCTATACATAATAATAATATAATAATAAGAACAATATAGTAATATAATAATAATAATATGGACAATATAATAATATAATAATAATAAATATATCATAAATTGCAGTATATATTATAAAATAATAGCATACATATTATATATCATACATATTAAATATTAAATATAAATCAATTATCGAAAATGGAAAAATAAAATAAAACCGGACAATAATAGTAATTATGAATTACGAGAAAATCGATAATAGAAAGATCCGATATATAAATCGGCATAAACTATTTTTGAAATGTTTATACCGAGCTAAAAAACCGGACAATAATAGTAATTATGAATTATGAGAAAATCGATAATAGAAAGATCCGATATATAAATCGGCATAAACTATTTTTGAAATGTTTATACTGAATTAAACTTGGCAATCCGATTTTAGGAGATTTGGCATGATTATTTAAAAATCGGCGTTCTGATTTTGCGAGAATCGGCAATTATAATTTTAAAACGGTATTCCGATTTATGTCGATAAAAATAAAAGAATTTCCAATTGCCAACAATACGTGCCATAAAATTGGCAGCAAAATGCCATAAATAGGACAAATATAGCTATAAACCGGCAGTCTTATTTTTAGCTATCGACATGTTTATTTTAAAATCGGAATGCCGATTTTCGCAAAATCTGCCAAAATCGGCATTCCGATTTTTGTTCATAAATAACGTATTTCCGATCACAAACAATTCGCGCCATAAAATCGGCTTTAAAAAGCCACAAATCAGACAAATATATCCAAAAATCAGTTAAAAATCGGACTGCCGATTTTTGACGATTTTTTTTCATTCGACCTGTGTTTAAATTTTATGGAAAAGATCATGCACTCCTTTTTCATTACCTTTAAAAAGAAATTACGCTTATCTATGTCCACCTCCGATGCTATTTTCCATGAGAAACTGTATAACTTTAAACAAATACAAGACAATCAAATGCTAGCCAAAATCACAAACATTTTGGTACAGCTTAATGATCAATCCTTTTTAGGACACATTACACATTTACATTTAAAAAAAATACAATACAATGAATGGTTACCTAATTCTCTTTTAACTTTCATTCCTCCTTATATAATCAAAAAATACAAAAATAATTTTCTTATTTTTTCTTTGGTTTTATTTTTTTCTTTGAATTTATCTTTAAATATTAATTTAGATTTTAATTTTTTTAATTCTCATAATTATAGAATTTCTCTTTATTCATTATTATTAAATAAATATTTTAGACATACTTCTTTTTTTCAAAGACATCGTATTATATTTTTGGAACAACTTTTAGATGATCAAGGTTACCTTCTTTCTAAAGAACGTATTCGTTCCAAATTTAATCTTGCCTTCCACGTCGCATTAACTTGATATAATGCGTTAATAACCAATTTACACAACAACAACAACATACTAAATATGATCAATCATCGATATGGACAAACCTTTACTTCAGCTCCAATTCACATCAACTGATTTACGCAAGAATTGGAATGCTATAGAAAACAGAAGAAATTTACCTCAAATCCTATTTTAATTAATACCGATGACATCAATAATCCTATTATTGGTACTCCTGCGAAAAAAACTAATTTTTCCAACATTTCCTTTAATTTAGAGCATTACAATATTCTACACAATAACAATCATAGGTTGGAAATCAAACGTTGCGAAGGATGCGATGATACTACATCTTTTTTCTCTCCAAATAGACTGCATCATTATCAAACTCCAGCCTTATACTGTAACATTGACGTTACCTTTAACAACACCGCTATACTCCATATAGGAAAAAATACTTCTTCTACACTCAACGGTTCTTGTCTTGTTCTGTTAGATATGAATGTGTATGACAATATACTCACTTTGCTCATTTTACAACAACAACAATCGTCAGCAGCACAGCTCAGTAATAATGATTTTATTGGAGACAATAGTCCTTTCTCTAATACCTCTCAACATTAATCATTACTTATCTAATACTCGCAATACTCTATCTTCAGATTCTTTTTTTAATAACTTTGAAATCAATGCCAAATCTGAAGAATTATTTATTATTCAACAACATTTATCAACTCATACTGATCTTACATTCTATACAGATGGTTCTTTGGTTAATGCCAATACGTCTCAAGTTTCTATGACTTCAGGCTTCCTAGTGGTCTCTGACTCCAACACTATCACACATTCTTTTACATCTACATTAGAAAATTGGTCCTCGTCTCTAAGGGCTGAAATTTCTGCTATTCTATACACATTGATTGTATCTTCTTACAATTGCAACATAGATATTTTTACTGACAGCCAAAACGCTATCAACATGATTGAAAAATTATCACGATTGTGTTTTTAACTCCTCGAGAATTTTTCAAATACCCCAACAACAATCTTATATGGAATGATATTCATCATTTAATTCACTTCAAGAATATATTGATTCGTTTTAAAAAGGTCAAGGCACATACAGATAACACTTTCAATACTCACATCGACCTTCTATGCCGCCAAGCACATTTTGACTCATCACCTATGCTCATTATCAAAAAACATTTCTTTAACAACATTAATTATTTTTCCTGTTAGGATAACTTATTAATCAAACATCGACTTCATTCTTTTATTAAGTATTATAATAATTGTAATAATTTTCTTAATTTCATTGCTATACCACAAAATAGGAAATACGTTGATATTGTCAACTGGAAATTAAACTTTATTGTCTTCAATAACAATGGCGATAACCTTGCTACTGACTTTATACAACACAAGAAAAAACTTTTTAAATACAATATGTTAGCCGAACAGTTACCAGTTCTAGAAAAGACTAAAAAACAGTTTTACTCCTTATATGGAGACATGAATTGTCTACTCTGTCAAGATTCGATTGAGGACTTTTCTCATATTTGGACGTGCTCTTACCACGAAAACTTTTTATTGTGAACCTATAACAAATTTAAAAACACAATAATGGATACTATTCTTTCTTATCAACCTAATGTCGATATTGTTGATTTATCATTAAAATTTGACACACTAGGTTTTTTTACTTATATACAACATCAGGACAAATTCAATTTTATCGATGTTCTTAAAGGATTTGTCTCTTTTGATTTATGCACATTCATTTCACATTATTTGTTACACTCGAACTTAGTTTCGTTAATTATTCAAGTATATGATAACATACATGAAGACTGTTCATTATTATGGCAAGATTGTTATTCTGGTTTCACTATAACTGAGGAGGCTTTAGGTTTCACTTATCACTTTAAGCGCTTATATCATTATAAATAAAAATATAATATAGATCACAATTTTTTTTATTCGTTATTTATGGATATTCAATATAATTTTACTTTTAATTTTTCTGATTTTATTTCTTTTTTTATTAGGAATAACATTAAATACATAGATTATTATACTTATAGGGTTACATAGCTGCTAGAATTTTCTCTCACATTTATAGCTAATTGCTTTTTGGGTTAATTACAGTATTAATTTTCTTTTTTTTCTTTTTGGAAGGATAGTTCGTAGGGGATGGATTGTTACAGTTTTCTACCCTAAATGAAAACTGGGACTTAGTTCCAGCAGGGTCTCCTAGTTTCGATTGGGTGTTAGTATCATAGTATAGTATAATTGTTTCGTAGTTGGTTATGATTCATGTTACATGTACTTTTACTACAGACTTACCTCGGGTATTTAATGTAATCTCATGTATTTATGTTATTTTGTCAATAAAACAAAATATATAAAACCTTATAAACAAAATAAAATATAATTCGATAATAAATTTAGTAAAAAAAATTCTAAATTAACCCTTAATCTATAAATAGTAAAACATGTAAATTTATAATAAATTTGTAAAATTTACCCTTAATTTAAAAAAAGAAAAATACGAACTTTTAGACATGATAGCGTAACAAATTAAATAAATTTAGAATTTTTTATATATCTGTTACACCATCACGTTCATATGTATTGATATCAAAATTAAAGCCAATCAAAATAAAATTTAAAATGTAGATTATTTAATATGTAAACTACCAGAATATGCTAAAATTTAATGTAAATCAATTGGTTAATTTTTTATGTACATCACATTTTATCAAAAAATAGGATGCATTATTTTTGTGGTTTTTATATTTTTTAATAAATTTAGTATTTTACAAAAAATTAATTATATGTTTTATTACAAATTAAATACTAGATAAATATTAAATGTTCCAAATTATTAAAAAAAAATATTATTTTAATAGTTTATTAATTAATTTTATTTAAATAGTATATTTAGTAATTATTGTATTAATATACCATATAGTTCTGAAATTAAGCACCCTTTTTTTGTTATAGGAGTGCTTAATTTCAGGTGATTTTTTAATTTTATTGTTTGAACCAATTCAAAATACCTACGAAAATTCTTTTCCTGAAGTATTGATGATTCTGATGATTTTTTAAACCAATTTATCATCCAGTAAATCAATTAGATGATCGGGTTGTATAACAAAATCTGATTAAAATGCCCCTTGTAATGCAAATTGACATGAAATATTTTTTTTTTGTTTTTCTTGTTCCTGATGTTACAGATTGCTAAACGAAAGAAGACTGTCAAATGCAACCAAAATTCTTATGCCATTGAACAAAAAAGAAAAGTTGTTACCTTTGCTAAAGAACACGGAAGAAACAAGGCAGCAAGACATTTTTAACTTAGATAGTAGCATGGTTGGGCATTAGGTTAGGGCAAGTGAAAGTTAGAAAGCTGAGATAAACCAGAACAATAAATTGAGTTGGTTCTGAGAGGAAAGCCTTTTACCCTGAGACTAAAACAAAATTATACAATTGGCTTATAGAGTAGAGAAAGAAAGGTTTAGCAGTAACATATGCAATTTTGCGGATTAAAATGTTGGATATTTTAAAAGAATCAGATACGGTAGATATTTACGGTAATACAGCAGAGGACTTCAAAACATCAAACCACTGGATATCAGCATTTATGAAAAGATATAAATTAGCCTGGCGGTGATGTATAAAGATTTCACAAAAACTTCCTGCACAAATTCAAGAATTACTGAAAAGTTTTTGTAAATTTGTTATCTGTCTTAGAACTGATAAATGCTTCAATTTGTATAATATTATTAACATGGATGAGACCCCCATATGGTTTGACATGGACGGCAATTTCACTATTAATCAGAAAGGAGATAAAATGATTTATATTTGTAATACCAGTAATGAAAAAAACTGATTTACAGTTGTCTTAACGTATGCTGCAGGTAGGAATCATTTATTTTCTTGTGAAATGCCAAAGTTTGTACTTTATTTACCATAAATGTTAGAGGATAGAATAAGTTTTTAACAATTTTTGCAACAAGATCAGAGATAAACAGTGCTTTAATTAGAAAGGTTGGTAAATCTCCAGTAAAACATTGTAACTATGTGGATATACGTAACTTTTTTAGACAAAAAACTTGGAATATAGATGGAAAAAAATATATTTCAATTATTAATAAAATTTTTTATTATAGATAGGACGAAATTTCCTCCAATTTGTATATTTAAAGAAAAGTGATTATCGCGTGAAGAACACATTCCTTCAGGTGTAATTGTCTGGTTCTAAGAAAACAGGAGGATAGATGGCAATTTGATGAAGAATTACATCGATTACCTCAATTACATTTTAAGAAACAACGGCAGATCTGGGGTCCTGAAGATGATGGTCTACAATTCATTTAAAGGTCATTTAGAGGAGTCAGTCAAGGAAAAATTTCGAGATAGTGGTTTCAATTTAGTTGTAATTCCAGGTGGGTTAACAAGCTTGTGTCAACTATTGGATGTTGCAATCAACAAACTATTTAAGGATAACCTTCAAAAAGAATGGCATCTTTAGATGACCAATGGCAGTGCTGGACTTACTGCTGGAGGAAATCTTAAACGTGTGAGATTAAGTGATGTTTATGGATGGGTAAAACTCTCCTGGGAAAACATTTCAAATGAAATAATTACACAATCCTTCAAAACTTGCGAAATAATAAATGATATTAACGAAACTTTTATAAAAAATAAGGATTTTGAAGTAACTAATGATAACGATAGTGATAGTAAAAAGAATGATGATCAGGAATCAATTTATATGAAATTTCCACAAGTTAGGTAATATAAACCATTTCAAATTAGGTACTTCACAGAAACTCTTTCTGGTCGATCTGTGAACCAAATTTTCACGGAAAAAAAAAAATTTTTTATTTTGTCTATAGGACGTTTATTTTGTTAAGAAACCCTGCAAATAAATAACAGAAATGGACTCCTCGACCCAAGAAACAATACACAGTGACCCAAAGTGGTTCTTTAAACACCAGAAAGAGGATATTTTTCGACATATTAAATGGTCAGTTAGAGAAATAATGTTAGAAAACAAGGACTTTTTCAGCCAAGTAGAAATGGACGATGAACTGTTGAAACAGTTTCTTGTGGCAAATAAAGACATTATGCAAACAGTAGAAACACCAAAATGTATGCAAACCAAAAGTTTTCTACTGCCTTCTTTCATAGCGACCTGTATAGGTATTTTCATCAAAGAAAATTGCTATCACGACTGGGAGATTTGCGCAGCAAATTTGGAAACTCAGCCCCCTGTGCAACAACAACAACCCATTTCTGATATAGCAACTCCTCAACCCGCACAACACCAATCAGATTCAATGAATCTTGATGACTCACATGGGGACACAAATAGTAAGGTACCTAGTACCCCTCATCGTCCCAACCCAATCATACCACCTGCTACACCTTTATCCAGAGCTCAGAAAAAATCTGCTAAGAAGAAGCTGAAGAAACTCCAAAAACAGCAACAACAACAGGATGAAAATCCATTCATAGTTCCTAGCAGACCGTCACCTGAGCAGACTCCTTCTGGCTCTAAAGTGGTTACTTTTAACAATGTTTCACCTCAACAAGCGACTTCATCGAAGAGTAGTGACAACAGTAAATCTTCGGAGCAGTCCACAACAATCCCAGAAAAGAAGAGGAAACAGGAACATTTAGCAGATAATTTTAACAATTCTAACCTTATCCTTACCGGTTACTGCCCACAGCAAGAAGAACAGGCACAGCTGTTGGACTTGATAGTATATGACATACCGGCCAAATGGGATAGCTACACTCTCCTAGGTAACTTAAGTTTCTGGGGGAAAATCGTATCAATCAGTACAAGGTGTCATAAGAAGTATTTATCAGCAAGGGTTCGATTGATACCAAACCATGAGTGCCTTAAAGCTTATAATGGAGGCGAGTGGACTGTCAGACTAGGTGGTATACCAGTTAGATGGTTCCCAGCGTCATGAAACCTTTCAGAATGTAAACAACGAGAAAAGTTCCAGGCAGTCATTACTGACATTCCTGCAGATATGACTGAATCCACTTTGTTTCCCAACTGCACTCCCAGCAAGTTTTTAGCTGAAAGTGGAATGAAATCTTTCAAAGTAATTAAAGAATTTTTGGGGCAGAGAAAGTTGATTGGCTACTTCGCGACGTGGGACCAAGCTTCTAAATGTATAAGTACGCCGCAACTCTGGAATGATGTTAGTCTATCGTGGTGTCGTTATTCCTCCCCCAAACTTGGACTCAAGAAACATCCCCCAGCTCGATTTGGCAATGCTGGCAACAAATATACAAGGCAATCAAAGCCTACGTGTCCACATCATACTAACTTAGATAACCATAGGTATCATAACCAGAACAAAAAAGAAAACTCTCCTCTGAACTCTGGTTCGACTTACAAGAGGAACTCTTGCTCCAAGTCCAACCAGTCCAACAGGCCAGACGTGAAACAATTAGTAGCAGGACTGAAGGCTCTTTTGGAACAATTTATATAATTTAGTTAAATAGGTTTAGCGACTTTATAACTTTAGAATCGTTCCGATTTAGTTATATATTTGTTATATTATTGTTTTCTTTTTAGAATATTTTTTTTTCTTCTCTCGATTCCCTGATTCCTGTTCGTTAGTTCGAATGGCAATGTGATTGAACTGTGGTTTTTTTTAACCTTGGAGTATAACTAAAACGCATGTACAGGTTATTATGTAACCTAAAACAGCAGTTAATAAAGTTTATGCGCTATCAATGCCATTTTAAAAATAAAATAAAAAAAAAAAAAAAAAAACCATTTCAAATTAAACCTTTTCAATCAGTTATATTATTCTAATTATAACTTTATCTTTATATAGATATGAAACAATTACATTAAATGATCACCCTTTTTTTGATATTGATTTCATATATGATGATAAATTTTTTTCTGATAAAAGTAATACAGATGATGATGAAGAATAGTTCGTAATTGTTAATTATTCAATATTTGTAATATATTTTTCAATAAAATAATAATTTTATTACAATTTATGGGGATGCATAATTTTAGAATATATATAAGTTGTGGGGGTGCTTAATTTCAAGGGGTGTTTAATTTCAGAACTATATACTATACAGTATATAAAATTATAAGATTAATACTAATATAATTATAAAATATAAAAAAAAATGTGTATATTTTATAATAAAATTATTATAATTTTTTAACAAGCGGATTTTTTAAAAAAAAATTTCATAATGATCAGATTCATAGGTCAGAAATAATTAATTGATAAAGATTAATAATAATTATTATTTTATATATAAAAAAATGTTTTACTAAATAACTCTGCACCCAGTGATTACAGAAAGATAAAATATAGCTAGTCAGATTCGTCTCATCAAGATAATTTCAACGGTAGTTATTTCACAATTCTAGGTATGATGTAGCACAAGTTATATATGAATCCTATGAAAAGTAATTGTACTTAAAATATAATTAAATTATTATTAAAATATACTTAAATAAGTATCAATTTTAATTTACGATATACTTATAATATACTTTAAATGCACTTAAAATAATCTTAAAATACACTTTAAATATACTTGTTTTTTGCCCAAATACTTAAATTATACTTAAATTGAATTTTAAGTACAATTTAAATGTGATTTTTACATAATTAAAATGTACTTAAATTTTAATTTAAGTATAATTTAAGTATATAAAAAACATACTTATATAATATTTATTTTTAATTTAAGTATAATTTAAGAATATTTTAAATATGTAAAAAATACATTTAAATTATACTTAAAATTTATTTTAAATACAATTTAAGTATTTGGGCAAAAAGCAAATACATTTAAAGTACATTTTAAGATTATTTTAAGTGCATTTAAAGTATATTATAAGTATATCGTAAATTAAAATTGATACTTATTTTAAGTATATTTTAATAACAATTTAAGTATATTTTAAGTAGAATTACTTTTTGTAGGGCATATATAATATAGTTTATTATGCTATATAGACATTTTGATATCTATCTCCTCATCCAGTGATCGTAAAAAGCTGAATTATAGCTTATTAGAATCATCTCAATGAAACGATTCTAATGGTAGTTATATCATATTTTTTGGCTTGATAAATAAGGAGATAGAGTTTAAAACGTTTATATGGCACAGTAAACTATATTATATATGATGCATAGTGTTGGCAAGTGACATGAAATGATACAAATAATATTAGTGACATATCACATGTCATTATATCATTTCAAAAGGCAAATGACAAATAATTGTTATTTAAAATATATCATGTGACCTGTAATATATTTCGCATATTTATTCTGAACTTTTTATTACATTAGATATTTAATTCAAATTCATCATTGAACTAACCGATATAAACTAGCATTTGATTCATTAAACAAATTAAGTAGATTTCATTTAGCTAATGGATTATCTACTGGATGAGTATCCTGCCCACCTATTTCAAAATTATAAGTTTCTTCATTTATAACATCATCGCTATCTAAATGATTTTTTTTGTCAACCAACTGATAAAAACGCAAAAAAAAATTAAAATCTTTAGATTCATTTTGCATAAAATAAAATGTTAACACTTATTTTTTTTCCAAATTTAATAAACGAAATATGTTCATTAAGCTATTTTGGATATACAAGCCTAAAAGAATTACCATTAAGAAATATTTTTGCCACAAAATGGATCATCAAATGATAATGATATTATCATTTAAAAATGACACATATCATTTCGTCACTTGTCATTTGTAAATGACATTTATTTTAAATGATACAAATTCTTATATCATTTTGATATTATTTGGAATCATTTAAAAATTAGCCAAATGACATTGTCATTTGCCATCACTGTGATGCAGTACAGTAATGTTTCATATGTAATTTGTGCTATATCACACTTAGAATTGTAAAATAATTACCGTTGGAATCGACTTAATAAGATGAATCTGATTAGCTATATTTTATCTTTCTGTAATTACTGGATGCGAAGTTATTTAGTAAAATATTTTTTTATATATAAATAATAATTATTATTAATCTTTAACAATTAATTATTTCTGATCTACGAATCTGATCATTGTAAAATTTTTTTTAAAAAAATTCGCTTGTTAAAAAATTATAATAATTTTATTATAAAATATACATATTTTTTTTTATATTTATAATTATATTAGTATTAATCTTATAATTTTATATATATTAATACAATAATTACTAAATATACTATTTAAATAAAATTAATTAATAAACTATTAAAATAATATTTTTTTTAATAATTTGGAACATTTAATATTTATCTATTATTTAATTTATAATAAAACATATAATTAATTTTTTGTAAAATGCTAAATTTATTAAAAAATATAAAAACCACAAAAGTAATGCATCCCGTTTTTTGATAAAATGTGATGTACATAAAAAATTAACCAATTGATTTATATTAAATTTTAGCATATTCTGGTAGTTTATATATTAAATAATCTACATTTTAAATTTTATTTTGATTGGCTTTAATTTTGATATCAATACATGTGATTAAAAATTAATTTTTAAATGATGCGTTATTTTTGTAAGCCACTGTATGAATGAATGGTTCATTAGCTGAAATTCAGCTCAGTTTCGTGAAAATGTTCTCAGATGATGCCATTGTAATTCAAATACTACAAGAGATCATTTTGTGAAAATTGCAGGTATTAAATGATCAGAATTACTGCAGCTGTCATATTTCGATCTGATTCAATTTTTAACAATTGACCCAATGCATTGCCTATTCTTAGGCATTGCAAAGTGGATTGTCAAACAAATTTGGGTTGATGAAAAAGTATTAAAACCAGAATCTTTAAAAGAAATTCAAAAGAAAATGAATCAGTTCCAAGTTCTGGCTGATGTGGATAGAATTCTGGGGAAGGTAAAATGCGGATAAGATTTTACGAATTTTACAGCCAATTAATAGAAGCTATTTTTTACTGTTTATACTACAGTTTCACTTTTCTGAAATAGATAGAAAGATTTTTACGCGCTTTGTGAAAATTTGCACGATTTTAGTAGGAAAAATTGTCCAATTCAATTTAATAGATAAAGCTCACCAAAAGTTGGTTGAAATTGTAAAACTAATTAAGCAAAATTATGACCAAGATATGATAACTCTGAACCTTCACCTTTCGCTTCATTTATTTGATTGCACAAAAGATTTTGGATCTCTATACGCCTTTTGGTATTCTTTATTTGAATGCATGAATGATGTTCTAGGTAAAATAATCTCTAAAAAATGTGTACAATTCCTTCTCCTTCTAAATTAATTCTATTTTTAGGTTCTTTGCCTAATAGTTACTGAAAGATTGAGCCAGAACTAATGCGCAAAATCATGAATGATAACCAAATCAGTAATATTATTAGTCTTGATTTGATTAACACCAAAGGTCTCAATATACTTGATACCAGACCTTCAGTCAGCTCAATTTCAAAAATTGACAAATTTACTTCAGATGAAATGGCACAATATTTATTATACTTGCAAAATATTAAAGAATCTTCAATTTCTGGATATGAAGCATTTTCAGGAGAAATACTAGGTCCTTTGACAAAAAAAATTCTAATATCAAGTGAAATGCTTGACTTAATAATCAAATATTATAACACGGCCTTTAATGTGATGATTGGAACCTCGTCATGATAATTAATGTAATATCTACTATATTTACTAGTATTAAAATGGCCAAAGTGTATATGGTTACACTTATGTTACTTAGAGAAGTTATTCTCAAAGTGTACAAAACAGTTATCTTAATGTAATATCTTCATATTCAGGAGTCTTATTATAATACAACTTACTTAACGTATAATTTTTGAAAACCATTTGGAGAAGGGCCTGAAGATTCAATTGTTATTTCTGTCAAAATGAATCAATTCAGATGATGTAGAATTAGTTCTGAAATATTCAGTTCAAAAATGTCATCTCACTATATAAAATGTTCATTTGTTATTGCCAAATTTATAATAGATAATGATATTGTCAATTCATATCCTGACCAAGTACAATATTTTTTCAAACATACGATTAATTTACCAAATAATGAGCTTACTGAATATTTTTTGGCTTATATTTGATAGTACAAATACGTAAATTCAGAAAGCATTCAATACCATTTTAGCAGTGATAATGATTACAATACATATAATATTAAGCTATAGAATAACAGATTTTTTTAAGTAACACATGATTGCATTATACTGGTACATTATATTCTTGATCAATTCGTTCTAATGAATTATCAAATTTCAGATTATCAGAATGTAAGAAAATATTTAGCCATAAATTAGATAAATAAAAAATATCATATTTGTTAATAAAATCTTGATTATTACTGTATTAATATACGAATTCTAGTTTTACAGAGAATTTTTTTTGGTTTGATTATAAATTTCCAGAAAATTATAGTAAAGTTGTATTCAAATTGAGAATCAAATCTAAATCTGAATGCTAAGATTAAAAAGTTTAAATAATATATATTAAATAAAAAATAAAATGAGATAAATAGTTATTTCAAATTTTAGTATATTTTATATATATTAACTACTATACATTTCAGATCAACCATAAATCAGACATGCTGATTTTAGTTAATTTTTGATTGACTATAAATCAGAAATACCAATTTTGATACTATTTCTGAATTTCAGCTGAATTTCAACTAATTTTTTATGTGTCTGATTTGCCTTATTTTGACTAGTGTTTATCCCTTTTCATTTATCTCTTCTTTTCTTTATTCTTCCTTTATCCTTTCTTACTGTATTTTCCATTCATTCTTATATATTGCAGTGTATTTGCAATTAGTACATTAATATTACAGTTAAAATTATACAATTGCAACTTAATTTTTTTATAAAATCATGTATACATTGTGGTGTAATTTTTTTTCTTTAAATTAAAATATAATTTTTTTTATACAATTTTCTTTTTATTAATTTATAGTAGTGATGTTAATTATTATTATTCAACAAATTATTAAGTGTGAAATTGTCTTTGTAATTATAGATTTTATTAATTGTGATATTAAAGTTTTTTTCTTTTTTGTTTAACTAATTATCATTACTATCATATTACCAATTACGGTATATTAAATCTAGCCAAAATTATGTTAATTCTGGCCAAAATTAAAATTGTACTGAATTGTACTTTTAAAAATTGTACGCATTTTTTTTAAATCACTATATTGTATATCTTTAACTTTTATAATACATTGTATAACAAAATTTAACATATTTGGATGATAAAACAAATTTGCTGATATATAATAAATTAGATTATAACTAGTTTTAACCGGGGGTGATATAACTCGGGTGATATCACCTGATTGATTTTTATAATTTATTTATTTCGATATAGGTGATTTGACCCGGCAAGTGATATCACCTGATTAATTTTTATTTTTTATTTTTTTTTTTCTAGGTTTTCCAGTTTCGAGGTATGTTTTTTTTTCCTTCTCTTGTTTTCATCTTTCTTTCTAGTTATTTCTAATTCCTTTTTCTTTTCTTTTTTAGGCCTTTTAAGCTCATTTAATTTTGTGTCAAAGGTATGTTGTTTTTTATTGTTCTTTTTGTTTTCATTTTCCTTTCCATTTATTATTTTTCCTTTCTTTTTAGGTCTTTAATCTCTTCCAGGTTTACATTAAATGATGGTATATTATTTCTTTTTTTTTCCTCTCTTTGTTTTTTTTTAGGGTCTTAGTTTTGCGAACAAGGTATGGCATTTTTTTCTTATCTTTTTTTCAATTTCGTTTTCATATTTCATTTTTACTAACTATTTTTTCTTCTTTTTATGGTTTATCTTTCATTAAATTATTCCCTTTTCTTTTTGTTTTCATTCACTTTCTTCTTTTTCATTATCGCTCCTTTTTCCTTTCATTCTTATGATCGTTTCATCCTCATCACCATTTTGTCCATTTTGTCCATCCTTATTATCGATTATTGTTTCATCCGTCCTCATCACCAATTATCATTTCGTCTTCATCATTAATTATCATTTCATCCTCATCATCGATTTATTTCATCCTTATCATTTCGCCTCCTTTTGTTTTTTTTAGGTCTTAATTTTGCGAACAAGGTATGGCATTTTTTCTTATCTTTTTTTCCAATTTCGTTTTCATATTTCATTTTTACTAACTATTTTTTCTTCTTTTTATGGTTTATCTTTTGTTAATTTATTCCCCTTTCTTTTTGTTTTTATTCACTTTCTTCTTTTTCATTATCGCTCCTTTTTCCTTTCATTCTCATGATCGTTTCATCCTCATTACCATTTTGTCCTCATCGTTGTTTCATACTTATCAATCATCGTTTCGTCTTAATCATCAATTATCATTTCGTTCCTATCATCAATTATCGGTTTGTTCATCCTTATCATTGATTATTGTTTCATTCGTCCTCATCACCAATTATCGTTTCGTCTTCATCATCAATTATCA
The DNA here is from genome assembly GCA_015698045.1 of Rhizophagus clarus. Taxonomy (NCBI): domain Eukaryota; kingdom Fungi; phylum Glomeromycota; class Glomeromycetes; order Glomerales; family Glomeraceae; genus Rhizophagus; species Rhizophagus clarus. Next base: position 18,583 of record BLAL01000237.1, on the reverse strand, counting down.
TTTCGTCCTCATCATCAATTATCATTTCATCCTCATCATTTCGTTCTTATCATTGTTTTGTTTTTATCATCGTTTATTTTTGTCATCTTTTCATTTCTCCTTCTCATCATCTTTTCATTTTTTCATTCCTTTCTTATCATCTCTTCGTTTATCATCATCCTTTCATTTTGTTCATCTCCCTTTTGTCATCCTTTCATTTTTTTGTCCCCTTCTTGTCATCTTTTCTCTTTCACTGGTCAAAATCAATACTATCGGGTACATATCGGGCGTCTATATATCAGTGACTAATCAGATACATATCGGGTTTTTATACATATCGGACACCCGATTTGTCACATCTCAAAATATGTCTAAAATTATAATTATCAAAGACCCCGATATTTAAACTTTTAGTCCCCGATATGTTGGCTAATATATATCGGTTACCCGATATTTGTACGATTTTTTAAATGATAATAATCGGATCACATGTTTGTTATTAGTCATTACGTATTTTCAAATTATAAATTAATCCTCTAATATATCTGATATGTAACAAATAAAATAGAAATACATTGTCTCGCATGCAGAACGGATTAGATTAAATTTGTTTCAATTAAAGTTTTTTTAAAAATAAACGTAAACACAAATCAATTTTGAACCTAGCTTATTAAATTTTTGATTAACTTTTAATTAAACTGCATACGGATGATTGATTCAATTTATTATATAATCAAATAACATAAATCTATTTAAGACTAGATTTAATGAGTAAAAAGAAAATTATTGAATTATTTTGATTTATGCTTTTTGGTTCTCTTTTATTTTGTTTTTTTTTTAGTTTTTCTCTTCTTTTCTTCTATTTGAATTAGAAAAAAAAATTATTGAATTATTTTGATTTATGTTTTTTGGTTCTCTTTTGTTTTGGGTTTTTTTTAGTTTTTCTCTTCTTTCTACTATTTGAATTAGTTCTATTTGGGATTTCTTCTTTGTCTTTATCGTGGTTATCATCGGTATCATAATCGTATATCGGAATATCAACACTTGAACGGTTAAACTGTTTGAGCGACTCTTGATTTAAACACCAGTTTGGTGCACCCATAGGTGGTACGCTAGATGCAGATATGTTGTCAGCTTTTTTAGGGTTTAAAGTTGGTGGTTTTTTCCTTAATAATTCGACCGTCGGATCAATTCGGTCATGTAATAATCGTAAAAGCTTAAATAAATAAATTACTATTAGTGTTTTTGATAAATAAACTAATAAAATAATAAATATACATACTGCAGAAGAACGCCACCATTTATCATAAATGTATACTGATGTTGACTTTTCTTTAACGGCTTCCTCAATAACTTCACCATCTTCAACTACTGCAGGTCAGATAACAGTCCAATCTTCCTCAGGATCTGTTTCTTCCCACTCTTCCGAGTGGTAATCCGAATCTTTAAGAATTTTTACAAGGTCTCCTTCTGGATACCTGACAATATACTTATCTTTACCTTCTATCAAATAGTTTGTTGCTTTTGTTCTTCTTTTTTTTTTCTAGTAATGTAATTGATAGTTAACTACTAACTTTTCATTTCACATTAATTGAATATTTACTTACGTCTTGCATCCTCGAATTCTTTTTTGCCCTTCTCTTATCTTGTTTTATTCTTTCTTCTCCTTGATTTTTAATGTTATTCACACGATGCCGAGAACGCCATCGTCCGTACAAAATTTTTAGTAACTTGCCGTTTGTAATATTATATTTTTTATTCATGAGCTTGTACAAAGGCGGCAATAGTTTTGTTACTATGTTTTCCTTTTGCTCTACCCAAGTCCGTTCCTCGTCTATTTTATAAGTATCTCTTAATTCCGAGTCTACCCATATATAGACTTCTTTCTATAGAATAATAGATAAACGTAAATAGAATGAAAAAAAACCATAAATGATAAATAAATAATAAATAATACTTGCTTTAATCGTTTTATACGAAGCAGCTGATGATGATGATGAGGAAGAGGAAGAGGAAGCGGAAGCGGAAGAGGAAGAGGAAGAGGAAGAGCTTACAGATTCCTGATCACTGTCCCTGTCCATCATTACTTATATTTCAGTTGAGTGCAAAACTTTGAATGAGAAGAAGAGTTTTCAGAACGCGAAAAGGTTGCATATTTATATAGATTTCAGGTGCACCTACGCGAACCTGATCCTGGAAAATTCCGAGGATTCCCTTACGCGAATCTGATTCCAAAGGTTTCCTCACGCGAATCTGATCAAACGCGAACCTGATCCTGATTACGCAATCCGATTTAAAAGAATTCAACGCGAATCTGATCCTGAAAGAATTATACTTCATTTGAATAGCTGTCTAAATATTCTAAACTTTTTCATATATTTTAGTAAATATATTTTAGCAAAATGAGTAATAAAACTTCAGTAGCCGATTTAATAAAACATAATAAAAATTGTAAAAATGAAACCTCTGTTGCTGATTTATTAAAGCCCAAAAAGAAGTATTTGTATGCATGTAATTGTATTCTTTGTAATGGTGAAGAAGTTGACCCTCGTACTCTAAAGAAACATGCAAAAGACAAACGCCTATGGAAGTTAAACCATAATAGAAAAGATCAAGAAAATGCCATTATGACAAGTGAACAAAATCTCACCAGAACAAATTCAAAAAAGCGGAAAATAGATGACCCTGATTCTTTCCAATTAAATAATTCAGATAATGAAGAAGGTATACCGCCTGATTCTTTTCCTGATTCATTCCCTGATTCTTTTCAATTAAATGAAGAAGAAAATATAAACACATTTTCATCAAACTTTCGTGTTCTTGCATCTAAACTTGATAAAAATGATGATGATAATTATGAAAATGAAGAAGAGACGGATGATAATACAGATCAGGAAGAAGAAAATGAAGGTGAAAATATTTTCACATCTCCCAAATTTGATAGCGATGAAGTGTTTGTGATGGAAAACTTAAATGATTCGTTGGAAACTGAAATAATTCTATGGCTATTTAAATTCCAACAAAGATTTCGCCTTACTGACACGGCAATTGAAGCGTTAATAAAATTCTTACATATTGTACTTACTCGTTTAAATAATTCACAATTCAAAAAATTTCCTAACTCCTTATTTAAGGCAAAAGGATATTTGAATATTTTGCAACCAAAAATGCAGTTAGCTGTATGCAATAATTGTCATAAAATGCATAATGTTGAAGATATTGTCACATATAAGAAAGAAGGAAAAGTCACCATTAAAAATTGCCTACATGAAGAATTTCCAGATAATCCAACACCAAGTCGTCGTAACCAATGCAACAATCCGCTTACTGTTCTTAAAAAACGTAAAGGAGAAACAATTGCTGTGCCACGTAGTCTTTATCCTAAACCAAGCATTTGTCAGCAATTGAGTATGTTATATCAACGACCTGGTTTTGAAAATATGTTGAAACCATCAGGATTTCAAAGAAAAGGAGATATCTATTCAGATATTTATGATGGAAAAGTATGGAAAACATTTTCATTTGATGGCAGTACCTTTTTTACGCCAGAAACTGCCACAAGCCATCTAGGTCTTCTCTTTAATCTTGACTGGTTCCAGCCATTTACCTACACACAACACAGTACTGGTGCAATATATGCATCTATATGCAACCTTCCAAGATCGAAAAGAAATAAGCCTGAAAACATTATATATTTGGGTTTTTTACCAGGACCAAAAGAGGTAGGATTAGAACGTATCAATCATTATTTGGCCCCTATTGTAGACGAATTTTTAAAACTTTGGAAGGTTTGGAAAGTACCAAAGACATACCAGTGTCCTGGTGGTTTAAATATAAAGGTTGCATTGATTGTTGGATCATCTGATATACCAGCTACACGAAAGTTGTTTGGTCATGGATCTGCAGTAATGAAATGCCATAGATGTGAGAAACGTAGTATTTATAGTGGAGAATATAATAAAACTCACTATGGAGGGGATCACAACTATGAGATAAGTACCGCAGAATCACATAAGAAATATGCTCATGAATGGTTGCAATGTAATTCGAAGAATTCTAGAGATAATCATTTCAAAAAGCATGGTGTGCGCTGGTCTGAATTGCTTCGTCTTCCGTATATGGATCCTATACGTTTTGCTGCAGTGGATCCAATGCATTGCCTTTTCCTTGGTGTAGCAAAATGGATAATCAAATCAATTTTTGTGAATCAGGGAAAATTAAGTATGGAACAACTTCAGGTAGCACAACAAAGAATGGATCACGTTGAATTACCTTCTGACATCGGTCGCATTCCTCCAAAAATTGCTATTGGAAACGATGGCTTTTCTAATTTGACTGCTGATCAATGAAAAACTTTCATCATGATCTATTCGACTAATATTCTATGGGATATGCTAGACAATAGCGATAGAAAGATTTTAGGCCATTTTGTTCGGGCATGTAATCTTTTGGCAGCAAGATTCATTACCGAAGATGATTTAAAAGAAGCACAAGAAAGGTTAAAAGACATGGCTCACCTCATAGAAAACACATATGGGCCAGAATTCATAACAAGTAACATACATTTGGCGCTTCACATTCCTGATTGTTGTCGTGATTATGGTCCTATATATAGTTATTGGCTTTTTCCATTTGAGAGACTTAATGGATATATAGGTAAAGTCCTGACTTTACATCGATATCTCTTAAATTTTTTAATAAATGTATATTTCTTATTATTTAGGATCGTATCCTAACAGTAATCGACAAATAGAGCCTGAACTTATGAAAATCGTCCTCAAGAATACTCTTGTAGATTATCACTTAACGTGCAAATGGACATCTGGTCTTCTTGATAAATCTCTTTGCCTTCTTATGGCAAGAAAGACTGTAGGTAGTTTGGCCCTCACAGAAGAAAGGGAAGAATTGCAGCATTTTCTATCTATGAGACACAATATATCTACGTTTTCCAAGATATATGGTACTGAGATATTACCAGGTCAAATGCTTAAGCCTTCATATTTCAAAATTATTATGCCTTTAGAATTGCGCAATTTTCTATGTGAATGGTATTCTATATTATATGAAAAAGAACAAGGAGAAATATTAGGATTTATGGACCTGGTAGTTAATCAGCACGCAAGATTGCAAATTGGCGCTGAAATATTTGGGTCTATGATATCAAGTCTACAAGAAAGAAATGCGACCATATTTGCAAAATGGAAAGCAGCTAATGATGAATCAATTGATGCATACCCAGGTGAAGTACAATATTACTTTGAGCATACGCTTAGATTTCCTGAAGGACCCAAAACACATCTTCTAGCATACGTGAAATGGTATAAATGTGCACCTTCCTCTGATATTCGATTTAAACATAACTTTATGAGACCAGACATATCAAATACGGAATTGTGGAGAACTGAATACTATGAGGAAGGCTGTGATTCATTGCTACCGGTTCATAGAATATTATGTAGAGCTACAAAATTTAAATATGTTACAATTGGAAAACAAAATTACCTATCAATAATACCTTTAAATAGAAAATTTAATTTATAAATAAAATGCAGCCATGCAAATTACGTAACGGTGTAAAAAATTTCAAACTTGTTTTTAATAAAATGTGATTAGGACGATAAAATGTGGTGAAACATAGTACAATTTGATCATTTGATAGGAAAATTGTGACGAAATCTAATGGCGAAAACTGAAACCTTTTTATATAATGGATGACGATTCTGAAAATGACGATTACGAAAAATAATATTAATAATGATGAAAGTGAGGGAGAGAGAGGAAATTTCGACTAAGATGTAGAGGACTTGTTGAACGAATTCATCAATGTATATGAAAACGAATAAATTTTATTTATTTAAAGTTGTCGTAACTCAGAATAATTGATATTGTAATATTGTATTATTTGTAATAAGTTTTCACATTAAAATCTTCGAATATAAGCCTTCAACTGACCCACCCGCGACACACCCACGATATAACTCATTTTTTTATTAATAGTTTACCGCGATACAACCGCGACAAGCCCGCGACATGTCTAGTTATTTCATTATATTAAATCGTGTTACAATTAATAGGGAATTTTTGATGTAACATTGTCTCCAAAGTATTATGTCATTCCATCCTTTTGTTTATTATAACGAATAAAGTAAGGTTGTAGGCGTAGTAATTTATTTTAAGACTAATGATTCATATGATTAAATCGCAAAATGAATAATGTCTCCAAAGTATTATGTCATTCCATCCTTTTGTTTATTATAATGAATATAGTAAGGTTGTAGGCGTAGTAATTTATTAGACTTTAATGATTCATATGATTAAATCGCAAAAAGAATAGGACAAATTAATGAATACAACGAAGAAATGATATAGACCAGTAATAAATTCGATCAAATTCTTATAAAAGGATAACAAATTTTATCAACCTAACAATTGTTTTTTACGAGATTTTTTATCTTTTCTATTCTAAAAGGATAACAAATTTTATCAACCTAACAATTGTTTTTTTACGAGTTTTTTATCTTTTCTACAATGTGGTCCAAAGATCAGTTAAATTACTTAATTGAAAAAAGAAAAAGTGAAAATGAAAATTATCATCAATTAAATAATAACATGAGATACAATTACTGGAAAACTCTTGCGAGTGAAATAAATATTAAATTTGGAACAGATTATTCAGGAAAAAAGTGTAAAGAAAAATTCTACGGATTAGTGCGTGCTTATAAGGTATATAAATAAAATATTTCGTATCACTAATATAAATACTAAACATGACATGATTTTATCAGAAAATGAAAAAATATGTAGATGGCGATCCCAAGGGTAAGAAAACGATGTTAGGAGAAATGTTTTTCAAAGAATTTAAAGAACATTTCTGGGAAAAACCAAGTAAATATCACAAATATAAATATTAAATATTTTTATATTTAAATTTTATTAATTAATTGTTCTTTATTATTAGGAACGAATTATGATATAATTCACGATATTAACGAAAGGTCGAGAGCGACGTCCCAGGCGATAACTCCCTTAAATTATTCTCCTCCCTCATCGCCGCCACCACCACCTCCTCCTTATTCACCACCTAATATTATCAATCTAACTTCGCCACCACCACCACCACCTCCTTCTTCACCACCACCTCCTTCTTCACCACCACCTCCTTCTTCACTACCACCTCCTTCTTCACTACCACCTCCTTCTTCACCACCCAACATTATCAACATAGATTGATAACAACAATGTGTGTATATAAATTCAATTATTCAAAATTTTAATTGATAACAACAATGTGTGTATATAAATTCAATTATTCAAAATTTTATTACAAATTTTTTTTTTTCAAATGTAGATGAATTTCCTCTTTGTATCCATTTGCTTTCTGATGAACATCAACAGCTTTCTAGCGAGGCATTAGAAGCTGGACGTATTTGTGCTAACAAATATATTTTAAAATTGGCCAGGGCAAATATTTTTGAGCTAGTATTATAATTAATCAATTATAAAAAAATATATATATAATATGAATATAAATAAACTATTTATTGCTTTATTATATAAGTAAGTTTTTAAATGGTTTGATATTTTCATTTGATATGATATTTTATAATTCATATAAATAAACTTTTCGATGGCTTTTTGAATGGAAAAAGAAATTTACAGAAATCGATAATGTTCTTCAAAAGAAATTTTTATAAATCATTTAAATTACAGTTTGAAATTCAACATTACAGTCAACTTGATATATTTATTCCAGTTTGGAACCGTCATGTACTGTACTAGTCATGTTATACTAATATCAATTTAGTTTTCAAACACATTGTTGATCACCAATTAAGTTATTTTCCTTAAGATTATCATGAAATATCCCGAATTTTGTCGCGTTTTATCTTAAAAATATAAAATAACTTCTTTTCTCTCTTTTAACAAATATTTTTCTTCAAATATTATTTCTATTTTTTCCATAACTCTCTTACTCTTTTTCCGCTCTCTATTGCTTTCATATCCTTCTTGTATATCTTTGTTAAAGGTAAGCACGCGCTCCCTGAGTTTACGCTGGTCACTGCATGTATTATAAAGATTACGGTCTAACTAAAGATAAACTGTCTTAAAATATTCCAATAATCTAATATACACGATATACCAGTATTGCTCATAGTTTTAATGATACTGCTTACAAGATAGTTAGGAGTCTGTGGGGTTCAAGGAATAGTTGGCTTGGGGTCACATGAATGCGAACCAGATGTCACCTCCTAACTTTTACGTCCTTTATTTATTTATATATTTTTTACAGACTTCAATAATCATGGCTTGTAGACGTTCCTTTACTTCTCGCCGTAAATCTACCCTCCGTTTCAGACAAAAGTTAAAGAAGCCAACGTTTATTTGGATATTGCTAAAGGTGAGTGTGGTTCATATTTGGTCATAGCTGCTTGAGTTGATTTCTAAAGGGTGACTGCGGACGCGTTGTAAAGATAAATGTCTTACGCTCAGGATGGTTATTATCATCCAGTCCTGAAAGGATCCTGCGAAACACTTGTACGCGGTTGTTGAATATTGTGACGTTTATACTTGCTCATCTAGTACTCCTGGATGACCCTTTTATTTTCCTTTCTTTGTTATTATAGGTCGTGTTAAACGTATCACTCAACTGTCTTCGTCCCAATAAAAGAGAATGTCGTGAACTGGTTAATCTAAAGCGAGCCTTTCTTTCTAAAACGTTCTATTTCTTATGATCCTCGTCATCAACCTCCGCAAACTTCTTTCAAATTTTGCCAGATTTTATAATTTTAATTTCTTTGTGTTTGATATCATTAGGGCTCTATAAGGCAAGTGCGCTATTCAATGCTTCGCGCTGAATGGTTTTAATGTAAGGGTAGGCCCGTCACACCTCGACAGATTGTAAGCAATATACGTATCGCGCGTTAGCAGTCGGGCGATCCCAGCCGCTTTTATGTTATTTCACTGTTTCATATTTGAAATACTCGGTATTTCCATTCTTCTGCTAACGCTTGCCAACCCTATTCTTTCCCTTTCTTCTTTTTAGGTTTTCTCTACTATCTTCTTCTACCTGTCCTTCTACTGTCCTTCTTTTCGTAACGTTTTCATATCTCACGTTGTTTACTCTAAAATAGGGTAAGTAATTAATATCATTTATATCTTATTCCCTTCCTTCACCTTTCCTGAACATACGTGCCTTCACTGGCAGGTCCATCTATATACCTTGTGTTATAGGTATAGTGCGCAAATAAAATACATATTCTTCTGTAGTGAGTTATTCACGAATAGGCTAGCCTCCTAAGATATGTATGGGACTGAGTATCGTTACTTGTTATACACTATCTTATTATTTCATCATCAAGTCAATACTTTGTCGCTTTTATCCTTCGTCAGCAAAATTCTCTCGTCAGCAATACTCTATTCGCCAACACTAACTATTAATTACTTACTTTAGTTATTCCTATAACTAAATATATATATATATATACCTCACTTTTAGCACTTTTTAGGTTTCCATCGGCATTGTTTTAACTTTCAAAAGTACCTAATACGGCAAATTTTCAAATTTTTTTATTTCACTCGTTTCGCTAATAAATTTTATCGTTAAGTATAAACTGAAAAAATTTGAATTTTATTAAAAGATATAATTTATAATCTGTAAAATAAAAAATAGCAATACAAAATTGATAAAATTTTGCAATTTTTGGCATTTTACATATAATTTTTGAAAAAGGTGTATGTACATGTTATCGGGCTTCGCAAAGTCATCTATAAGCTCATTGTCGTTGCCATCATCTCTGTCAGAAAGGATAATGTCCCGTACTTATAAAAAAAAAATTAAAATAATAATATTTTAAGTGATAATTTAAATTTGATTAATAAAATTTTACCATCGTCGATATCATCATCGCCTTTACGACCACGACCTCCACGACCTCTATGACTACCACGACCACTACGATCACCACGATCCACTGATGACTTGCTGCTAAAAAAAAAGATTAGTATTAATATTTTAAGAAATTCATTTTTAAGTCGTACAAGATCAAGAAAAAAATTTTTGCGCATGATACGGTTACGGACCAGAAAGTTCTGCTTCTTTATTGCAGATTGTACGCTAAAAGGTGAAAGTAAGATTCGTGATATTAACGATGATAATATTATCATAGCAAAAAATGATAAATAAAATATATAGATAACGGTACACCCTTTTCAGAATTATATGTAAAATGCATAAAATGCAAAAATTTTTATTAATTTTATTGCTATATTTTATATTCTTTCATTCGTTATTATACTGTACTATATGATAAAATATATTGTTTTAAAATTTGTGTAACTGTTCAAATGTTGACCAATTATAATCAACTTATTATTTAATGATCACATGATTTAATTATTTGTTATATTGTCATTTTATTTTTTTTTCTTTTTCTCTTTAATTTTTCGCTTTACTGTAAGTCTGTAACCGCTTTCTTTTTTTTACAATATTATCAATAACACGTAAAAACACACAAGGTATATTTTTTATTAATGTTACAACTTCTCTTTAACGACGTTTTTACATTTTTTTCTTTATTATATTCAGGAAAGAACACATAAGGTATATTTTTTATTAACGCTACACTTCTCTTTTCATATGATTATAAATATTTTCTATTAACGTCCTCTTGCTAACGTTTCTTTCTTCCTTTTACTAATACTTCTCTTATTAACATATCTGAATTTTCTATCATTTACTTTTCTTAAATTTTACTAACGTTTCCACTATCTAATATTTTTCTTCATTGCTATTGTATATATATAGTTATCTTTCATGTTTGCTGTGGTCTGGAACTACCTGAGATTTTTGACTACCTAGGGATGAAGTTGTAGGGTACTTGTACATTATTTTTCTATTTTCTTTCTTCTACTGTTTCTTTCTTCTATAATTTCTACTAATTATTTTCTTCTACTAATTTTTATTTATTTTATTTCTTTCCTACTAACATTTTTTACTACTAACTATTTCTTTTTCTTCTACTAATATTCTTTTTTTATTATTGTTCCTTTTCTAACAACCTGTTACTAATAATGTTACTTTCGTTTAATGATCAAATTTGAAATATAATGAAAATAAGTAAGCGAACAAGTGAAATCTAATTTCCGTTAGTATGCCCACTTACAGTATAATTGATTTATATTAATATAGATTTATTCGCAATTTATTGAATTTTAGATTTGATTTTACATAAATGTAGTATTGATTTTACATTAGATTGTAATTCATATTTTTTGTTTTTAATTAAAATAAATTTTGAGTTAAAATTATAAATTAATCTGAAAAAATATATATAATTACAAATTATAATATAAATTCTATAATTTTGCCTGAATTATTAAAAATATTATACTACCCGGTATATGTACTTGAACTTTATCGTGTTCATATCGGGGTACCAAAATATGTCCATATCGGACAGCTATAAAATAATTATCGGTGCTATCTGATAAATGTATGATTGGTATACGATATTTATACGATATTTATTACAATATATCGGGTATACAGTAAATAAATGATATGTGCCCGATATTATAACTACCCCGATATGTGTGAATACTTGTGCGATAACTGTAATATGTATCACCGAATTTCCGCATAAACAATACACATATCGGGTACCCGATATGTGTATTATTATCGAATATCATACACATATCCTACAAATATATTACACATATCAGGTACCCGATATGTATCCGCTAGCATCGATTTTGACCAGTGATACCTTTACTCATATGCAATGCATTAGCAATTTTTGTAGTTGGCAACCCTTCGGTATAAAGGTAAATACTACGCCAACATAAATCTTCACTAAATCCTCGAGGCATATTTGTGTTATGTATAAGAGTAAACTGACTTTTATTATAAGTTATATATTGTAATTATTTTGTAATCTTTGAAATTTTTAGGAATTATTAGGGAATTGTCAGGAATCAGTTTATATGTTACGAGCAAAATATACAGAATAAGGGACGAAAAAATACGGCAAAAGTGATACAACAGTGGCTTAAGATTATGTAGATCAAATATAATCTACATTTTAATTTGTGCATGTGACATTATTTTTGGAATGTTGAAGTTAATATTTTTTATTTAAGTAAGAAATTATTGCTGATCACACTAATTCAAAAATGGCGATAATACATTCACTATGTAGTAATTTAAGCCCAAAAAATTTGCAGGCAAATTTGCCTACATTACAGATGAGGGGATAAATGACTGTAACTTTTTATTAATTTATTATAATAAAATATGTAATAAAATAAAAATATTAACAATAATAATTATACTTTAAACATTTTACAAAAAATTTATAACTTGATAATATATTCAATAAATAAGACAATAAAATTTTTTAACTACATTAAACAAATTAAAATTTTTAAAAAGAAAAATCTATAAAGAAAGTAAACTAAAAAATTTCTTAATACGTTATACAATATGAAATCTAATATACATATTAAAATTTGTATCATATATCAGGTATCTGATATGTGTAAAATAAAACTGTGCTTAATATATATTAAATAATATATTAGTAACCAATAGTTTAGATATCAGAGTTTTAATAATTAGGCATATTTTGAAGTGTAATAAATTGGGTATCTGATATGTAAAAATATCTAATATTTATCTGATTAACCGTTAATATATAAGTCCCTGATATGTACCTGATAGAATTGATTTTGACCAGTAGTATTCTTAGTAAATTTAATGATTTTTAGTTAGCTTAATATCTATTTGATCTTAATATATATAAATAATGGTATTATTAGTATTTTGCTAATGTTTAACAAATGAACTGGAATTTGTAATTTATAGCATTTATATAAATATCACTTCTATTAAAGGATTATGGAACTGTATGGATTTTTACAATCAAAATATCATAATTGATTGATAACATATTTAAATATATTTTATTTAATTTATAATTTTTATTAGATAATATAGCAGATAATATTCTTTTATATTATATAATCAACCAAAGCTCTTTTAATAAATAAATTGAGAGGTAATATTACATATAATCATCATTTCTATAATAATTCATTAATTATTAAATCTACTATTGATGATATTAATGTTGATTAAGATCCTGGTAATCTAGATAGCATTAATAATTTAGCTAAAAAAAAAATACTAACAGAAGAGAATAATTCTGAAGAGTTAAATGATAAAGCTAATGAAGCTAATGAATCTAAAAATGAATTTGGTGAATATCTTTAGGATTGGATAAAAAATATTAAAGGAAGAGAAAAATGCTAAATCTAACAGAGATTCTGATGAGGATAATGATAGTACAGATAATAATACAGTAAATATATATACATGATATTACTCATCCTGCTATTGATGCTAATGCTAAATAGGAAAGAATTTATTTTAAATTTGATTTTGAAATGTGAAAATAAAATTTATATGATTTATCTAAATATGATTAAATTTTTTTTTTTTTTTTTTTTTTTTTTTTTTTTTTTTTTTTTTAGTCAAAGGAAGTGCTTTTATTCAGAGAAGAAAGATAGAAAAGTATACAAAAAAACACTGAAACCAAACCTACCCGTTCCCCACACTAGGGTTACAAATATATCCCATGACTACTATATCCCTAGCCTATTCTCTTTAATATAATAGGAAGTCTAGTTATAGAATTGTTCAAGGTATAAAGGTAAACGAAAAAATAAAAAGAAAAATTCTACGATCTAATAAAACAAAAACATTACATAAAGCGAATGCTAAGCATGACAAGAAGTTAGTATGGAATCTTCTATCTATCCCTCCCAACTAAACTAAATATAATGTTCTAATAATGCCTTCAGCCCAGCGATTAAATGTTTTACATCTGGCTTCTTAGACTGGTCGGTTCTTGAGTGATCGATCTTCTTGGTAGAACGTCCAGATTTGGGGGTTTTATTTTGATCGTTCTTGCGGTTGTTAGTATTAAAACCTGAAAAAGAAAAATTAGACCCTTTAGGTGTCCGTAAAGATTTGTCTGCATTGCCAATTCGAGCAGATTTGCGTAAATTCTTGAAGTTAAGGTGGAATAACGGCACCAAGATATTCTAACGTCATTCCAAAGCTGAGGGTTATTAATGCGAGTGGAAACATGATCCCAAGTGTCAAAGTAACCTATCAGCTTCCTGGATCCATCAACTTCTTTAACTAATTTAAAAGATTTTATGCCACTATCCAACAAAAATTGGTGAGGGCGTCCGTTTGGGAATAAAGAGGCATCCGTCATGTCGTCTGGTAGATTATACACGACGGCTTGGAACTTTTCTCGTTGTTTCCTTTCTGAAAGGTTCTAGGAAGCAGGAAACCATCGAACAGGGATTCCTCCCAAGTTGACAGTCCAGTCCCCTCCATTATAGCATTTCAAGCACTCATGGTCTGGAATCAGTCTAACCCTCGCGGATAAATACTTCTTGTGCACCCTAGTGCTGACTGATATGACCTTACCTCATCGTCCTAAATTGGCCAACAGAGTATAGTTATCCCATTTGGCCGGGATATCATAGACTACAAGATCCAATAATTGTGCTTGTTCTTGATCTTGAGGAATATACCCGATGATGATAACATTTCCATTTTTTAAGACCTTGTCTGTCTCTTTCTGTTTTAATTTCTTACCATTGTCTATAGGAGTTGATTGTGGCTTGGAATCTCGCTTCAACTGCTGCTTATAGGGTGTGGAAGGAGGAGAAAGAATACTTTGATTAAAAGTAACCGTCCTTGAACCAGAAGGTTTAGAGGGTGTATACTCAGGAGATTCAGCGCTAAAAGTGGGCACTATTTGTTCATCCAGTCCAGAAGGAGTTTGTAGTTGCAAGGCTTGCTTCTTCTCCTTACGGGCCTTCTTTTTAGCGTTCCGCTTCTGAGATTTGGTCAAGGGCGTGACGGGAATAGGTGTGATATTACGTGGAGGTGTGGCATGTAATTCGTCATCCACATTATCCAATGATCCTACTGAATTTGTATCAAGAACATCGAAATTCATCGACGTGTCTGATTGGTGCATAGGATCCCCGAGATTTTCCATATCGGGAGTTTGTTTACTTGCAATTTCCAACGCTCGGCGAATTTCGGAATCCATGAGAAAAATTTCCCTATGGTCATCGTCCAAGAGAAAGATATTGAGGAGAGTAGCCAAAAATTGGGCTACAAAGTGAGAACCTCTGTAATTAAGAAAACGTTGTGACAGCTGTTCTAAAGGGACTACTTGGTCCGGATAACATTCAAAAAACTCGTTTATAGCTGTCGGGTCGCTAGGTGATATTGAGCTAAGAAGAAAAACCGAGTTTATGTCGACGATTTTGGAGATAAAATCTACTATAACATCGTGAAAACGGCCAGAAGGAATACTCTTTAAAGCAGTAGTAGGGGTAACTTTGGTCGTAGAAGACGTTGATGCTGTTTTTGGAGCTGGTTTTGATAGCAAAAATCCTTTCTTCATGATAAAAATAAAATTATTTCTTCCGTGAAAATTTGGTTCACAGATCTGCAGGAAAGAGTTCCTCCTCTAAATATGATTAAATAAAGCTAAGTAAATATTTAATTATTTTATAAATTAGATCGGAAATAATTCAGTATCATGTGATCATACTTTCGGACAAAATGTTCGGGACATAAAATTTTCGGACACGGACACGGACTGACGTCCAAAGTCCGCGTCCGCGTCCCATGACAACACTGATTTCAGGTGTGCAAAAATTTTTACCTTTAACGGGAAAATGCCGAACGAAATCAATAACCCAATTCACATTCCTCAAGTAACTGTACAGTCTGATTGGGTAGAAGTGATTTCCGATGTCCTTCGTGGGACAGTTGCCTCCGAGTCTTTTTGGGTGTCGTGCTATCGTAAAGGTACCGACCATAAATATAAATAACTCTTTTACGCATTTCTTTATTTAGAGCAAAGATATTATCTAGGTTCTGCGTCAGTTCATGGGTCGGTTCAAGTTAAAAAAAGTCTTGTTGAATCTCATTCCGTGGAACTCACTGGAAAGGATGGTATTGTAGTTGAAAAAATAACCAATGTGCATGTCAAGCTTCACTTATTTCTCTTTTGACTACCGTCGCGTATTCCAAATAACGAACGAAATATAATTTAGTATTCATTTTATGTTTCCTGTGAGAAACTCGCAATTATGAAAACGATTATCAAAGGAACAAAAGCTACCTTTAAGACACATAATTCAGCTGTAAGTAGTACTTAAAAATAACAGTTAGTTTAATTTTAATTATCTTCTTATGTTTAATCAGATTAAATCAATGGATATTTCGCCTGGTGGTGGATTATTTGTTACTGGTGATAATGAAGGATTACTGAAAGTAGGTGATACAAGCGATGGAAGTGTGAGGGTAAGTAATATAAATTTGGTTCAATCTTCATTTTATGACATTTGCTCATTTTATAGATTATCTTAATATAGAGAGAATTGAAAGGACATGTTGCTGATATTACCACTTGTCGCTTCTTTCCTTCTGGTCAAGGTACTCAGAAATATACAATACATTCTGTTAATTCATGTAACTTAACCATACTTATTACTCTTATAGTGGTACTAAGTGGTGCATCAGATTTTCAATTACGAATTTGGTCAGCACTGGATGGAAGTAATCCGGTTACTTTAAAAGGTCACAACAAAGGGGTGACCGATTCAGCCATAATTGACAGGGGCAGAAATGTCCTGTGTAAGTTTATTTTTTATTATATCGTATTTAAAAACATTCTATTCATTAATATCATGTTAACGCAATACATAGCCTCAGCACGAGATGGGACTGTTCGATTATGGGAATGTGGTATTATACGATAAAATTTTTCTCTTCGAATTTCGAGTCTGCCATTCAAGTCAGAATAACAGAATGTTTAATACTTTATAAATATTTGAGGTTCTGCTAGTATTATACGTACTATAGGAAATTATACCTGTGCTGTCAATAAGATTTCTCTAGGGTTGTTTCCTTCCGAATCAATTATTGAAAGAAAACCTGATAATGAAATAGGCAAGATCATTAATTAAGAATTATAAAGTTATGAATAAATTATTTTTCTCGTAGATTTTTATTCTGTTCAGTTTTATTTTTAGATTCACGTGAGGTTGCAACAGATGATAAGCTCGTAATATGCGTGTTAGAAGATGTAACATTAAAGGAATTGATCTGATGAGCAAGGAAGAGGTATATATTCTCTTACTGTTTCCTTATCATGAATGTAGATGTAGTAATAAAATTTGTTATTCAGGCATTCACCACAAAATCATATCGAAATGTGCCTTTACATTCTTGCGCCTATTCACCCAAACATAACCTTGTGGCTGTCGGATCTGCTGAAGGAGTTATTGAAGTCTTTGATATTCGGAATATAAAGTAAATACATGGCCATCAACATTATCATATGTGAAATCTATGAATGTTACTTATGACAATTTCATTTCTAGTAGAGATCTGTTTGCAATTCAAAGAAATGATTCGACAATTTATGATTTGGTTTTCATCGAAGAGACGGGTGATCTTTTGATTGGTCAAGGGTACATATATATATATACTCAGTATATGAATTAGCGTGTGATTGATAGTACATATTTTGAATTTGTAGGCGATGGTTCTGCATTCCAAATTCCGACCGTTTTGACGAGCAATATTTCCCAAGCGTCACAAGAATTTATCGGTTTTGATATGGACCCAATATATTCTATTCGAGAAATAAATAATGGGAAGTTTATATATGCAGCTGGGAGGGACGGGAGTTTGAGAAGATTTTATTATTATAAAATACTTATATTTACAATTTGAGATTTTGTGATATGATGTAATTAATTTCTATCGTGAAGACGAAGTCTTAACATTTTTATTTTCACGTGTCCTCAGAAATTGTCAGTTATATTATGTGCTTATGTAATTTTATTTATTACTTCCAAGATTAATTCTCCGTGTGATTTCAGACATATTTAATCTTTACAAAAATCCCTATTGTCTTTTTTTAATTATGTCAAAGGTTGAAGTGGATATCTGATTTGTTCAAAAGATTCCTCATGAATCCTATCCTTTAATGCATATCAAATATTCTATTATCGCCGTTTTCAAAATGGTGTGGGCAATTTATTTGTGATTGAATATTCGAATACCGATATTCGTCCAGTTTCGTCCATTTTTGTTCAGTTTCATCCGGTTTTCGTCTGGTTTTCGGGGGAGGGTATTCAGATATAACTGCGTGGCAACATTTTGATTAATCGGAACATAATGTGAAGATATACTTTTTACGGGGATGTCTAAAGCGGGCAAATCACGTGATCACAGTAAAAATTTGTCACCCGTGTCACACCCTCTACTCTTTCATTTTTATTAAGTATTCTGGCGACGGAAATTTTTCGGTTAATAAAATCCTATATGTCACACCACTATTTGTCACGTCCGCAATTTCTTAATGCCGTAATGCGGGCCAAAATCTGTATAAATCGGGCGACTTACCCCCGCTTTAGACGACCCCTTTTTATGGAAAGAACTAACAAATTGATGCCCAAGTAACACAAAATGTCTAGGACGCGTTCTATTTCC